>CM076576.1:904302270-904681694 GCA_034641835.2 Pinus albicaulis | reverse complement strand
TGTTGTGGATGATTTTTTCACCCTCCTAGAGACAGTCTAGAGTTTCCATAGACCAGTGTCTAGGACATCTTAATATAGCAAGGAGCCCTTTATAGTTTGGGTTGTCAGTCCAAGAACTCACTTACTATCTCTTGTTTGAACAAGGAAATCAGTTTTGAATGGGACCAATCTCTCTCAGAAGCTGGTACAAAGATAAGAACAGTGTAGGGACATCATGTAAAACTCCTATACAAAGGCATCAGACAGTTAAGAGACCGCTTACTGTAAAGAGGGCCAGTTCAAATAATACATCACAGAAATCAAATATCAAGAGTGAGTGCAGTGAGGAGACATAAAGAAGATATTAGCTAACATGAGACTGATACCCAGATACACAACAGAACTACATAAGGGCATACCAATCTATGAATCCTTATATGACAATGGCGTTTTAAAAGCACCCTCCTCATGCAACTAATATAGCAGAAAATATGGAAGAGATGATCATGGAACAGTATATCATGACTAGGCCTATTTAAAGCGCTTGACTAATTCCAGAAAGGGCACCAACAAAGATGAATCCTTACTACAAACTAGTGATCCACTCGCATTCTAGAACATGATACAAGAAGATAAATAGCATGAAAGAAGATATTGTATTAACACATAAGAGAAATTACATACTGTGAGATACCAAAGACCAGAATCCTCATTACAGTTATAACCCCTCCTCACTGAGACCCTACGGGCTCTGAACCTTCATACAGGAATATTACAAAATGTATACAAAAGTCTTTTCACTGCACCGTTTGCTGATAGAAATCTGGAACCCTTCCAATGTCTTATTTTCGGGCCTTTATAGGAAAGATAGAGAATTCTAGAGGAGGAGGTAGATGAAGCACAATTAATGACTCAATTTGAATAAAATGGCGGAAAGCATTCGCGCCCACTCTAAGAATGACTAATATAAATGACTGTACTTAGAAATTTGTCTATGGAAATAAATGCTGGGAGATAAAAATCTCCTTATATACAAGACACCAATAATAAAATATATACAATGTGTTGCCCGCAGCTGAGGGAAAATCTGCTGCCGTAAGAGACCTGAGATAGTCTGCAATTCTGTACTGTACTTTTGGCTCTTAACTTTGGATCCAAATCCTGGATCTTTAATGCAGGGCGAATTTCTCTGGAGGGTTCTGTGAATGCATTTCTTTGTCTTCTTTAATTGGCGATCATTTCTTGCACCTACCCGCAGCTTTTTCTTTAAATTTCACCAGCAGGATGTGTCCTTTTATGGGCTTTAAGCTTTTGCATCAGCGGCAGCGAATTAAAACACCTTATGTTATATTGAAACCTGCAAAACTCACAAAATATTAGAGAAATCCGGCACATATGGAGGCGGGGACGATGGATACATGGTCGACAGGGAGAAATACATAGGGTGGCGGAAGAAAGACGTTGGAGATTATGATTGAACAGAGGGACTGCGAAATTTGCACGTAAAACTGTTTGGTTGCGAGGAGCAAATAAAATAGAGGATATGAATAAAAACACGCGCACACATATATATATATATATGACGGAGAGAAATATTTTAGACATGCGGGAGTAAACACGTGGACATACGGAGGGAACAGGTGGAAGGGCGACGTGGCGGAGTCAACAGGTGGGGGGACTGAACTCCGGACTGCTGGATGGCGAACATAGATCGACGGTTGAGAAGCAGCGAGATCAGTACGAGGGTGGGCCACAGAACGTGGCGGACAGGGGTTAAAGGGCGAGCAACTCTGGTGGATGTCCGCCGTCGGATTGACATCGCCAGATCCGACGGTTCAAACAAATTCCGCTGCCCAGCGATTGTACAGGCTTTAACGCGCGGGGAAAAGTGGTTTCGTGGCCCGTACCCAGGACACGCGGCGTCTACCCAGTGGAATCGCTGGCCCGATGGATAATACCGCTAGCCTGGGGTAAGCAGTGCGGGGGTTTACTGCCGGTTTGCTGCGCGCGGGGCCCTCCATATGAAACGTTCACCGCTCCGTTGATCTAATCTTGATCGGACGGCCATGATCACGCCCGGAATATGAACGATAAGCCCCCTTTCTTTTGGCCTGTGGTTCTTGGGCTCGGGTTATATGGTGACAACAGGAAAGGAGCTGAGGCCCTGGGGCTTGGGTCGATAAATTTAAATTGCGGGTTTTTATCATTTGGACAATGCATTTCGGAGCGGAAAAGGTGGGGATGAGCACGACGTGGAGGTTTCTGATCACGAAAGATGTTTGCAGCAAATTTAAAAGGGGCCAGTGGTCAAAATTTAAATGGAGGGGGGAACTATGTACAACATGGACGGCGTGGTCGTCCTCGGGCATGTCGAGAACACGCAGACCATTGAATATTTCACTCCGTTCTTCAATTCCCCTGCGCTTCTTCTTCAGGTAATTGTCAGCATTCTTTTCTTTATAAAACTAAAAATCAAAACAACTTATATACAGTATATACAATCAGGCATTCCCAGCCTGGGTCAGAATTGGAAATATGGCTTGAGGAATTGGCCATTCACAGGTGCGTCCAACAAATCACCCTGTAGATTTTCTAAAGAAAAAGTGTTGTTCTTCCCCAGCTTCACTATTTTGAATGGCCCGAACCACAGCAGATCAAATTTAGCATGCTTGCCCTTTTCTGCTCTGCGAACATCCCATCTAAGAACCAGGTCTCCAACTTGAAGATTTCTATCCTTTGCATGCTGATCAAAGACATTCTTCATTTTCTCCTGATATTCTATCAGTCTCTGATCTACCTGATTCCGTGTTTCCTCTAATTCGACCAATTGATTAATCCTTTTGATCATATCATCCGGTTCTTCCTGGCTTTCCTGCATAAAGCGTGCTACTGGCAAAGCCAATTGCACAGGAAAAACAGCTGCTCTTCCATATACCAACTCATATGGAGACTTCCCTGTTGCTCTTTTATTGGTTATCCTATTTGCCCATAGAGCAAACTTTAGTTGAGAATCCCAGTTCTTCTGATTTTCACTAATTTTTTTCTTCAGGGCTCTCACCAGGGTTTTGTTAGATGACTCTGCTAAGCCATTTCCCTGCGGATAATATGCTGTGGAATGAGTCAGGATGATGTTATACCTTTGGCATAAATTCACAAATCTGGAAGATTTGAAAGCTTGTGCATTATCAGTTACAATTCTTGCGGGACAGCCAAACCTAGATATGATATTTTCCTCCATAAATTTCATTATCACAGCATCTGTAGCATTTCTTGTAGGTACGGCTTCCACCCATTTCGTGAAGTAATCTGTGGCTGTTAGTATCCATTTATATTGGCCACTTGATGGGGGATGTATTTCTCCTATAAAATCTAATCCCCATTTCTGAAATGGTTCATTTACATGGATGGGAATCAAGGGCAAAGCCGCTAATTTCTGTCTTTCTGCAAATCTTTGGCATTTGTCACATGCTCTTACCCAAACAAAAGTGTCTGTATACAATTTTGGCCAGTAGAAACCAGCCCTCAAGATTTTGTGAGCTGTAGCCCTCCAGCTATAATGCCCTCCACATATTCCCTCATGGAATTCTGTCAATATGTTCTCTATTTCATTTTCTGTGAGGCATAACAGTAATATACCTGAAGGGTCTCTCCAATATAGTTGTCCATTGGCAATTATATATTTCTGATATTTCATTCTCACAGCTCTGTATTTTATCTTATCACAACTTGGAGGATAGCTAAGTGTTAAAAGATATTCAAAAATTTCTTTGTACCAAGGACTAGTTAGATATTTCATATGTACCTTTTGGGTGGCCATCTCCAGTCCTTGCTGCTCTTCTTCTTTCTCAGATTCTTCATTTGCTAACATGGATAAATTAATGCCCAAGGCCTGATGATTTGATTCAGATAACATCTTGGCAAGTCCCTGTCCTTTAACCAACTTAGTAGGCCTTATGTCTAAATCATATTCCTGAATTTTTGCAATCCATCTTCCTCTTCTACCCTCGCTGTCCCCCTGAACCAGAATGTCTTTGACAGCTGCTGTGGGGACATATGCAGTAATATGAGATTACAAAATATAAACTCTAAAAGCATTAAGGGACTTGACTAGGGCATATTCCTGCTTCTCCAATATATTGTATTTCAATTCTGCATCATAAAGTACTTGACTGAAGAAAGCTATAGGCTGTTCATATCCCTCTTCATTTTTCTGCAATAACACTCCAGCAATTGTGTGAGGGGAAGCAAATGAGAAAATCATAAATGGCTTCTTGTAATCTGGCCCTGCTAGCACAGGAGCTTCAGCAAATGCCTGTTTTATCCTTGTGAATGCATCTCTAGACTCCTGGGACCATTTTACTTCATTCTCCTTTTTCAGCATATTAGTTATATGCCTAACTATCTCAACATAGTTAGGAATGAATCTTCTTAGGAAATTAATTCGGCCCAGAAACACCTGTACTTCCTTTTTATTCCTAGGCAAAGGAATGTTGTTTATTACTTCAACTCTTTTAGGGTCTATTTTCACACCATCCTTTGTTACAATGTGCCCTAAAAGTTTTCCCTCATCTAATGCAAATAAAGATTTTTGAGGATTGAGGGATAGGCCATACCTTCTGCATTTTTCAAAAGTTCTTCTTAAATTCTCAATATGTTCATCATCATTCTTTGAAAACACAGTGATATCATCAAGATACACCACCAAAAACTTGTCCTGTTCTCCCACAAAGGCTATGTCCATTGCCCTTTGAAAAGTAGCTCCTGCATTAATTAATCCGAATGGCATCCTGGCATACATAAAGGTTCCCCAAGGCGTGGTGAAGGCAGTTTTCTTTTGGTCTTCTGGAAATACAGCCACCTGATTATAACCAGAAAATCCATCCATCATTGACATTCTGGATGCTCCCACCACTTTCTGCAGGATGTGGTCCATCTTAGGCAGTGGATAATTATCTTTGAGAGATGCTCTGTTCAAATTCCTGAAATCTACGCATAGCCTTATTTCTCCATTTTTCTTCCGAACAGGAACAAGATTCGCTATCCATTTGGAGTATCTTAATGGCACAATTATCTTGGCCCTCAGTAATTTCTTGACTTCTTTTTCAATTGAGGGAAGCAGCAGAGGGTTTATCTGTCTGAGTTTCTGTTTATAGGGCTTTGCATCCTCCCTCAAAGGTATCTTATGCTGCATTATATTTACATCAAAAGTTTTTAGGTCCTGATAGGACCAAGCAAAAACATCTTTGTAAGATTGAAATAACTTCAAATATTTTTCTTTATAATCTTCTGGGACTCTTTTAGATAATTTAACAATTTTGGGATCAGTAGAAGTACCCAGATTCAAATCTCCTACTTGATCTTCTTATGTTACTTTGATAGGCTGCAATGGAATATCATCTTTGTTAAATAACCTTTCTAGAGGCACCAACCCTCTAGGTATAACATTTCCTTTCAGTTGCAGCACTCTATTTCCTACTATATTCTCTTCCCATTTGTTTTCTACAATATTTTCAGCTTCTTCCTCCCCCTCATCATCAATCTCTATATTTGTGAATTCTCCCACTGTCTCCATGAATATCTTCATCTGTTCATCATCTTCAAATACCTACCAGTGCTTTATGTTATCTGGAATGGATGGCCTGTACCGTACCTCCACTTCATATCTTAAAAGTGGGTTCTGAGGAGGACGGAAAGTACTGGCAGCAACAGCAAGAGAGTCTGCTATTCTGTTTTGCTCCCGGGGCATGAACTGTATGTTAAATGCTGAGAAGAAGTTTTCTATCATGTCCCATACTTCGTTTCTATATGCTCTGAGCCGAGGATGCTTAGTTTGACACTCATTTTTGATCTGCCTTACTACCATCTCAGAGTCTCCCAAGACTTTTAAACATTGGATGCCCATGTTTCTAGCTGTTTGCAATCCCAATAGTAGTGCTTCATATTCAGCTACGTTTTTCGTAGCCTCATACTCCAATTTAAAAGACAAAGGCACCCATTTACCTGTAGGAGAGATCAACAATACCCCAGCTCCATTGCCTTCTCTTGAGTTTGCTCCATCAAAATGCAAAGTCCAAATTTCTGATTCCTGATCTTCTTTAGGCTACTCAGCTTGAATTTGACCACAAAGGGGCTCATGAGCATAATTTTGATTTTCTTCTAACATCAAACATGAGAAGTCTCCCTCTTTGTTATAAACTGGAGAGTTCTCTGAGCAGTCAGCCTTAGTTACCATTTTAACGAATCTAGTCTCCCTGTATAACCTCCTTTCTTGACCCCCAAAGACTGGGACAGTAGCATATGTCAAATCCAATTTAATTGATCCCCCAATCTTTGTACCCCAGGACCTTGACAGCAGCATGCCAAAGCAGGCTGGGATATCGGCGACCACAATGTCCATGACCACACTCTTTGCTGGAATTTGGGCCAAATTGACCACTAAATCTTTAATCATTCCCAAGCATTTAACTCTTTTGGAATCAAATGAATATAAATCTTTGTAGGGTCTTGTAATTTGCAGTCCTAGTTGTTCCATGACAGACAGAGGCATAAGGTTATGGGAAGCCCCAGAATCTAACATACAATTATGTAACAGCAGGTCATGTATAACTAGGGATACGTAAAAAGGAGGAGTAGAAGGGTCTATCTCCTCGACATGCGGGCCAAAGACTACCATGGTCTTTCTTCTTGAAGATTTAAACTATCAGGTACAATTGGTATTTCAGGAGGAAGCATAAAGGAAGTAACTTGAGACTGATATACAGGTTGTTTTAATAACTCAGTCAGAGGGACAGGAATCTTAATCTTCTCAAGTTCTTTTTGCAAATTGAAAGCAGATGTGGGCTTTTCTATCACTACTTCTTTTGACTCCTTATTCTCAACTGAATATTTGACTTCTTTTGACACTGGCTCAGCATTGGGAGGACTAACTATTTTTGAAGAAGAAGGAATCTGATCACTTGACTGCAAGGGAGTATTTAAAGGATTCTTACCTTTTTCTGCGTCCTTCTTTGTTACTGATTCCTTCTGAGCAGATGCTTCTTTCTGAGGTGACTCTTCTTCTTGGTCTTGAGTTCTGGTCCTCTTTCTTGAAGATCTGAGATCATATTTTACATTGAATTGCGCTTGCATGAAATCAGCAAACTGCTTGCAGTAATGATCGATCTCTACTTCTTCATCTTCGTCTTGTAATGGGCATTCCATATCATCATTATTTGAAAAAGCCAGATTTGAATCTTCCAATCCATAAGCTGCATCTTCAGTGGAGTCATCTGTTGGCCCTTCCAGGTACAAGGGATGAGGTACCTGGTCTTGTTGTTCCTTTGTTTCTCTTGGCAAAATCTGCAATGGTGGTCTTCTATACTGGGGATTGTATCCTCTGTTTGGAGCATTATAATAGTTCTTGGGGCTGCATTCTTAGCTTCCAGTTCAAGCTTGACCATCTTCTTTATCATTTTACTTATTTCATCCATTTTATCTGAATCTTTTTCCTGATTAGAGGTGGAGATCTCTTCTTTGCCTCTCCTCTTGGTATCCTGTTCAATTTTTCCTCTCAGTTTCCCAGTAGAGGCAAAGTTTGCTTCCAATTCCAGGGCATCTAATTGTGCATCATCTAAAGTGGCAGGTTTTCTTTCTCTTAATGCGAAGCCAAAATCAAACTCAAAGGCTGCTATGAAAATTATCTTGGCAGCAGCTTCATGGGGCTTCATTTCAGGAGGCAGGCTCAAATACAACTTATTGAATCTTTTAATAAATTATGCCACTCCCTCATTCTGTTTCTTCTTCATTGTATTAAATTCAGTGAGACATTGACCATGGTCTTTCTTTTCTCCCCACTTCCTGAGGAAAACATTCTCCATAACATCCCAGGTGGTCACAGAACGATTTCCCAATGTTTTAAACCATTTTCTGGCTTCCCCTTCCAAAGATTGCACAAATAGTCTCAAGACCACATCCAGATGTTCAACATTTAAGTTCTCTGCAAAAGAGAAGAAGGTCTCAAGATGTTTCGAGCATCAATTTCATTTTCTCCATTAAATCTCGGCAGAATCTTCAAGTAATCCTGTGGCATATCATTCAGCACTTGAGGTAAGGCCAGTGGAGCATATTTGTTCAAAAGAAATGCAGGAACATTGGCCATTGGAGGAGGTGGGGGTTGTACAACAGTCTGAGTAACAAATGAAGGGAGAGGAGTAGGAGGAAGTGGAGTATGAATAACAATGGGAATATATTGCACAGAAGCCTGAGGTGTGGATGGGAATAATTCACGGTTAACAGCAACTACTTCTGTGACCTCTTTAATTTCTTCAGCCTCGAAAGCAGGATGAGAATCTTCTTCAATCCAGGCACTTCCTCTACGTGGAGTTTCTGAGTGAAACTCGGGATTTTATGTTCTAACTTCTTGAGAAGAGGAGGGCGGATAATCTTCAACGGAATATTCAGGGTTTTCGGAACGAATTGACTTCCTCTCCTTCCAAACTCTTTTATGAATGATCTTCTCTGGGTCAGACACGTAGGGTGTTTTCAGTTGAGCTGTATCTGACCTCAAATGCGGCTTACGAGGAGCCATGACTACCAATAAGATTTATCAAATAAAGACCAGTGGAGTCGCCAAGGTGAGAGATATGCAACTCTTCAACTCTCTGTGCTCACCTGATTAGAGAGTGAAAACAATTTGTCGAGACCCAGGGAAACTGATATTCTTGAATTCGCTCCCCGGCAACGGCGCCAGAAAGATGTTGTGGATGATTTTGTCACCCTCCTAGAGATAGTCTAGAGTTGCCATAGACCAGTGCCTAGGACATCTTAATATAGCAAGGAGCCCTTTATAGTTTGGGTTGTCAGTCCAAGAACTCACTTACTATCTCTTGTTTGAACAAGGAAATTAGTTTTGAATGGGACCAATCTCTCTTAGAAGCTGGTACAAAGATAAGAACAGTGTAGGGACATCATGTAAAACTCCAATACAAAGGCATCAGACAGTTAAGAGACCGCTTACTGTAAAGAGGGCCAATTCAAATAATACATCACAGAAATCAAGTATCAAGAGTGAGTGCAGTGAGGAGACATAAAGAAGATATTAGCTAACATGAGACTGATACCCAGATACACAACAGAACCACATAAGGGCATACCAATCTATGAATCCTTATATGACAATGGCGTTTTAAAAGCACCCTCCTCATGCAACTAATATAGATGAAAATATGGAAGAGATGATCATGGAACAGTATATCATGACTAGGCCTATTTAAAGCGCTTGACTAATTTCAGAAAGGGCACCAACAAAGATGAATCCTTACTGCAAACTAGTGAGCCACTCGCATTCTAGAACATGATACAAGAAGATAAATAGCATGAAAGAAGATATTGTATTAACACATAAGAGAAATTACATACTGTGAGATACCAAAGACTAGAATCCTCATTACAGTTATAACCCCTCCTCACTGAGACCCTACGGGCTCTGAACCTTCATACAGGAATATTACAGAATGTATACAAAAGTCTTTTCACTGCACCGTTTGCTGATAGAAATCTGGAACCCTTCCAATGTCTTCTTTTCGGGCCTTTATAGGAAAGATAGAGAATTCTAGAGGAGGAGGTAGATGAAGCACAATTAATGACTCAATTTGAATAAAATGGCGGAAAGCATTCGCGCCCACTCTAAGAATGACTAACTATAAATGACTGTACTTAGCAATCTGTCTATGGAAATAAATGCTGGGAGATAAAAATCTCCTTATATACAAGACACCAATAATAAAATATATACAATGTGTTGCCCGCCGCTGAGGGAAAATCTGCTGCCGTAAGAGACCTGAGATAGTCTGCAATTCTGTACTGTACTTTTGGCTCTTAACTTTGGATCCGAATCCTGGATCTTTAATGCAGGGCAAATTTCTCTGGAGGGTTCTGTGAATGAATTTCTTTGTCTTCTTTAATTGGCGATCATTTCTTGCACCTACCCTCAGCTTTTTCTTTAAATTTCACCAGCAGGATGTGTCCTTTTATGGGCTTTAAGATTTTGCATCAGCGGCAGCGAATTAAAACACCTTTTGTTATATTGAAACCTGCAAAACTCACAAAATATTAGAGAAATCCGGCACAGATGGAGGCGGGGACGATGGATACATGGTCGACAGGGAGAAATACACAGGGTGGCGGAAGAAAGACGTTGGAGATTATGATTGAACAGAGGGACTACGAAATTTGCACGTAAAACTGTTTGGTTGCGAGGAGCAAATAAAATAGAGGATATGAATAAAAACACGTGCACACATATATATATATATATATGACGGAGAGAAATATTTTAGACATGCGGGAGTAAACACGTGGACATACGGAGGGAATAGGTGGAAGGGCGACATGGCGGAGTCAACAGGTGGGGAGACTGAACTCCGGACCGCTGGATGGCGAACACAGATCGACGGTCGAGAAGCGGCGAGAGCAGTACGAGGGTGGGCCACAGAACGTGGCGGACAGGGGTTAAAGGGCGAGCAACTCTAGTGGATGTCCGCCGTCGGATTGACATCGCCAGATCCGACGGTTCAAACAAATTTCGCTGCCCAGCGATTGTACAGGCTTTAACGCGCGGGGAAAAGTGGTTTCGTGGCCCGTACCCAGGACACGCGGTGTCTACCCAGTGGAATCGCTGGCCCGATGGATAATACCGCCAGCCTGGGGTAAGCGGTGTAGGGGTTTACTGCCAGTTTTCTGCGCGCGGGGCCCTCCATATGAAACGTTCACCACTCCGTTGATCTAATCTTGATCGGACGGCCATGATCACGCCCGGAATATGAACGATAAGCCCCCTTTCTTTTGGCCTGTGGTTCTTGGGCTCGGTTTATATGGTGACAACAGGAAAGGAGCTGAGGCCCTGGGGCTTGGGTCGATAAATTTAAATTGCGGGTTTTTATCATTTGGACAGTGCATTTCGGAGCGGAAAAGGTGGTGATGAGCACGACGTGGAGGTTTCTGATCACGAAAGATGTTTGCAGCAAATTTAAAAGGGGCCAGTGGTCAAAATTTAAATGGAGGGGGGAACTATGTACAACAAGACTGATGAGTTCAGCATAATTATTAGTACCATGTCCAAGGCCCATCTTAAGATGAAAGCAGTGTGAATCTGAGAGGTGTAGTACACCACCTCCTCCACATCCTATCACATTGGATGAGCCATCGAAGTATGCCCAAGGGATGGATATGTCGATAATTTCAGGGATAATAATTATGTTATGAGGCGATGTGACCCGGATTTATGCAGGAACGCAATAGAATAAACATATAACCATAAATACAGAGATGCAACGGAAATAACACTTCATTTCATTAATATCAAAGAACTGAAATTTGCTTACAGACAGAATGGAAATAAAACTAGCTAGGGCACTGGTAGCTATCTCTGAGAAGAGATGTGGCGGCTATAGGCCTCTGAACTGAGTTAAAATGAGGCTCGAGGACCTATTTATTATTTAGAAATAATGGGAAATCCTAAACAGCCAAAACCCTAACCCTAGGAGATGAAGCGCCAAAACTATGGGCCCCGTTTGGGTAAATTGGTGTTTCAACTTCCCAGGGGCGTAACTTTGGCATACGATCTTCGTTTGACGCGTACCATACCTCGTTAGAAAGATCTATCCGAGGACTACAAATTTTGAACGGGCAACATCGGTCCATGGACCCATGTTGCCCTCCGTTTTCCCAAAAAACGTCGTTTAGGGCCTCAAAACGGCTCCGGAAGTTTAGGACCCGAAAAACTGCTAAAAATAGTAAACTGTGCCGAAACTGAAAAACTGAAATAGACAATGGTGGAGCGCCAAGTGGAATAGGCGGGTGACCACCAATATCCACCTGGATCATTCCTCCCCCCTTAGGAAGCAATGGTCCCCATTGCGTTAAGTTCCTCCATGAGATGAGGGAATTTCTGCTGAACTTGGTCCCTGGTGAACCACTTTCCTTGGTGCAGGAGTTGGCCAGCTTTGACAACCCGATATAGTTGGATCTTCTGCTGGCGAGTGTTCTTGATTTGCATGTCCATGATACAATTTGTGGTGGCCTGTTCCATGCAGTCTGGATTTAACTCTGTTGGTGTGAGTTGTTCTGCAATGTCCGAGGTGTCCAGTAGAGGTGGGAAGTAAGGACGAAGGCGATCCACATTGAAGACTGGGTGCAGACCAAGGAATGGTGGAATACTGAGCTCGAATGCATTGTTCCCTACAGCCTTGGTGATGGTGTACGGCCCGTATCGGAGTGGGTGAAGCTTGCGGTGGGGTCCAGTGAGGCGCTCCTTCTGCAAATGTAGCCATACTTTGTCACCCACCTGGAAGTTGTGTGGCACCCGGTGTTGATCATGGCGTTGCTTGTACTTCGCATTGGCTCTGTCCAATATATCATGAACCTGTTGGCGGATGTGTTGAATGCGCTCGATGAAGCTACTTGCTTTGTCAACTTCAGACTGGACATGAGCTGAATCGGCCTGAGCAGCTGCAAACGGCATGGCTATGTCAATGGGACATAGTGGCTGGAATCCCAAGCCCACCTGAAAGGGGCTATGGCCAATTTAACTGTGGAGAGCCCGGTTATAACTGTGTTGTACATAGGGGAGGCTCTCGTCCCATGTGCGTGGATGCTTTGAGTTGTACATGCGCAGAATGTGTACAATCATTCTGTTGACTACCTCTGTCTGGCCATCTGTTTGGGGATGAAAGGCTGTGGACTTGGTGAGCTTTGTGTCCAACATTGACCAGAGGCTGGACCAAAATGTGCTGAGGAACCTGCTATCTCGATCTGATATGATAGACTGTGGGATCCCAAAGTGCACCCACACTCGTTAAAAGAAGAGTTTAGCAGTGGCTTCTGCTGTGATATTCTTCTTACAGGCCGCCATGATGGCCATCTTCGAGAATCTGTCAACGACCACGAAAACACAGTCATTTCCATTCTTAGTAGAAGGCAGGCCCGACATGTAATCCATGGAGATGGATTCCCATGGTCGACTAGGGGTAGGTAGTGGAGTATATAGGCCTTGCTTTTTGATGGTCGGTTTGGCAATGGCACAAGCAGTGCAGGATCTGATGTGCTTCTCAACATCCTTTCGAAGGTTCGGCCAATAGAAATACTTCTGTAGTATTGCTACTGTTTTCTCGACCCCGAAATGCCCAGCGACTCGACTGTAGTGTGCTTCCCATATCATCTTGGCACGCTCGCTTGAAGGAACACAAAGGTGTCCCAGGTGACATAAAAGTACATCTTGGAGGTGAAAATTTGGAACTTGCGTGCCCCCCAAGAGTGCCTTGTAAGTGTGGCCGAATTCTGGGTCACTCTCATAGAGAAGCGGCCAATCAGAAGTCTCGTTCCCACAAGAGTTGAGCACAGTGGTGAGCGCCACGATCGGTGGTTGGCTGAGGCAGTCTGCAACATTATTGGTGCTACCCTTCTTGTACTTGATGTTCAAATGAAATTGTTGCAAATATGTGGACCACTTCTGATGGCGATCATTCTGCAACTTCCCTTGTGTCTGTATGAACTGCAGGGGCCGGTGGTCTGTGTGGATGATTGTTTCCTTCCCCAAAATGTAATGCTTCCATTGTCGACAAGCTTGCATAATGGAATACATTTCTTTGTCATAGGTGGGATACTTGCGAACTGTCTCAGACAATGTCTCACTATGATATGCCACTGGATGTCCCTGTTGAGTAAGAACTGCCCCAATAGCATAGTCAGAGGCATCTGTCTCGATCTCAAATGGTTGTTGCAAGTCTAGTAATGTGAGCACTGGGGTAGAACAGAGGCAATTTTTCAATTCTTGAACGACTTGTTTTGAGGTTCCGACCAAAATAATTTTGCTCTCGCTCCTCCCTTGGTGACTTGACTCAAGGGCCAAGTGATATGAGAGAATCCCAACATGAATCTACGGTAGAAATTAGCAAGACCCAGGAAGCTGCGAAGCTCTGTTATAGTGGTTGGGGCTGGCCAATCCCGAATGACTTGGATCTTGGCTGGATCCGCATGCACCCCCCTTTCATCAATAATGTATCCCAGATATTGAACCTGGGTCATGCCAAACGTGCACTTCTCCAAATTGGCACACAACTTGTGTTTTCGCAGTGTTTGGAGGACTTGTCGAATGTGGTGAAGGTGCTCTTCCCAAGTCTGGCTGAAGATCAGAATGTCATCCAAGTACACCACTAAAAATGAATTGGTGAATGGCCGCAAGATGTCGTCCATCACCCTCATGAAGGTTGCGGGAGCATTCGTCAACCCGAAAGGCATGACCAGCCATTCGAAAAGGCGTTCCTTGGCTTTCAAGGCAGTCTTCCACACATCAGAGGGTTCAATTGGTACCTGGTGATACCCAGACTTGAGGTCGATCTTGCTGAAATATTTTGCACCTTTGAGTTGGTCCAGAAGGTCATCAATCCGTGGGATTGGGTACCTATTCCGGACAGTGATCTTGTTCAGCGCCCGATAGTCAATACAAAGTCTCCACGTCCCATCCTTCTTCTGTACCAACACGATCGGGCTCCCACGGGGCGATGAACTTGGTCTGATGTGACCTTTCTGCAACAGCTCCTGAATCTGCCTCTTGATTTCATCATTTTCCAGAACAGAGCGTCGATAGATCGGTCCATTGGGTGGCGGCGCACCTGGGGTCAGATCAATCGGGTGCTTGACCTGGCAGTGCAGAGGAACCCCTGTGGGTGAGGTGAAGATGTCCCCGTACTCCTCCACGACCTTATCCATTTGTTTTTGTCGTGTAGAGGGGCCCTGTCTGGAGGTCGTGGCCACAGTCTTCTTCTTGCCCTGGGGGCGGATCATCAGGAAAACGAATTTCCTGGTTTGGGAAATGAGCTTACTGCATTGTTTTGCAGTAACCAAAGAGATAGCGGCAGGAGGTGATACCTCTGGTATCCTGTACAAATTATTTCCCAAAGTAAAAATAATAGCACGAGGCCGAGACTCATACACAGCATGACGCTTCCACAAGTATGGTTGTCCTAATAATACATCAGAAACATCAATAGGAGCAACGTCACATAATACCTCATCCGTGAAGGGCTTGATGCTATAGGGAAGGCGACACTGCCGGCTGACGCGGAGATCTCGTCCTTGGTGAAGCCACCCGATGGTGTATGGATGTGGGTGAGCTGTGGTCGGAAAGCCCAACCGCTTCACGGCGTCTGCTGAAATGAGGTTCTTTTGGCTCCCATTGTCGACAATGAACTGTACAGGGGAGCCCTTTACCCACATCTGGGAGTGGAAGAGACGTTTCTCCTCCTCTGGATCTTCCGGTTCCTCCTTCTGGACCTTTGTAGTGGCAACAGTGGCGTTGGGCTCCGCATCAATAATCTGTTTCCCTTTTTCATTCCCCTTTTCAGGTTCTGATTCGGAGTTGGAGCATGCATCTAACTCAGAAGCCCTCATCTCGGCCACTAGCGACTGCTTGGCCCGACACTCACTTGTGTTGTGAGTGGAGCTCTTATGGAACTCACACCACTTTCCCGTGTCCTTCTTTGGCTTTGCGGTGATGTTCTTTTCTTGTGGCTTCAATGAGTTGTCTTTAGCCGCCATGCCTTGGCTCGGTCCTTTGTTCTGCGGTTTGGAAGCACCTTTCCCTTGCTTTTGATTCGCAGATCCAAAGTCTCGCTTCTTCTGCTTGAATTTCTGCTCAATCTTGGCAGCATACCGGTATGCCGTACCAAGCGAGGAGATGTCGAGGAACTCCATTTCCTCTTGAATGTATCTATGCAGACAGCTGCGATACTTTAGCACCAAATGTTTCTCTGAATCTTTGATACCCAACTTTGTGCGCAGGGTATGGAACAGATTCGTCAGCTCGTGCACATCTTGATCCCTTTGTTGTCGCAGCGTGGTTCATTGTATGTACTTGTCCTCATAGCTCCCCACAGGATAGTACTGTTCCTTGACGGCGTCTCGGAAAGAATTCCAAGTTGGTACGGCCGAGAACAGAGAGGGTTCTGTCTGGTCCTTGTTCTCACAGTAGGTTTCCCACGAGTCCTTAACATGGGGGGTAGCTTTGAGGAGTGCAAAAATAATCTTCTCCCGGTCTGAAAAGTCATGAACCGAGAAATATCCTTCTAACAGATTCAACCATCTATCTACGACATCTGCGTCTATTTGACCCTCAAATATGGGAATGTCAAAATTTACTTGTACCTTAAAAGGAGTCACGCCTCCAGAGTGGCTGCTGGATGCAGATGCACCGCCGGTGGGTAGCCGTTGAAGGATCTAAGCAAAGTTATCCATCATCACGTTCCTTTGTCTTTCGAGGGCCTCCTCGAGCAATATTTTGATAGGATCTCCTGCTCCCTCATCTTTCTTTTCGTCCCCCATGGGCGTCCGTCGAGGTTTGCGAGGCTGATCTTGCAAAGGTTCCACCAGATCAAGCCCTAGCTCCTTATACCCCGACCTCGTTGGGGACATGCAAAGAAGGATCGAGAAAAAGCAGACCGCTCTGATACCACTGATCCGGATTTATGCAGGAACGCAACAGAATAAACATATAACCATAAATACAGAGATGCAACGGAAATAACACTTCATTTCATTAATATCAAAGAACTGAAATTTGCTTACAGACAAAATGGAAATAAAACTAGCTATGGCGCTGGTAGCTATCTCTGAGAAGAGATGTGGTAGCTACAAGCCTCTGAACTAAGTTACAATGAGGCTCGAGGGCCTATTTGTTATTTAGAAACAATGGGAAATCCTAAACATCCAAAACCCTAACCCTAGGAGATGAAGTGCCAAAACTATGGGCCTCGTTTGGGTAAATTGGTGTTTCAACTTCCAGGGGTGTAAATTTGGCATACGATCTCCATTTGACGTGTACCATACCTCGTTAGAAAGATCTATCCGAGGTCCATGGACCCATGTTGCTCTCCGTTTTCCCAAAAAACGTCATTTAGGGCCTCAAAACGGCTCCGGAAGTTCAGGACCCGAAAAATTGCTAAAAATAGTAAGTTGTGCCGAAACTTGAAGAGACAATGGTGGAGCCCCAAGTGGAATAGGCGGGTGACCACCAATATCCACTTAGATCATGATGGATCATCATTGGGGATGAGATGGAAGGTGGAAGTAATGTTTTTGTTTATGCTATCACATGTTGCATTCTTACCCAAAAATATGGCCTGATTTCTGGCTAGCCAGGTCCCCCAAGCAATGAGGAGGGGAATGTTGCGGTACTTCACTCTAATAGAATCCGGCCACGAGTTGTTCCAAGCCATAATGACCGAGGTGTCGTGCTAAGGAATTGTACAACCCAAGGATGATGTTGTGAGGTGCCAAAGGTGCTTACTTGCAAGGCATTCAAGGAAAAGATGATTCACAACCTTGGCTTGCATGTGACATAAGCTGCATCTGGAGGGTCCATGAATATCCCGATTGGTGAGGTTGTCCTTTGTGGGAGTATAGTCGGAGAGGATGGACCACATGAAAATTCTATATTTGGGGGTTGATTTTAGTTTCCATAGGTGTTTCCACCACCATTTTTTCAGTTGTGGCTCCAGTAATTCACACAGTGAGGTGTACCCAACCTTAGGTGTATATCTGCCACATGGAGCAATGGCCCATAATATTTCGTCATCCTGATCTATTAATCAAATATTTGTAGCTCTGAGAAATCGATTCCAGGTCTGCCTCCAATCCTCGGGGATGGAAAGCTCATGTGTTGTCTTCCCTGCCTGTGATGCCCAAGTAGAATTAAGAGAATCAACGATATGTGAGATGAAGAGATGCCCAGACCGGGCCAGATATTGCCTAATTCCCAAGGGCAATTGGTACTCTTATCCACTACCCGAAAAATCGTCCTCACCTATTTTAATATGTTTTCCAGATCCAATGTGCCAAGCCAAGCCTTTTTTAATGAGGTGAATGGATCTAGTGATGGCCTTCCAAATAATGGATGTGCTCGGGGATATTTGGATGTGGCCTTTGATCTAGTACATGGTATATCTAGGTGCAATGTATTTGAAATATGTAACTTCTTGCCACAAACTACTGTTGGTGATGATATGCTAGCCCATTTTATCAGCAAAGGCCGAGGCAAAAAGGTTGAGGTATTTTAGTCCCCATCCCCCCCAACCTTTAGGCTTAGCAATATTTTCCCAATCTATCCAAGCATATGTATGACCATCATGTTTGCCTCTCCAAAGGAATCTCCTGCAAATTTGTTGTTTCCTAGCGTACCATCCAATACACTGGAATGGCTTCAAGGACATATTTAATGAGCACTTGCCTGCCACTTTGGAGAGCCATCTTTTATACCAGATGTTGACTCTGCATTCCACTTTTGTAATAAGCCAGTTCTAGTCATTGATACAGTAGTCATTTGGTTTTAGGTGAAAACCAAGGTATTTTATACCCTCTTCCAATTCCTTGCGCTCAAAGTGAAAGAGGCCCAGGGCATGTCTACACTCAAAATTTGAGCATCACACCAACATAATGGTTGATTTACTGTGATTGGGGTCCATACCAATTGCTTTACAAAAAATGTTGAGTAAATTCAAAAATTTTATATTTTCATGACAAGTTGCATCAAGAAATATGAGAACATCATCCACAAACAGCAGATGGGTCAGTTGTACAAAATTGAATTATGATGTCATGAATAGAACCATCTTCTTTTGCTTTTGCCAAAAGAGAGGATAGCCCTTCCATAATCAATAAAAAAAGTAAAGGAGAGAGAGGGCAGCCCTGCCTCATTCCCCTACCTACATGGAAGAAATCAGAAGTTTCACCATTTATAAGAATGTTGAAAGAAGAATAACACAACATGCACTTTTTTTCACGCCCGAGCTCGCAATGCTTTGCAACCTGTTTTGCATCTGCGCACAGGCTTTTGGTTGCTGCGTCAGGGTGGTGTCGGATCAAGGTACCTACCATGGCTTGGGTCTATTCCAATGGATGAAGCTTAGGCCCCTCCCCCTCCTCCTCCTCCTGAGGCAGAGGCCTTCAAGCTGTTGATCGCTTCCCAGCCAAAGAAGAAAAAACAGCTTACTCCCAAGTTCGTCAAGAGATTGGAAGAGATCCCCTCAGTGGCTCTTTCTACTGAGTTTCCGATGAAGGTTTCCCTCTCCCTTGCTAATCATGCACTGGTTGGGTAGTTCACGAGCTTATGGCCTTCACAAAAAACTACATAATCATGGATCAATAGAAACTGGAGGACCCTCATTGCAAACAGTGTCAGCTCTTACTTTCTGGGGCGGGGTTTCTTTCTGTTTGAATTCACCTCAAAGGACGATAAGGACTTGATATTCAGGAACAGACCCTATTTCATGGGGCCCTCAAAGCCTGTATTTAAACAGATTGACCCCAGACTTTGACCATTCGGAGGATGTTCCATCTGTTGTTCTAGTATTGGTTAGACTCCTGAACTTGTCGGTTCACTGCGAGAACTGGGAATCAATGCATAAAATTGGCAACGCTTTGGGGAATTTCATAGATAGGGCTAACAACAAATATCAGTATGACTACGCTAGAATCTGTGTGGAGGTTGACCTCGAAGTTTGGCTTCTAGAAGCTATTAATCTCATGGTGGGAAACTGGTCCTATCTGTAGAAGATAGATGACAAGCAGCTATCATTCAAATGCCGTGGATTCCATGAGTATGGCCACTTCGTCAAGAACTGCCCCAAAAATGTAGGCCCAGAAAAGGAGAAGGAAAAAGGATGGCAGCAAGCCAAAAAATCCAAAACGATTCTTAGGCCAGGGCCAAATGGACAATGTGATTGGAAAGGAAAAAGGAGTACAACAATCTCGGGGAGCTTTCCTAAATCCAAACCCATCTAGAAAGGTCAAGAGAACAATTTTGCGGCCTTGAACTCAGAGACAAAGGAAGTCCAAGAAGTCGACCCAAGCGATTTGCAAAAATATCTCCAAATTCAGGAAGCCCTCGCATCTCCGAAGAGTGGTGATCCTCCTAGAGAAACCCAAAAAGAGAAGGAGCTTGCCTCTGAGGGTGAATAATTAGATTCAGAGGAGTCAGACGAAGATGGATAAATTGGGATCTTGAAAGCCTCGGTTAGAAGATCCACAGGGGAAGGAAAACCTCCATGGAAAAAAGAGAACAAGAAACGTACAAGGAGAAACTAAAGGGGAGCCAACCGATCCTAGAAAATATGTTGGCAATAAGCCCTAAGACAAAGATAAATCAAGTTCAGGGCTCTAAGGGATCCCTCTCACCCCAAAAACAGAAGTAGTGAAGATCGTCTCCTAGAATTGTAGAGGGATGGGGAGAAATCTAAAAGAGGAAGCAATGAAAATTCTAACAAGGTTGGAAAATACAGACATTCTTCTCATCCAGAATACCAAACTAGAGGAAAGGGATTTTCTTCACAAAAGCAAACAGTTTTGGGGAAAAGGAGGAAGCCTCGATGTCTCCTCTAGAGGCGCCTCAGGAGGGCTGGGAATTCTATTGAATGAGACATGTTTTGAGAAATTGCAAGTTAAACTCAACTCAAACTAGATTTTTTCTCATCTTATGCACATGACACCAAAGAGATAGTGAGTCTTTTCAACATTTATGCCCCGGTCATCTTGGGAGAAAAGAAGAATTGCTGGGAGTCCATTAGGGACCTAGAAAATGAGATTCCGATGGAAAATATCTTTCTTTCTGGAGACATGAATATTACCTTAAGTCATGGGGAGAATCATGGGGGCAACATCGTGATGGATCCATCCAGGGAATGGGTGGAAGATCTCATACATGACTAGGATATGTTGGACATTAACCCTGCCCAAGGAAAATATACATGGACAAACAGAAGAACGGGACCGGGCCACATTGTTGCAAGGTTAGATCGCTTTCTCATCCAAATTTCATTCTTGTTACTAGGTCTAGATTTTAGCTCTGGTATTTTTTCTTCACCGATCTCCGATCACAAGCCCATAAGGCTTGAGTTGAAGCTGCATAGGAATCTGGGACCCATTCCCTTCCGGTTCAGCTCTCTTTGGGTGCACCAACCTGACTTCTCGAACGGACTCAAGGATGTTTGGAGACTCCCTGTTAATGGATCCCCCTTCTTTGTGTGGGAAGAAAACAAGAGGAGAGTGAAGAGGGCCGTCAAAAGCTGGGCTAAATCCCTCCCTTCCTCGTCCGAGGCAAGGAGGACTGCCCAGGCCTACTTGGAGATCCATAAAAAGAAATGGAGGATATGAACATATTGAAAGACAACTTAAAATTGGAAGAGGAGCTCTAGGTTAAATTCCATAAATCTTGCATTTGGGAGGAGGAGTTCTAGAGACTTAAATCTCGTATCATGTGGCTTCAAGATGGGGACAAGAACACCTCCTTCTTCAATAAGCAAACTCAATTCAGAAGAAGCTTCATTTTGATAGTGGAGATAACCTCAAGAGACCAAACTTTCTCCGTCTTTGCCAGCATCAGAAAAGTTTCCCATCAGCACTTCAAAGATTTGTATATAGAGGATAAAAAGGTGAGACGCAGTACTAATATGTTTGAGCTTGTTCCTTTAAATTTCACTGCCTAGATGAACGTTATGTTGATTTCTCTTGTAACCATTAAATAAATTAAGCAGGATCTTGATGAAATGGATTTGGACAAGGCACCTGGGCCGGATGGGTTCACCTCATTTCATCAAAGCCGGTTGGAACATTTTCAAAAAGGATATTCAAAAAACGATTTTAAAATCTCAATCCTACCATAAGCTTGGGGTAGCAAAAACTCAGCATTCTTGGCCATTATACCTAAAGTGAAGGGAGATAGCACCTTTAATAGATTCAGGATTATTTCCCTCTAGAAAATTGGCTACAAGCTCATCACTAAAGTCATGGCAAACATGCTGAAAGGCCTCCTTCCTGATCTCATTCCTGACAATCAAGGGGGATTTGTCAAAGGTAGGTAGCTAACTAATAATTTCATTCTTGTTCAGGAAGCAATCCACTCGAGCGTCCAAAGACGTGAAAAAGGCATGGTTGTCAAACTAGACCTGGCTAGTGTGTTTGACAGAGTAAGGCAATATTTCCTCTTCGGGGTCATGCAAAAATTTGGTTTCGATTGTTGTTTCATAAGCTAGGTCAAGGCCTACATTGTGGAACCGTGGGTTGCCACCCTTGTCAATGGGCGTGCTGTTGACTTCTTCAAAGCCAGTCAGGGAATAAATCAGGGATGCTCTTTCTCCGCTCTCCTCTTTGTCATTCAAGCCTCTGTCCTTAGTTTTATGCTAGAGAAAATACGTGTCAAGCAAGATCTTATGGTTCTCAGAATCACCATGGGAGTTAGAGACATCAAACATGCTCTATTTTCTGACGACTCTCTCCTACTTGGGGGTGCTTCCTCCAATTCGACCTCTCATTTCAAGCTTGACCTTGATCGCTACTGCAATTATTCTGGGAGTGAAATTAACAAGGAAAAATGTTGTATTTATGCTTGGAACCTCTCTAGAATCAAGTTAAGCACAATCACCAAGATCTTTGGCTTCAAAGGTTCCACGAAATGGGTTTCCTTTAAATACCTTGGACTACCAATATTTCAAGGAAGCCCGACTGGGAGGGACTGGATCCCCTTGTTGGACAAATTCAAACATAAAATGCAAGATTGGGGCATGTCGTGGCACAATTTGGAAGGTAAGGTTGTCCTCATCAAATTTGTCCTTAACAGTTTTCCAATATTCCAAATTTCTGTCTTGCTGGCTCTTGTGGGCATGCTTCGCAAAATGGAGGAATCAATTCGTTCCTTTTTCTGGAAGGGAGGGAAGAACAATTCTCAAAGAATCCCACTGGTTAGTTGGGATAAGGTCGCCATGCCGCTAAAACTACAAGGAAAAGACCCTCTAGCAGATTTTTTTGAGGAACCCCTTATAAAAATACCCCAGATATTCGTTTCTAGCAGAGGTTACGAGAGGATGTTGGCGAGTGGAGGTGTTTGCGTATGTATTACGTATGGTGCGCTTATCACCGTAAAACGTACTAGTGCTTTACGAGAAAGCACCGGTGCGCACAAAACATTGGCACACCGGACACTGTGCGCTCCATACACACCCACCTGGTGCATTTCCTTTTTGTAGCACACCAGGCCTTTACAACACATCTGCACCGGTGCCTCATAAAAAGCATGCGAAAAAAAAAAAAAAAAAAGCAGTCCAGTGCAGAATGAAGAAAACGCACCGGTGCTCCCATAAAACTCGCGAACGGAACGGGGTTAAATAAAAAAAAATTAAGGCCAAAAACCGCACAAAACATTGGCACACCAGACACCGTGCGCTCCATACACACTCGCCTGGTGCGTTTTATTACTGTAGCGACCCAGTGCTTGACACAGAATCTGCACCGGTGCCTCATAAAAAGCACGCGAAAACAGAAACTCCCCAAAGCTGAATGACGAAAACACACCGGGGCGCCCATAAACCCGACGCACCGGAAGGAGATTAAATAATAATAAAATTACGTCCAAAAAACCAAACAAAACATTAGCACACCGAACACCGTGCGCTCCGTACACACCCACCGGGTGCATTTTATTACTCTAGCACCCCGATGCATTACAGAGCATCCACACCGGTGCCTCATAAAAAGTGCGCGAAAATATAAACCGCCTAGCGCATATTGAAGAAAACACACCAAGTCGTCCATAGAATCCCGCGCACAGAAAGGGGGTTAAATAAAAAAAAATTAGGGCCAAAAACTCGCACAAAACATTAGCACACCAGACATCATGCGCTCTGTATACACCCTACTGGTGCATTGTATTACTGTTGCGCACCGGTGCTTTACAGACTGTCTGCACTGGTGCCTCATAAAAAGTGCACGGAAACAAAAACTTCGCAGGGCAGACTAAAGCAAATGCACCAGTGTGCCTATAAAATCCCGCGCACTGGAACAGGTTTAAATAATAAAAAAAATTATGGCCAAAAAACCACATTTTTCACTTTTTTCAGTTCTATAGAGCTCTGAAGCACCAGTGCAATTTATCCTTGTCTGAGCCACCCTGACATCAGTGCTCCCATTGCACTCATTGCACGCACTGCTATTGTGCATTTCCCACCAATCTCCAACTTGAATTTTGCAAAACGGTGGAGAATTTTTATTTTGCAAATTCTACAGCTAATATGCCTCCTCGACGAGCAAATATACAGGTATTTTTCTTGTTTTTCCATAATTAAACCTTCTAGCGGATTAGAATTTCAAATAACCTTAAAATTAAACATTTAAAGGGAAAAAAATATTTTGTCGCACGGTGCACTCGAGTCGTTTGGCTCGCACCAGTTGGCGGTGTTGCCTGTAAATTTATAGGCCGCATTGCAGCCAGTGCTAACGGTATCCGCACCAATTCTGGGGTGGTACCGATAGGTGCAATGTGTTATTTTAAAATAAAAATAAAAATTTTGGTGCAGCCATTTACCCAGCTGCACCGTTAACAATGTGGAATAGCGGCAACACAGTGCATTGACTACATTTTTCGCCCCAGTGCTGGTAATTTTATCAATGCACCGTGTTGCCACTATTCCACATTATCAACGATGCGGCCTAGTAAACCGGTGCTAACGGTATCCGCACCGGTTCTAGGGCTGTACCGAAGGCGCAGTATGTTATTTTAATTTTTTTTTAAAAGTGTGGTGCGGTCTGTTACCCGGCCACACCATTGACCTAGTTGAATAGTTGGGACGCAGTGTGTTGACTAAAATAGCAGCCCCAAGGTGGCTATTTTTGTCAACGCACGGCTTTCCGTTTTTCACCTGGGTCAACGGTGCGGCCTTATAATAGGCCACACCGTTCACTATGTCATGATGGCAGGAGGTCGGTCCGCTGACTTAACTATACGCCCCGGGGAGTAGAGTTTCGTCAGCGCACCGCCCTACTGACACCGTACATAGTCAACGATGCGCTATAAATTCTTCTGGAGCACCGTCATTAGGGCGCTTAATATTATTAGGTGCACCAAAGCCGGTGTGCTCCATAGAAAGACGCAGCGGTACTGGTGCGTGAATGTGTTTTCAGCGCACCCACTGTTTGTTTAATTTTTTTCAAAAAAAAATTATATGTGTATATTTCTAAATACATGTCTTATTTAATAAAAAAATTGTGTTTAATATGTCAATCATTCAGAGACGTGAAATGAGAGAAGAAGGGGAACAACAACAACAATAGGTGGAGCAGTATAACATGGTTCACCTGTGGGAGGCACGAGAGAGGGAGAGAGATGCATACCCTCGCACTATTACAACAGCTACGCAGGGGCTCCTAAGGCAGGTAGGTCTCCTCAAGTTCTATGAGGAGGCTACTTCCCTAAAGGGCCATAATTTGTTTTTGAGACATCTTTTCCAAAGGTGGAATGCCCAGCAACAGGCTTTCCGGGTTGGTATCAACTAGTGGTACACGCCCACTGAGGAGGATATATACTTCATTACAGGGCTATCGAGGAGAGGGGTGGATTTTCCCTCATTCCCAGAGGTTCCAGTTGGCTATGCAGCAGGGAGTCAGTTAGTTTACTCATAGAGATACATTGGAGAAAATGTATTGTCTCTTGTAGAGTTTTGGGTTGTTGGTGGTCAGTTAGTATTGGTGCATTTGGTAGGGAGGAGGTGTAGTGTCTCTCACTTATCATTTCGACTATTTCGTACAACACCAGTGACGGGAAACGCATTAATTACCCGCTTTTATATTATTTTGATTCTTTAGTACAGGAGCCATGACTTGTCAGGTGGTCTACCATTTTTTTGCAGCAGTTCTGTACAGCCTTAGATAGATGTCGTGCTCATGCACAAGGGAGTGGGAGGGTGAACTTCCCTTTTGCTTCAGAGCTTTTTTGTTTATTTTTTGAGAGGTTTCCAGAGATGAGGCCTACTTTTCTTCGGCAGCCTCGTGGGACGACGTTTGAGGGACGTATGCACATGTGGGGTCAGATGATGCCCAAGAGGGGTGACACTGAGTTTTTCGTGAGGATATCGCAAGATGCACTGGAGTTGCTAGCCTGTGTTGATGAGCATCACTTCTTTATGGTCCCCTGTCTTTACGTGGGTTTGGATTGACGAGGGTGTGCCAACATCCTCTTCACAGTTGATGAGCCGCCAGATGATAGAGGTAATATTATTGTTTTATATATTTAAATTTATTATAGCATGTTATTTAACTTGTTTTTATTAAATCTTGTAATGAAATTGTCTAATTATTGTTGTGTACTTGTATATATTTTGCAGACATTGGCTCTTTTGATGGTGAGGAGATGTCGGCACCAGTACCACATGATCTAGGTGTGGATCCATGTGAGGCATGCCATCCCTGCAACATAGCTAATTATTTGCAACGAAAGAGCCTTTGAATCCTTGGAATTATAGGCATGTGCCTCAATATCTTAAAAGGAGGACCAATATGTCATTTACCCTTCTTTTTTTATTTATCATGCCTATCATGCCCACATTTCGGACACATATCTTTGTGTGCATATTATCCTCTATATAGAATACAATCATTTGGAAATGCATGATATGATAGTTACTCAACACCCAACATTTTCAACAATTTCTTTGCCTCTTTGCAGCTACCGAGCAAGACATTATCACTCAGAAGAACCTTATCTTTGAATAACCTGTAGTTGGTGATCATGGAAAAATATATTAATAAATGTACATTAATGTCGATATAATTATTAACATTCATAAAATTTACCATTTTTAATGCTCATTGCAGTGTATTTATTATATTTCAAATTTATATAAGGGAGCACTTTATGGTAACTTACCTCAAAAGTTCCGAGAAACATGCATTCAACAAGCCAAAATTTGCTTTCAAGTTGTACAATAACATCGTTGTCCCCAACTGGGTAGACTTTGACTGACCGCCAGGTCCAAAGAGAGGGGTGGTGGAAGCAAATTTAAGGCTTTCGAAAAAGGTGTCAGTGATATGAGCATCATCCCCTAGCTGATCATCATTTTGGAATGCATCTAACAACATTGTCTCCATGGCAGTCATATGCCTTAAGTAATCATCCATACCAACCTCTATTTGATTGCCTCCATTACTAGTTTGTGAAGAACTACTATTGTTGTAGTCATTCCTAAATGGTGAATCTAGACGTAGCGGGAATTGAATCAGTGGTTGATTCAACCATTCTATGTATCATTCCTCTCCGGTTTTTTCTTTTAATTCAGTCTTCTCTTGATTTGGCATTGTTTTGGGGTGCAACGAAAGATGGTAGGTAGGTCTTTCATCATCACTAGAATCCTAATAATTAAAAAATATATATATTTGAACATGATTAGTACAAAATGTATGATATCAATTAGTAACCATGTTGACAATATTGCATGATTATAAATTGGTTTGACATTGAAATAATTATATATTAATCAATATATATACCAAACAATTATAATTATAATTACCATCATTGTCTCGGGATGGTGGCTAGAAGATGCAATATTGTTACAATTGGCAGGGTGAAGCAGCTGTCCATTCTCATCTACCAAATGCGCCTTGTGGTATGCAGCTCCTGATAAGAACTTTTGATGCTTTAGAGCAGTTTGAATATTTTGTGCATCTAAACTCGATGTTGAAACTGCATGAACCTGTAAATTTGTATACATTATAAATTTAATTAAGTTGTGCATGATTGACTGCATGGATAAAAAACATAAATTCAATTAGATAATGAAGATATAAAATAATTTTGAAGTAAATATTACGTCTCCAGATGGATAGGGAGAACTCCGCGATGGACTTTGAGAAATATTATGGAACAAGCTGGATTTTGAAGAATTGTCCATTCCATATAATATATGATATTTTCTCCCTGCATTTGATCAAAATAAATTTTAGTGCACAAACCTAAATGTAATTTCGGTGCATAATGTACAGATAACCGCACCGGTGCGTTTTTGGTAATGTGCACCGATGATGTTTTATAACCCGACATACCAGTGCGGTTTGATTAAGGGACGCACCGGTGACGAATAATCGCAAATAAAAAAACGCAACCCTATTTTCTTTAAGTGAAAAAAGAACGGTAAATTAAAAAATGGGCTGTAAAATATTTTCAAAAATCTAATTTCATAAAACATTTCTTTAAATACTAAACACTTTTCATTATTTCACTATTTTTGCAAAAAAATTCAACAAGAGATTTGCAGGATACATACCTGGAGAAAATAGAGCACGAGAGCACTGTGGAGCAGGAAAATACGTTCGAACAGAAGTATTCAGGCAATCATAATTCCAAACCTCTGGGGATTCAAACCTTGTACCATAGAATTTCAAATGATGTGAGTAAAGTTTATTGTTTTTTTTTACTTTTTTTCTGCAGTTTTTTTTATGTAGTAAAAGAAAATCAAAGTTTATTGTTTTTTTTAACTTTTTATACATTTTTTTTTATGCAGTAAAAGAACAAAATCAAATTTTATTGTTTTTTTTACTTTTTCTGCAGTTTTCAGAAACAAAATAAATAAATAAATCCATTTTTAGAAACAAAAACCCTAGATTCTTTTTGTTTCTGCACTTTCTTCTCCCTCTTTCTGTAATTTCAGAATTAGGGCTTTTCAGTTTAGATTTATAGGGTTTGTATAGTCATAAGACATTCAACCCACTGGATGACTTGCATAGTCGGATCCCAATCCATGTCGGCCCTTGTGTGAATTAAAAAAAAACAGATTTCTTTTCCTCGGTGCGCCCTGCTACTTTCGCGGTGTGCTGGTATAACATAGCGCACTGGTGCGCTATGTTATACCAACACACCACGAAAGTACAGTGATAAAAAAACAAAATATGTTTTTATTAGTGCACCATATGTAACATATGGCACTGGTGCACTATTTCATTATGGCACACCGCAAACGTGTTGTTTCGCAAAAAAAATCTATTTTAGAAACAAACCCTACATTCTTTTTGTTTTTTCCCTTCTTCTCCCTCTTTCTGTGATTTTAGAATTATGGATTTTCAATTTATATTTATAGGGTTTTTATTGCTAAATATAAGACTAAGACATCCAACCCATGGGACGACTTGCATAGTCGGATCTCAATCCATGTTGGCCCTTGTGTAGATTTAAAAAAAAAAATCGGTGCACCTTGTGTACCTGAGCGCACCGGTGCGCTCTATTATCTCAACGCACGCGCAAGTACTGTGATAAAACAAAAAACAAAAAAAAAAAAAAACAAAACAAAACAAAACAAAATATTTTTATCAGTGCGCCATTTGTAAAATATGCAGCCGATACGCTATTTCATTATGGCACACCCTAAATGTTCTGTTTCGATAAAAAAAATAAAAATAAAAACTTTTAAAAAATACAAATCTTACATTCTTTTTGTTTCTACCCTTTCTTCTCCCTCTTTCTGTGATTTCAGAATTAGGGCTTTTCAATTTAGATTTATAGGTTTTTTATTTCTAAATATAGACCTAAGACATCCAACAGACGGGACGATTTGCATAGTCGGATCCCGATCCATGTCAGCCCTTGCGTGAATTAAAAAAAAAAACATTTTTTTTTCATCGGTGTGGCCGATGTAAAAAAAAAACATTTTTTTTTTTCATCGGTGTGGCCGACATAACCTAGGACACTGGTGCTTTGTATTGTACAAGCCCACCGCATAATTAATGTGATTTAAAAAAAAAAAAAAAAAATTTATCGGTGCGCCATATGTAAAATATGGCACCGGTTTATGCTACAAAAACTAACAGTAGACGATTTTTATTATTTTATCATGGTTAATCGGTCCGATGATTGACATGTAACGCACAGGTGCTCCTTGTTGACATAGAGCACCGAACGATCTATTATATTGTTTGTGCGTTGTGTTTATAAGAAACCCATGCACCGGCGTCGGTGTGTACACCATGAATGGTGCACCGGTTTCTTGTTTTTTTTTTACTTGAAAAGTTGACAATTTATTTATAAATATATTAATGAATGATGTGGTATAGGTTTGAGATTGATAAATAAATGACTGAAAAGAGATCAAGTAACAAAAATACTGATAACACATCAATAAAAGAAAAAAAGGCAATTTCTTTGTAAATTCTTTACGAAAAATATTATTTTTGAACTATATGTAAGTTTAACTAATATGTATTGTTTACTGTCTATCATGCAGAGCCACAAAATAACGAAGCTCGATAAGATTATTTCTAATCTAGGACCAGAAGAGCGTAAAATCTTGATGGAAAAATTGCAAAAGGATGAATCACGTGAATGAAAAAATACTATTGATCCAATATGAGTTTCTTTTTTTAGTTTTCATTAATAATATAATTAGAATTATTAGATAACATGTGTCAAACAGTCTATCAATTCACATCTTTTTAATGTTCTACAGGGACCAACAACTCAGAAAAGGAATTTTGTTCTAAGAAAATAAAAAAAATAGAACATGCAAATGAAAATGAATTACTCCTTCGCTCATCTAGAGTGCTGCTGGTGGTTAACGAAAGGGGGAAAAACTATTACAAAATTTTGAGGGATCTAGTGGAACGAATGTATAGACGTTCTTTCCACTTACAATACAAAAACCAATCCAATGATTCCAAGAACCAAATTTTATCTAAACTACAGGAAGAGTTTCTAGAAAATTGGTCAATGAGACATGTCAGACTTTTAATAGCAAAAATGTACAAAAACAAAAAAGAAGGAATGAAAAAGTAATATTCCTTTAAATGTTTGTCTAGAATTATTTATAAATATCAGTTTTGTTATACTCACTTTTCATATATCAATATAAAAATTAAATAGTTTATTGTCATGTTACATTTTCAGGAAGATTATGAAAATCTCAAAAGATGAACGAGCTAATCTTAGAAATATGCCAGTAGGAATGTCCAAAAAGGTGTACAAGGAGATGGTCAAAGAAATGGACAAAATTGCACCGCGGGAGAAGCCATCTCAACAACAACGTGCTTCAAATGTAATATGTAATCATTGAATTTTTCGATCATTAGGTACAATAAATAAACAATTTAGCATTAAATATTAATTTTGAAGTATTTTCTTGCAGAAAAGAAAAGAAAATGGAACCCATTCAACACATAAAACGGGACAACAAGGAAGAAAATGATTAATATCTAAGTTTGTGAGTAATTGTTACTTCCTTATAACAACTTAACTAGATTTCATTTTTGTATTTTTTAAGTTGTTTTACAAAAATCATCATTGAATGTCTTCAAACAGATGCTAACATACAAAGAAGAACCATCAGAGGAATTGATTCAAATTGGGTTAAATATGGGTTGTGAGTATATGTTGGCATATCATAACTTAATTGTGGAATTTGTAAGCATATATCGATCTTGTTTTACTTAGCTCCGTCTATAATTAATAGAAAAAATAAATATTTTATATTAAATATATGAATTGTTATGGGGTATAAAACTTGCAGGAAACAAATTATGGAACTGCGCCAACAGATGAAATCTTGAAAGATGGCATGTTACATGGTTTTGAAAGAATGTGTATAGTTTACGAGTCAATTGCTACATTGATACGTCATTTATTTTTTATTTACATTGATGTATATTATTTAATATTACAATTTTCATTATTCTCACCAATGTATATACACTAATTATAGTTTATTTTTATTTTTGTCGATGGAAGGTGAAGAAGAAGAAAACAATCAACACCGTGAACAAAACATTCCTAAAAATAACCCAAGTCATGGAAGTAGCTCTAGCAGTGACAGCAGTTCAAGCGAAGAATGATGATCACTATGTTTAGATATCAAATCAAGGCATTGTATTTTTTGAAATATGTCTGTGAAATTAGACATTTTATTTAATGTAATGGACATAGTGTCCCAATTGAAAAATAAATGGATACCAATAACTGTCCCATTTTGTATGAAAAAGAATTTCTTATATATATATATATATATATATATATATATATATATATATATGTTTTAATTTATTCTATTGCATTCTCCATTGTCGTTATTCCGTTCTCCATTGTCGTTCTCCAATGCACTAATAAAAATTTAATTCATATGAATATTGTTATAAGATATATATGTGTTGACTTTTGATGAAAAATGAATTTTAAAAAACCACAATAATTATGATATGATATAACAAATTAATCCAAAATCACATTCAAATGCATTAATAAAAAATTAATTAATATGAATATTGTTGTAAGATGTGTCGGCTTTTGATGAATAATGAATTTAAAACAATCACAATAATTGCACTGTCACAGGTCGATGTTTCTAAAAAATACAAAATGAAAATCGGTGTGTGTCAATTACTGTACACTGGTGCATTTGTATTCTTAAGCGCACTGATGCGTTTTTACGACCTATGGGCACTGCACAAATACCAAAACAAATTAAAAATATCGAGGCGTTTGTGCGGTATGGCACGCCGATGCGTTTATGTCTCTATACGCACCGGTGCCATTCTACGACCTATGGGCACCGCACGAATACCGATACCAATTATAAATCTCGGTGCGTTTGTGTGATACTATGCACCAGGGCGTTTTTGTGTCAATATGTACTAGTGCATTTGTATGACCTATAGGCACCGCACGAATATCAATATCAATTATAAATCTCGGTACATTTGTGTGATACTGCGCACCAAGGCATTTAAGTGTCTATATGCACCAGTGCATTTGTACGACCTATGGGCACTGCACGAATATCGATACCAATTATAAATCTCGGTGCATTTGTGTGATATTGTGCACCGTTGCTTTTCTATAATTCTACGCACTAGTGTGTTGATATGACCTATGGGCACCGCTCAAATCCCAAGACCAATTAGAACGACCCCGTGTGTTGTATCAGCAACACTATGCCCGGTGTTGTTTTATACCTTAACGGCCTGGTGCATTCTGCTTCGACCACCCCGTGGCGTAGACTACAGGTACGCACCGGTGTGTTAAATCCTAATTAGCACACTGATGAAAAAAACATCTATACTAACCTCCGGGCGCCCATTTTTTTTTTAGTTGTGTTGAATTTCCGTTAAAAGCTCCGCCAAAACTTCCGTAACCATAAATGGATGTTGTAGCAAATGTTTTTTTTGAAATTTTTGGCCAATTTTATAACACTAAAAGCCTCCTTTATAACCTCCGCTAGAGGGTCTTTTCCTTATAGTGTAATGGAAGGAGTCCTTCACATAAAATACCTTAGGGATCACAATATCGCTCTGGGAGCCAAGATTTTATGGCGACAGGTCGCACAGAATCCGAGATGGGCACAGATCACCATATGGAAAAAATACAGTCAGGGAAATAGAGTTCACAACCTGGAGCAGTATCGATCTAATCATCATGGCGCTTCGATCCACCTATTGTGAAAACAAGCTCTCCCTCTGTTGCGTGGCCACTTGCACTGGATTCTTGGCAATGGGAAGCGTATCAGTTTGTGGGAGGACAATGGAGATGCACTCGGGGATGATCCTGATCTGCAGGAACTGAAGGCGTGGATGATCGCAAAGGGTTGACTTACGCTGTGGGACATACCGGAGTGGTACAACAACATATGGGTAGGGTGAAAAAATATGGAGTGTCTTGCTCAGTTCGAACAAGCATGGGCTAATCTCATGACCGCACTAGCTGGGAAGGCCCCTGTAAACTTAAGAAAGAAAGACAAGAGGGGTTGGGGATCAACGACGGGTTGTTACACCGTGGAATAGGGTTATAGGCACCTCAAGGCCATCCCCACAGTCCCCATAAATCCGATGATTTGGAAAGGGATCTGGCATGTTAAAATCATTCCTAAGATTGACATGTTCACTTGGCAGATAGGTCACAGTAGTATTCTTACTACCGAGAATTTGCAACGTCATGGCTTCCATGGCCCCTCTCGGTGCCCTCTCTGTCAAAAACGGGAGGAAACATTAATTCACATCTTTCTCGAGTGCCACTATGCTTAGGACATTTGGAAAGAAGTCATGCTTCTTTGGAGCAACAGCTACAATCTCCCAAACACCATCACGAACCTGTTTTCAATGTGGGGAGCCTTGTTCCCTGCGTCCTTCCCTGGGTAAGGATGGCCTAGGGTGGGATGGATGATCATCCCAAATCTCACATGCTGGAATATATGACTGGAAAGAAACAATCGAATCTTTCAAGGGAAGGCTCTTAGTCAACACAAAACCATGGTGAAAATAAGGATTCTATTCAAAGAAATAATGCAAGACAAGGTGAATCAGAAGCATGATTGTAGCTCCAATCAGCAAGAAAGGGATTGGTGCTTGTAGCTAAGTTTGAATCTTTCCACTGGGCGCAATTTTGAGAAGAGCAGAGAATGTTGGCAAATCATATTAGAGGATGAGGAATTCGACAAATGGAGAAGGAGCACAAAACTTCACTCTTTGTTTTTTTACGGTGCAGCAAAAGGAAATTCAAGGAAGGCAAGAGGTGGGGGAATTATTGTTTTTCCATTAGATAAAATCACCTTCCACTTCGCTTGGGGGTTTGGGCTTACCTCAAACAATCAAGTTGAAGCCCTGGATCTCTTCTAAGGCTTTAAACAGCTGCAAAAGCATGGAATTAAGGAGGAACGAGTCATTGGAGATTTACAAAGCCTCATTGGCTTGATCAAGTCAAAATCGGTCCCTAAATACCTCTATATCGGGAGGTTGTTCACTCACATCAACAATCTAATTGTGTCCTTTGCATATCTCCAGTTCTTCCATGTCCTTCAGATAAATAATCAAGATGCGATCCTTAAAGCCAACATTTTCGTCTCACTACAAGCGGATCCCTGTAGAAATTTTAGTACAAATTATGTATTGCCCGGATTCTCCTGATATAACAATTATATGCCACTGTTAAATACAGAATTTCTTCTACAAAAATATTTGCAGAAATTTAAAACATGATCGCCAATTTCAAACACATGAAGAAAGATCAATCACACATAACACAGATGTTTTTACCGGGAAAGCATAAAGATAAAAACCCCACTATCATATATTATGTATATATCATGGATCATGAAATAATATCATACAAAATTATAATCCAAGAGCTCTCGGTACAATATACAATCGTCTCACATTGTCAAACAAAAATTGGCAAATACATGCACCAATTTACTACCTCCTGACAGCCTGCCTCCACTACGCAATCCCTGCTGATCACAATCCCTGAATGAATGAGATCCTGCTTGCCTTGACTATGCAATCCTCATTGGCATACCCAATGTGTGTGTGGTTGCATGAGTGCAACCACTAATGTCACAACTGATAGTCAAACTGTCCCTTTCACTTATCTCTCAATTGGGTCTCCACTGGATCTAACATGCATGTAGATAACAGTAGTAAATCTTCAGTTGCATGTGAGACCACTGCTTGTGAATTAATTAAATAATTAATTCATTGATCTCTCACTAGTGTATGTTTAGTTACAACTAGTAAAACTGAGTTTAACTCACTTAACTTAGTTAAACTACTTTATAACTCACATAACTACACATCCAACTCTCTTACAACTTCGAATCACTTAGTTAAAACTAATTCCACTTGCATGTCCCACCAACCAACCACTCAACTTGAAATCCACTTAGCTAATTGATTTTCCACTTTAGTTAACTATTTCCAAGTGCTCATTGAGAATATATAATTGTTTATTGTCCAATTATTATTAAGAGATAATAATAATTGACATGCATTCTATAAATAGACATAAGATATATAAATGGACTTCGCACATGCATCTAAAAATATAACATCATCTATAAATAGAATTTTCTCACCATTCTAAAAATAGATTTACACCTAAAAATAGCCTGTGGGCCCCACCTAGTGTAGGTTCTTAATTTTCACTAGGATCATCATCTTGTTGAATCTCAACACTCCCTCTCAACAAGAAAGGGATTATCCTTCACCTCGATCTTGTCTCTATGGTATTCGAATTTTCTCCTGGCGAGCGCCTTTGTCAGAATATCTGCATCCTGATCTTCCATAATGTACTGAAGCAACATGATCTTCCGCTGCACACAATCTCTGATATGATGATACCAGATATCTATCTGCTTAGATCTATCATGAAACACACGATTAATCGAGAGTTTAATGCAACTCTGATTATCACAATGAATCATTGTAGGATCTAAATGAGAACCAAACAAACCAACTAGAATCTTTCTCATCCAGACAGCCTCACATGTCGCTTGACTTGCTGCCATGTATTCCACTTCCACTGAACTGAGTGCCACGAATCTATGTTTCCTTTTGTACCAAGAAAAAGTTGTAGATATGATACTGAAGATCCCCCCTGATGTGCTCTTTCTGTCCGTTGGGCTTCCTGCCCAATCTGCATCCGTGAAGCCATGCAACTTCACCTCATCCGTCTGTCTGTACCATAAGCCATACTCATATGTTCCCCTCAGGTATCTCAGGACATGCTTGCCCGCCTTCCAAAAGTGCTTGATAGGCTTAACCATCGCTTGACTAAGTTTCTTCAGCGCGTAGCATATTTCCGGTCTTGTATTCACTAAATACATTAGCAAACCCACTAACTATCGATAAACAGTAGCATCCACTACCTCTCTAGATGTAGCATCCTCTTTCCTCCAGTTTCCTGGATGAGGAGTATCCATGGGTTTGCAGCCCTCCATGTGAAACTTACCCAGTATCTCCCTTGCATACTTTCCTTGAGACACAAAAATTTCACCATCTCGCTGCCATATTTCCAATCCAATTAAATAATTAATGGGGCCCATATCATTCATCTTGAACTCCTTTACAAGGTCCTCCTTGCATGAGTGTATCAGCTGCTCATCACCAGTCAGTATTAAATCATCAACATAAAGATCAATGATTAAAATCTTACCATCCACCACAATTTGGTATAGGTTTGCATCCACCTCACTCTTGGTGAAGCCAAGTCTGGTGAAATAGCTATCGATCTGAGTGTGCCAAGCATGGGGTGCTTGCTTCAGCCCATACAATGCTCTTTTGAGTCTACACACATGTGACTCACTGCTGAAGATCTCAAATCCTTCAGACTTCTCAATGTACACTTCTTCCTCAATAATCCCATTAAGGAACGCAATCTTCACATCCATCTGATGAATGTTCCAACCCATCTGCGCTGAGAGAGAAAGGATGGACCTTATGGAAGAATATTGTGCGACAGGTGCAAAGGATTCTTCATAATCTATCCCCTCGATCTGTGAGAAGCCCCGAGTCACAAATCTAGCCTTGTATTTCTCAACACTCCCATCAACAGCTTTCTTTACCTTGTTGATCCATCTTGAACCTACCACTGATTTATCAACCGGCCTTGGAACAATTTCCCAAGCACTGTTTCTAACAATGGAGTCATACTCCTCCGCCATTACATCTACCCATGTGGTCTCCTACACTGCGTCTTGAAAGGAAGATGGCTCAGTCACATTACATTTTCTCATGAGAGCCATGTATCCAATGAATCGGTCAGGAGACTGTCTTTGTCTATGTTGTGAAGTAGGGACTCCTACATTCTGTGCAACATCAAGTTTCAGCCTCTCAACTTCTATGGTATGCATTTTTTCAATTCTGATGTTTGGCTCTACGTGAGTGGACTCCTCCACTCCATGACCCTCCTCTTGTAGCTGATCTACATCTAGAGACTCATCTTTGGGAACCAAAAGTTCCTCCTCTGCATGTAAGTCTATCTCCCTCTCAAGCGACAACTTCATGGCTTTCTCCTCATTGAATTTTATATCCTGCCATTTGATTTTTTGGAAAATACACACGATAATTATGGGGTGTTTATGTGTACCCCACAAATATCCCAACTTTAGCAGTCGGATCCAACTTATTCCCGGCGTTCTTGGTCACATGCACATAAACAGATGAGCCAAAAATCTTAAAGTGAGAAACTTCTGATTTCTTACCAATAAAAGCTTCTTCGGGTGTACTCATTCCAAGTACTCTATAAGGACAACAGTTTTTCACATAAACCGCAGTGTTGCATGCTTCCGCCCACAAATGCATTAGTAGGCCCTGATCATGCAACATTTCTCGTGTTGCACCCACGATCGTTCTGTTCTTCCTCTCCGCGACCCCATTTTGTTGTGGGTTATGAGGCGCTATGAGTTCTCTTTGAATTCCTTCTTTGCTACAGAATTATTTGAATTCATTCGAGATGTATTCTCCACCATTATCGCTCTACAGAGCCTTCACTTTCTTCCCTGAATCTTTCTCAACCAATGCCTTAAACTCACAGAAATTTGAGAATGTTTGATCCTTCTTCTGCATGAATAAAATCCAACATTTACGAGAAAATTCATCAACAAAATAACATAATACCTATGTTTTTTCTATTGAAGCAACCGAGAATGGTCCACACACGTTTGTGTGAACTCTCTCTAGGATCACCGAAGCACAGTTCTCCTTTTCATGAAAGGTGGACTTTACATACTTCCCTGTGGTGCAACCCTTGCACTGATCTAACTAAGAAAGTGTTCCCATTGGAAGTCCAGTAGATATTTGTTGCATGACTTTCAAGGATCCATGATGAAGATGGCCCAATCGCCTATGCCATAATTCACACTCATCCCGGCTCACCACTTTTTCTTCCTTGCCCATCATGGCAGTGCATCCATCTACCTCTAGCTTGTAGAGATTCTTAACTTGAATCCCTATCCTCTTGGCTTGACCCGTTGTTTTATGTCATAGGAAAGATTTTCCATCGTTGAAAACAACGTCATAGCCTCTGTCCTCCAACATCGCAACTGAGACCAAGTTTTTCTTCAGACCTGGAACATGCATAACATCTTTCAATTGAAATGTTTTACCTAACTCCCTCTCAAAGGTAATGGTACCAATGTCGGTCACACTGTATCGTCCAACGTCACCCATCTCTATATGCATTTGGAGATCTTTCTCCTCCAAGTCACTGAAAAACTCCTTCTCTCCCATCATGTGGAAGGAAGCACCACTATCAAGATACCACACCGATCCCATTGCGCTTGAAACCAAGCATGTGATCAAGGAGAAATCAAGTTCAAATTGCGAGGCAAGGGCCTCACCATATACAGCTCTAGCAGCCTTATTTTTCTTCTTCTTCTGTGGGCAGTTAGTGGCAAGATGCCCATGTTCGTGACAGTGAAAACACTTCACCTTGGACAAATCCAGCTTCTTGCCTTTAGACTCAGATTTTAAATGGAATTTCTTCCCCTTCAATTTCCCTGCCTTGGAAGCCTAAGAAAAATCCTCTTCATCATCATGCTTTGATGAAGAGCCATCTCTGGTGTTTCGCTTGAACTCATCCTGCACTAGATTCAACGACAGTCGTTCCCAATCCGACATTTTTTCCCGTCCATTGACACAGTCTCGATAGTTGTGCCAACTCTTAGGAAGCCCAAAGAGAGTTAATATCACCAAGTCATCATCAGCAACAGTGATTCCCACACTCCCTAGTTCATCCCAACATTGGACAAACTTTGTGAGATACTTTGGAATATTGTCGCCCTTTTCCATCTTGATCTTTCTGAGTTTATCCTCCAACGCCAATTTCCTATGGTCGCTGCTGCTTTGGAAAAAATCCGTCAAAGCGTTCCACATAGCATATGGAGTGGCTTTCCCATGAAGGCTTGAGACAATGTGGTCTTGTACAGCTTCCAACAAAATCCTTCTCGTCTTCGCTACTTTCTTTTTCCATGCGTCAAGTAATGCAGCATCCGTCGAAGTGGGTTTAGAAACATCACTGTCGATGAATTCCTTCAAGCCATTATCTTCAAGCACCGTCATACATCCTGTCCTTCCAGGAAATGTAGTTTGATTTTCCCTCAAGTGCATACTCTAGCCGCAAGCCATTGAAATCCATTTCGATGTCTACTCAACTATCAAACCAAGAAATTCTTGCAGCAAATTTGAATTGTTTCCGCCAACAAACTTAGCTACTGCTTCAAAATTTCAATCTTCTTTTCTTTGATACCATGTAGAAATTTTAATATAAATTATGTATTGCCTGGATTCTCCTGATCTAAAAATTATATTCTACTATTAAATACAGAATCGCTTCTACAAAAATCTTTGCAGAAATTTAAAACACGATCGCCAATTGCAAACACATGAAGAAAGATCAATCACACATAACACGGATGTTTTTACCAAGAAAGAATAAATCTAAAAACCCCACTATCATATATTATGTATATATCATGGATCATGAAACAATATCATACAAACCTCTAATCCAATATCTCTCAGTACAATATACAATCGTCTCACATTGTCATACAAAAATTGGAAAATACATGCGCCAATTTATTGCCTCTTGACATCCTACCTCCACTGCACAATCCCTGCTGATCACAATCCCTAAATGAATGAGATATTGCTTGCCTTGACTTCGAAATCCTCATTGGCATCTCCAATGTGCGTGTGGTTGCATGAGTGCACCCATTAATGTCACAACTGATAGTCAAACTGTCCCTTTAACCTATCTCTCAACTCGGTCTCCACTGGATCTGACATGCATGTAGCTAACTGTAGTAAATATTTAGTTGCATGTGAGATCACTGCTTGTGAATTAATTAAATAATCAATTCATTGATCTCTCACTAGTGTATATTCAGTTACAACTAGCACAACTGAGTTTAACTCAATTAACTGACTTAAACTACTTTACAACTCACATAACTACACATCCAACTCTATTACAACTTCGAATCACTCAATTACAACTAATTCCACTTGCATGTCCGACCAACCAACCACTCAACTCGAAATCCACTTAGCTAAATAATTTTCCACTTCAGTTAACTATTTCCAAGTGCTCATTGTGAATAGATTAATGTTTATTGTCCAATTATTTTTAAGAGATAATAATAATTGACATGCATTCTATAAATAGACATGAGATCTATAAATAGAATTCACACGTGCATCTAAAAATAGAACATCATCTATAAACATAATTCTCTCATCATTCTAAAAATAGTCTCCCACTATAAATAAAATTTTCTCACCATTCTAAAAATAGACTTACACCTAAAAATATCATGTGGGCCCCACCTAGTGTAGGTGCTTAATTTTCACTAGGATCATCATCTTGTTGAATCTCAACAATCCTTCCTCTGTGAAGAGGGGGAATCGTGGGATCCCCTACCATATTTGGGTGGGCCTTTCCTCCTTTGTCATGTTTTTATGTCTTCTACTGCAGCAATTTGTTTGCTAAATTGATTGAAAATAGGAGCCTTACTAAGATAAGAAGCACAATAGGTGAAATTTTCTTGGTCGAAAACCTCCTAGACCTTGGGTCTCCAGATGTTATAGCCCCCGGAATTTGCCCTGAGCTTTTTGAATTAATATAAAATAATTGTTTCAGTTAAAAAAAAATGTTGAAAGAGGTATTAGTAACACACCCCATAATCCAATTAGTGGAGTGTGGGAAGCCAATATGTATTAGGATGAGTTGCAAGGAACTCCAATTGGCACAGTCAAAGGCTTTTGTAAGGTCAATTTTGAGAATGGTACTCTTAAGGCTCCTGCGTTTGATGGAGTGTAAGGCCTCCTGTGCAGTACCAATCGCTTCATGGATTTGTCTATGATTGAGAAAGGCAAATTGTTCTTTGGAAATGTGCCGGGAGAGGATATGCTTAATACATTTTACAATCATCTTTGAAATGATATTATCAATACAATTGTAGATGGATATCAGGCGATATTCATTGAAGGGTAGGGGCTTATCAATCTTGGGAATGTGGGAGATGAAGCTAGCATTAGATCCATCATATAACTGACCAGAATTCCTACTAGCTTCAATGACCTGAAGGAGGTCCTTGCCGATGAGGTCCAAAAAGGTAAGGTAGAATTCAATGGGCCAACCATCAGAACCGGGGCTTTTGTCTTTCTTAAACCATTTCAAAACCCCTTCCACTTGCCCCAAAGTGACCGGAGCATTCAGGTCCTCCAAATTATCCTCCTCCACAAATTTGTGCATGGAGCGAGTGATTTGCATGATTTGCAAAATATTAGCATTCTCGGGATCCATATATTGAATTGAGAAATTATTGATTCCCATGTCAGCAAGCTCCGAGTGTGTATGTGCCACCCTACCATTCAGGTTCTTAAGATCCCAAATAGTGTTGATAATCCTTCTGCCTCTAGCACATTGTTGAAAAAATATGGTGTTTTCATCTTTACCTTGTAACCATATAGCTCTGATTTTGAGCCTCCATTCTTCCTCCTGTTTCCTAAGAATCTTATCTTTCTCCGATTCTAGAGAAATGAATTTGTCCTTTGACCCCGCAATTTGGAATCCAATCATGTCCGAGCCTGTCATATTCCCTATTTCATTCTCAATGTTCGATAATGACTCATCCTCCATTTCTATCTTTCTTTTGGCCCAGATGATTGTCAGAGTCTTCAATCTAGATAGTTTTTTGTAGAGAACTCATGTAGGCTGTAGATCAGGACTTTTCTCACAGTGTTTCCATTCACTCTTGACCAAAGAGTGAAAATTAGGCTCCTCGAGCCAATTTGAATTAAACTTGAATAGGGAACGGGGTTTTTGATGACCTAATTGAAATTCGAGGTAGATACGAGAGTGGTACGAGGAGCCCCCATCCCCAACCCATTGTCTGGATTTTTCAAGTTTCTCAGTCATCGATACCTTGATTAGGAAGCGGTCAAGTCTTATGGCCAATGCAGCCTCCCTAGTCCTCCTATTTCTCCAAGTGGAGAGTTTCCTAGGCATGACTAGGTTGAGTAGATCAGCCTCATCAATCATATTCTCAAAGTAAGCATATTTTGGGTCCGGTGAGGCACACGAACCCCAAGATTCAAAGAGGCCAATGGAAAAATTGAGATCCCCTCCCATAATAATGTTGTCCAGATCCATAATAGAACATCGCATCCAATCGTCCCAGAAGTCCTCTTTGTGATGGAAGGGACCATATACATTGATTAATGAGATAGAGATATCAGATTCACGAGTAGTGATGTCAGCACCCAAGATGCCATCCCTTCCCCACCATTTTTTTATTAGTACAGATATATTATTGAGACCCATGGTGCATCCACTAGATCATCCTTAGACATCAATTGTTAGAAAAGACAAGTCGGGGAGCAGAGAAGACAGTAAACTAGCAATATAACAACCTTCACCTAGAGTTTCCTTAAGGAAGAGAGCATCCATATGAACACAAGATAGAAGTCATTTGAGGGCCAATTTTTTGTCAGGACTAGCCAAACCTTGACAGTTAACAGAAAGGCAGATCATGGATCCACTGCCCCCAGTGTTCTTTTCTCTACGAACATCATCAATGGAGGATTGTGTCCCATCTGGTACCTCCAATTCGACCTTTCTGATAGCCTTGGTGATGGAAGAGGGTCGTCCCCTCGAGGATTTTGTATTTGACACACTGGAATCCACACCGAGACCAAAATCAAGAGGTTTAATGGACCGAGAATACGATCTTAGGTTGTAGCGGTGACCCGCAGATGGGCACGATGAATATGGTATCGAGAGGGAAGAGGATTCACTAGAAATGGTGTGGGGATTGGGCCAAGATATAGTGGGAGGAGAAGTTGCAATAGGACAGCTAATGGGATCCAGATTATAGTTGACTAAATTATTAGTGAGGGAAGCAGATGACATTGTAAGGGAAGCAAAACAATGAAAATCAGAAATATTTGAAAGGGATGTAACAAGAGGAGTACCTGGGATAGGATTGCAGTCCTCCTCCAAAGGATGGATAGTGTGGTTCTAAGCCTGTTTTTGTGAAGCAGGAGCTGACATCCCACCAGCAGTAGTGCCCTGAATAGGTTCCATAGTCGCTAAATCCTGTGCCTACTTCTCCTCCCCCCACAGTCTGTTTGTGTCCCTGCATGCACCAAGACTTTTGAAGGAGCAGAGGCAAAAATAATGAGTGGACACTCCTTGTACAGGTTCCCCACCTCATGGAAGTGCCTGCATCTAAAAGGAACCCCTTCATAATCAATAATCTACACTTGAACCATATCGTGGAAATAGAGGTTGAAGGCCTTAACAAGCCCTTCCCTCATGTCCAGATGAACGAGGATCCGAGCCATTGATATGTTTCCCGTCTCGAGATAGGATCGGTTATGGTCCAAATAGATCCCCAAATCCTCTCCAATGAATCATAGGGATTCTTCAGACCAAAATTGTAATGGTAGTCACGGTAATCTGACCCAAATCGGTCCAGCACTAGACTTCTCCTTGTCTAGGTCGAAAACGGGCATCCATCGCTTCAGTAAGAATGGGGTCATCTCTATGTTCCAGTATTTTGTAAGAACCCAATCTAGCATGTCGAGTTGTGGGAAGATAAGAGCAAACGAGCCTTGGTTCATAGTCATAACCCCTGGAATCTGCGCCAAATATTTCCCCCAAATATCAGTCGTCCAAATTTTGAGCCTAGCGGGGGTGTAGTTCCTGCCCCTAACTCTACCAACCAAAACTGTTTGGGAGTTGTGCTCCAAATTTTCCATGCCAACACCCTACCCGAAAAAAAGGTCTATTCTTCCAGCTCTACTCTTGGTACACTAATGCTTCTTTTTTCTTTTGTTTTTGACCTTGTCCTACCGTTCACCTTCTGCATCTGGAGAGTCATCTGAGTCAGAAGTATTGGTTTCTTCTGGCGGGGGTGCTATATATGGAATACCCTCAAAACACCTGGATGCCATGACAGTGGTCGACACCTCATGTCTCGACAGGTGAGTGGATGGTTGATCCCCTTGGTTAATTTCAAGCTGCTAAAAACCAAGGGTTCCTTCCTGAGGTCCGCTCCAAAAATTCAATCCTTCCTCATACTGACCCAAATCGTCTAAAGTCTCCTATAATTCTTGTTTCCATAACCTCAAAACTGAAGGCAATGGAATGGAATGAGCAGGAGATTCCATGGGCAGCAATAAGGGTTTTGTGCAAACCGCCACTGAGACCGGGGGAGTTTCCTCCAACATGTAATGCAGCATGGAGGTATCACCGATTATGAAAAGTTTATTACGCTTTAATTAAAAATATAAAATATTTTTATTTCAAATTTTATAAATAACATTTTCTTTTAAGTTTTATTTACATTAAAATAATTTTATTCCCTTTTATAATGCCTTCAATAATAATCTAGAAAACTATTACGTACAAATGGTAACTTAAATTTTAAACCCTTTGAATCATTTATCTATGCCTTTGAATGATTCAAAAATATTATGAATACATCATCCTAGAGTGCCTCGAATGATTCACAAATAGGAAGAGTATGTCATTTTTCTATATTGTGAGTGTTTCACATCAAGGATTTACATATAGTAAGAGTGTGTCACCTTATAGGGCTTTGAGTGACTTAAAAATTGGAAGACTACATCATACTCCTATTATGTTTTGAATTTTTTTATATATATTTTTAACCGTAATGAGAATATTGTATTAAATAAAAAAATTTGCTTGAATCGTGGCATATACAATAGGTGACTACAATGAAAATATTTTTAGGCCAATTATACCTATAACCTTGTGATGGTATTTATTCTCAATATTACTATCTTAATGGACGCGAGGTCTTTAGGGATCATTAGAGAAATTTTGAGGTCTAAAATGGGCCTCCTAAGAAAAATGTACAACCAAATTAAACTTTATAAGAACCAATAGGAATCAAGATGATGATGTCAACCATGGGGGACAATTAACAATTTTTGGGGTAAAAAAGTAAAAATATAAAAAAGAATAAAAGAATAAAACTATTTTTTCAACTTTTATTTACTACTTAGCTCCCTCAGGTTTTAGTCAAATTTCAAGTGGGAGTACTCGTTGGATGAAAATTTTAATTTCTCATCCAAGGAGTACTCATGTTGCATACTTTCGATGGACCCTGCTACCAAAAAATGAGAAATACATGGAAAAACGTGATTGCAATCATTTTTTTTCCATCTATTTCTCATTTTTTATGTAGCGCGGTCCATCGAAAGTATGAAAAATGGGTACTCCTTGGATCATGAATCAAATTCTGCATCCATCGAGTGTTACCGCACAAAATTTGAGTAAACCCATAGGGAGATAAGTTGAAAATACGAGTTGAAAAAATAGTTTTTCCTTTTTTACCTCTAAAATTTGATGATATAATTTAATATTAATTTATTTTTTCCACTATTATTTTATAATTTCCTTAGGAGGCCCATTTTAGACCTCTTATGTGAATTTTATTGCTTCTTAACAAACCAGGAAGAAGGTTAAGAATCCATTCCTTTTCTTGGGAATCCACATTTCCCATAGCAATAGTGAGGGAAGAATTATTCCAATATTCAACACTATCATTCAAGCTCTTAAGGCTATAGGGTGAGGGTGATACCTTCCAATAGACAAAATTCAGGGATGCCAACCATATTTTCTTGAAAGATCTTTTTTCTTTGGATTTTCCAAGGTATAAACCATCCCAAGAAGAGAAGAGGGAGGTGGGCTAGTCAAACTGTCAAATTCTAGAGAAGAGAGGAACAAGGGTGAAATCTCAAACTTCACACTAGCACATTTGGACCAATTTCCGACGACCAAAATGTTTCTCTTGCGACACATAGGCGTCTCCAGAGCTACACTTTCAAGTGGGGCAGAACGTGGTTTCTTTTAACCTCGCAATTTCGACACTTGAGTTAACCGTCGGAAGAGCGACACTTTTTTCGACGTTTCCAAGTGGTCGTCGCTCTTCTGACGTCACCAAATATATGTCATTATTCCGATGCTACCAAACGAGTGTCGATCTTCTGACAAACCATAGCGTCTCTCTTCTGACATTATAAGATGGAAAACAGTTGTCGCAAGGCCGACGGTACTAAAACATCAGAATACCGACGGTAGTGAAGCGTAGTGAAACGTCGGAATACCGATGGGGTGAAATGTAGTGAAACGTCGGAATACCGACGGGAGTGAAATGTCAGAAGACCGACGGTAATGAAATGTCTGAAGACCGACTGAAATGGACATTGATGTAAAAAAAAACGTTGCAGACCAAAACGTCGGAATACTGATGGAAATGGATATTGATGTAAAAAAAAACGTTGTAGACCAATTTCGTATTCCACGTTGCAGACCAAAGTAGTATGACGTATTTATCAAAAATTTCATAAAAAAAATTGTATGAAACCTTTACAAAATTATACACAAGAAAAATAACCATAATAACACAACCAAAAATACAAATTTTACAATAACAACTCAACCCGTTAAATCTGATTTATTAATATTCAAGGCAACCCTTTTTAGATACAAAAAATTAGCCTCTCGGAACCTGATTGCTTATAGTAATATGTTTTTTCCTTCCTTAGTAACCTCCATGACCTAAAATTATTGATATGACCCTCCTTCCTTATCTCCATAGCCTGAAATTAATAGTAGGACCTTCCTTTTTTATTCGCACTAATTGCAAAATGCTTCCACGAATTGGTACGGATATGGAATCTTTGCTTCAATGGTGAATACCTATCAAATATTTGTGTGTTTTTTCCTCCTGATCAACCAGGGTGGATTTGTTTCACCACCGAAACCAACCCAAATCAATTCTCATGTGTGCCCAATGTGAGAAACGAGAATTTTCTCTCCAAATTATGTTTAGCTTTAAACATGGAAAATTTAAGTATCCTACGTTGTTGCTTAGGTGTAGAATTTGACAAACAATCGTACCTTTGTTTTACAAACAAAACATGCCCAAGGTTTGTTAGGAATATTCATGATATAAGATTGTAAAATTTCATCTACATGTAAGTCTAACACACAAAAAATTTCAACCAAGATTGATTCAAAGGAATTTAATGAGTTAGTCTGCAAGAAACTAGTGGGAACTTTATCTATCTTACTTCCACCAGACTATGCAATTATTTGTATATCCCTGTAGACTAAAAAACATAACATTGAATAGTCGAGCTACATATTCCTACAAACTAAAAAACATAACACTGAACAGCTGCAAACAAGGTGTTCCAACATGTAAAGGAAACATTGGATTTTGGCCTTCTATTTGGGAAAAGCAAAGAAACTCATTTGTGTGGCCATTCAAACTTATATTGAGCAGGATCCTTGGATGACAGGAAGTCTACAACAAGCCATGTCTTCAGTCTTAGCATAGGGGCAGTTCTTTGGACCAACAAAAACAACATATAGTTTCACCTTTCTCTACAGAATAAAAATACAAAACAACAGTCAAAGGGACATGTGAAGTAGATTAGCATAGAAGAATGCTTGCAGATTTGTAATTTCATCGGGATGATCCCACACTACCTTTTTGTGATAGCTTAGAATAATTCTTGGAGATTTGTAAGTTCATAATTTTGAGCCCACAATACCTTTTTGTGATATATTAGAAGAAATATTGCATGTTTATAGGTTCAAATAGATGATCCCACACTACCTTTTTGTGATAGCTTAGGATGATCCCACACTACCTTTTTGTGATAGCTTAGAATTTGTGATAGCTTAGAATAATGCTTGGAGATTTGTAAGTTCATTAGGATAAGCCCACAATACCTTTTTGTGATAGCTTAGAAGAAAGCTTGCATGTTTGTAGGTTCAACAGGATGAGCCCATAGTACCTTTTTGTGATAACCAAGGAGTCCTTACTATGGAAAATAATCTCATAATATCCGAGCAGACCAAACATACTAAAGTCCATTACAATGGCAAAGAAATTCATACCCTTGTTGTTATAACTTATTTCTCTTGTTCTTCTCTTAGCTAGGGTCATCTTATCTTTTACATATTGTACATAGTTTTCCAAGAGACATTCAATTCGAGTTCTTCCACCATCCCAACCTCGAGCATTGTGAACCCAATCAGATAGTAGTTACTCGTATTGGGCACTAAATATTAAAATTCTTTTCTATTCAATCACCCTCTCAATCTGAATTATGAATCTAATCTCTCTACAAATACGAAAGAGTCTGTAGAACATATTGAGAAGGGAATGCCTTCTAACTTTCAAGATAATATGATTAACAAGAAATATCAGGAAGAAATGTTGTCATAGATATAGTTCTTATCTCCTGAAAATAATTACAATTCGATTTCCTAGACCTAAACTACATTATGCTCGTGTCTAGGGTCCAATAATGGAACATCACTCGACACACTCCTAAGTTGCCCAAGCTTTTTCAAAACTTGCAAGTGAAAGTTGTCCTAATATATATATATATATATATATATATATATTGATCATGATTTCTAAATTTGCAGGTGTGTTCTAGTCATCCTGTTGACACGTCCCCCCATCCCCACTGTTCTCATCTCAAAAACCAGTACAACATAGATGTTCACAAATTTGGCTAATGAAAAATGCCCGCATTGAGAGATGGGCTATTATACAGAGTAAGACACCTTATTTAAGATATTTGTTTTCTATCAATATTATTGTTCATGAATCTTGGTAAACGGGTCCAAAATTATAATCATAACTGGCAAATGAAATCCATCCTATATATATATATATATATATATATATATATATATATATATATAATGTCCCAAATGGGGAAATTTTTGCTCCATCGGGAACATCTTAGATGTTCCTATTTTTTCCTCCTCCAGAAGTATTAGAAATCAACACTGAACTATTTCAGAGATTGACTGCAGGGGCATTTACTGGATATTTCACCTTCACAAGGAAGGATGATATCCAGAGGCTACCTGGCCCACTAGCAGACTCTTCCAATAGAACTTATCGAAGGCTAATAATTCCTTTCAAGGAATTTATGCACCAGCTATCCATGAGGACGCTGTATAAGAAAGCCCATATGAAAATAAGGCCATCCACTGCCGGGATGCCTTGGAATACATCTAATACTAACTCCCTATAGAATATAAGCCCAAAGAAATAACCTTAGGCAGGTTATTCAGATCTCCCACCAACAGGTACATTGAAATATTGAACAATGAGAGAATCCTCTGCAGTATTAAAACTCCAACATGTAACAGCAGTGAAATAATGACTCATACAATATGAAAAGAGTACAAATCTGATATAGAATTTTTAACAGCAAATATTATATAAAATCCTTGAGGAAAAGACCTCTCAAGGTGAGTACAAATCAGCCTCAAAGGAAGATATACATGCAATGAAGAAACATACTGCTACATAAATCCAGCTACTCTCTAACTGCACAGTCTATAGGGGAAAATTACTACAAAATGATATACATATGATGATATAACATGATGAGCTCAAATAAAGAAGGGGGAGTAAGATCTCAACCCCATAAAACATTATTGCATCAATCCTCCAAGGGATTGGCTAGATTACATGAAATACAAAAATGTCGGAGTAGCTGGGCAGCTACTTCAACTCAAATATAATACATCATGGACGAGGATAGGAAGTGCTGCAATAGATGTGCAAACCTCCTCCAATGATCTCCAAAAGGAAGGGGATGATCCCCTTACTGAAATCTGCACTCACTAGTGCACCAACTGAAACCCTTGTGCAAGCCACCTCTGAAAATAATGTTGTAAGGGAAGGACACTGCGCTGGGCATGAGAGAAAACATATGGCCTGATGCCAAATCTGTAATATGTTCTCTAGAATCTCCTTTGCTGATCTCCTAGAGAAAGAGATGGCCCCTCCTCTACAGAACAACTCCGGAAATGTGATGATGAAGGTCCCTCACTACAACACCAGCAACGCCAGTGTTCTCTTGCTGCAAGAATAACGCAGTAGCTACAAATGACTGCTTTGGCCTCAAGCCAAGATGTGAGGAAGATGAATAAAAATATCTCCATGGCCTCCCATGGAAGATAAGGGTATTCCTAAACAGGAATCCCTCTTGTGCTAAGCGGCACAAAGTTGAAGAGAGCTTCAACTTCGAATTCTATCTCCAAGAATGATCTCCACAATGGCTCTCCTCATCTTTTATGCAATGTGTGCATGGACCCCACTTCTCATTAGGGTTTCTTTCATTTGAATTTCCCTCCATCCAAATACGCAATATTCTTGTGCAAGCTTCCCCCTCTTGGGCACGTTGTTGACATGACTCAACCATAGTCTAGCTCACTTGCTTTTGGCCCCTTTTCACACTTGGGTTGCTAACTTAAGCCACTTAAGTGAATTTTTTCACCATAGGAGTGATTATTAATTTGCTACATGGGCTCCCTCACCCAGTTTATTTCCTTTTATTAAAATAAAAGCAAAAGTGATGTTCCAAATACTTTATTGCAAAATTTGGAACATTACAGTCCTCCCCTCCCAAAATTTGCTTGTCCTCAAGCAAGAGAAAGGATGAACTACAAAAATTCCTCCACTCAAGGCATGGAGTCTGAAATATCCTCATGTAGATCTTCCATCCTCAAGCAATCAACCAGCAAAATGAGTCACCCTCCAACTAGGCAACTCCTGAAATTATTCCTCCACCTTGGGCTCATGAGAAATAGGTGGGTTGAATTTCTGAACTTGGTAAGCTTCATAGCCTACCCCACGCTATACTCTTCTACACTTATGATGAATGTAGAGTGAAAGCTTAACTTGGGCTACAATAGTGTTTCCTTCAATAGGCAAAATGAAGTCTAGATCCCCAAGGACCTCTCCTCCAATGCTGCAAATAAAGCTGGCCCAAATCCTCACATATGTGATGATTTGGAATCCATCAACATATGGCATCCAAGCAATCATATGGTTCACCTCATGGACGAACACATGGCTGAACATGGTGACCATATTATCTCTCATACTCCTCCTTGGAGCATGTGCTGCAAAAAGAATGGAGGTCTTTTCTCTCAAAGGGCACATCCACCCAATGAGTCTCTCCCTCCTCATGATACATATGGGGCTGCTGCTAATATATGGCTGAAATTAAATGGTCTTCATGAGAGACCCAAGCCACCCCATCAATCTTCAAACCATGAAATGCCTCCTCCAAAATTTTGAACTCTCCAAATAACTCCTCCCACATGAAGGAAAGAGATGAAGCTTGGAAATCATGGGCTGCCCATTGCTCCTCCTGAAACATACAACATGAAAATTTGGGAGAATCACACTCCCAATGGGCATATTCAATTTATTTCCCTCCTTCAAGATAGTGCTTCCTCTGAACAGCGTTCCACCAGCAACATATGCAAGCATAAACTTATAAGAGAAAGGAGGTGAAATATAGTTCCATGCATGGAACCAACGCATGGCACCATTGGCCTGCCTCAAAATAAAAAGTAACAAGTGTATTTTCAGCCACTTGTTTGCTGCCACATTCATCTTTCAAGATGTGATCATGAAAACAAAATTTGGTGCCAAGGTGCACACCAAAAATATGTGGCAAACCACTGTTGAAATATCCATCATTTTGCTGCAATGAACCATAAGTACAACAAAATACAATGTGCAAGAAGGAAGGATCCCTCTTGATCTGAAATATTTCTCATAAAGATAAGAGAGTGCAAGGCATGTCACAAAGAGTTACTTCCCTCATCATGTACTTTGGCCTTTGAGCTGAAATGGTTCCAATGAAAAGTCCCCCTCACTGCAACATAGTAGGGGAGTGGTTGTGCCAACCATCTCATCATCTCTTGGGCTATGCATCTAGCCAAATGCTGATATACATCCATTAGGAAGCCCTCCCAAGTGGACTCCTCCATCAATGAACAATATGCATGAAAATGCATGAAAGAAGAACCCATAAATACTGCATGTAAATCCCTCTTCTTGTGCTTGTGAAACCAAGCCAAGAGAGTCAAAATGTAATAAGGAGTGCTCTCCTTCATTACTCCTTCATTCTCATCACCTACATGCCTCCAAAATATATCACTTGTGAAGTGGCTTTGAAAACACTCCAACAAGTAATCCATGCTCTCAAGTGACAGCGCTGCTGGCCTTTGGAGTAGGGCCACTGTCAACTCAAAGCTCCCCTCTTTGACAGGAATCTTGCCAAAGACTCATCCCTTCATGTTGTTGCAAATGTAGAGCTCCTCCCATGAAGAAGGTGCTACTTGGCCTCCAAGATCAAAGAGCAATCCTCTTGCACTATGCTAGTGCCTCCTCTTGCTCTAGCAACATCCAAACAAAATCTGAGAAACAAGAATGTTTGCTGCTCCCTTATACTTCCACCATACCCAATCTGAAATGAGAACATAATGAGTGGTAAGAGAAATTCCACCCCATCATGATGCACCCATACTCTCCCCTTTGTCCATCAAGTGTAATGAGTGTAAAAAGATCCTGGGACCTATGGGTTATGGATCCTCCAAATTTCCGCTGGGAACATATAATCCACAAGATATTCTCTTTGGTGTAAGTATCTTGCCACTTGGTACCTCTCTCACAAGAGCTACCATTTTCCCAAAACAAATTTATTTTCTTGCATTTCATGGGACATTGAAATGCAATCTCCTTCATGGAAAAATGTCAAAACCCCATCCTCACATGTGATGCATGGCTCATCAATAGTGCATGAGGATGATGAAGGTTTCTTTCCTCAAAATGGCACAGCGCAGAGAAATTTCCCTCCTCAAGACAATCAGCATGCAATAATGTACAATCTCCATGATAGATGAAAACTCATGCATACCTTGGAGAAATCTGGAAGGATCTTGTGTTGCTGCAAGAGTCTCTTCCTCAAGTGTGTTGGCTGCCTCAATAGATGAAGGTAGAGGTTGCTCCTCCATGGATGTAACAGTGCTGGCATGTGCCTCTGGTGGTGAGTGCTCCTCCCTCCTTTGGCCAAATCTTCTGATCAAGAACTGAGAAAAATCAGCGAGAGTAGAAACCCTTGCATGCCTCCCATCTTTGAACCACCAAGTTCTTTCCTCTTCCTGCTGAACAAGTGTGAAAAGATAGAGTCTCTTGGAAGACTCTAGGGTTTGCTCCATATTCAGCAAGATACTCACTTAGAATTCGAAATCCAAGTGTTCTCCATGCTTCTGCTCTGCTTCTCTGTGAGAATAGGAAGTGCATGGTCCTTCCTCTTCTCCTTCTTCTATCTCCTCAACCTCCTTGGAGAGGTTTTTTCTGGACCCAAAAATGATGAGATAAATCTCATCCTCTGCATCATATTGACCTCTTCTTCTCTTAAATTCGAACTTCACAGGTTGAGCCAAGTTCGAAGCTCTAATACCACTGTAATGTCCCAAATAGGGAAACTTTTGCTCCATCGGGAACATCTTAGATGTTCCTATTTTTTTCCTCCTCCGGAACTATTAACAATCAACACAGAACTATTTCAGAGATTGACTGCAGGGGAATTTATTGGATATTTCACCTTCACAAGGAAGAATGAGATCCAGAGGCTACCTGGCCCACTAGCAGACTCTGCCAATAGAACTTATTGAAGGCTAATAATTCCCTTGAAGGAATTTCTACACCAGTTGTCCATGAGGACGCTGTATAAGGAAGACCATATGAAAATAAGGCCATCCACTACCAAGATGCCTTGGAATACATCTGATACTAACTCCCTGTAGAATATAAGCCCAAATAAATAACCTTAGGCAGGTTATTCAGATCTCCCACCAATAGGTACATTGAAATAGTGAACAATGAGAGAATCCTCAACAATATTAAAACTCCAACATGTAACAGCAATGAAATAATGACTCATACAATATGAGAAGAGTAAAAATATGATATAGAATGTGTAGCAGCAAATATTATATAAAATCCTTGAGGAAAAGACCTCTCAAGGTGAGTACAAATCAGCCTCAAAGGAAGATATACATGCAATGAAGAAACATACTGCTACATAAATCCAGCTACACTCTAACTGCGCAGTCTATAGGGAAAATGGCTGCAAAATTATATACATATGATGATATAACGTGATGAGCTCAAATAAAGAAGGGGGAGTAAGATCTCAACCCCATAAAACATTATTGTATCAATCCTCCAAGGGATTGGCTAGAATACATGAAATACAAAAATGTCGGAGTAGCTGGGCAGCTACTTCAGCTCAAATATAATACATCATGGAAGAGGATAGGAAGTGTTGCAATAGATATGCAAACCTTCTCCAATTATCTCCAAAAGGAAGGGGATGATCCCCTTACTAAAATCTGCACTCACTAGTGCACCAACTGAAACCCTTGTGCAAGCCACCTCTGAAAATAACGATGTAAGGGAAGGAGACTGCGTTGGGCATGAGAGAAAACATATGGCATGATGCCAAATCTACAATATGTGCTCTGGAATCTCCTTTTCTGATCTCCTAGAGAAAGAGATGGCCCCTCCTCTACAGAACAACTCCGGAAATGTGATGATGAAGGTCCCTCACTACAACACCAGCAACTCTAGCGTTCTCTTGCTGCAAGAATAACACAGTAGCTACAAATGACTGCTTTGGCCTCAAGCCAAGATGTGAGGAAGATGAATAACAATCTCTCCATGGCCTCCCATGGAAGAGAAGGGTATTCCTAAACAGGAATCCCTCTTGTGCTAAGCAGCACAAAGTTGAAGAGAGCTTCAACTTTGAATTCTATCTCCAAGAATGATCTCCACAATGGCTCTCCTTCATATTTTATGCAATGTGTGCATGGACCCCACTTCTCATTCAGGTTTCTCTCATTTGAATTTCCCTCCATCCAACTACGCAATATTCTTGTGCAAGCTTCCCCCTCTTGGGCACGTTGTTGACTTTAGTCAACCATAGTCTAGCTCACTTGCTTTTGGCCCCTTTTCACACTTGGGTTGCTAACTTAAGCCAGTTAAGTGAATTTTTGCAACATAGGAGTGATTATTAATTTGCTACATGGGCTCCCTCACCCATTTTATTTCCTTTTATTAAAATAAAAGCAAAATTAATGTTCCAAATACTTTATTGCAAAATTTGGAACATTGCAATGTATATATACACCTTATTTAAGACATTTTTTTTCTATCAATATTATTGTTCATGACTCTTGGTAAACAGGTCTAAAATTATAATCAGAACTGGCAAGTGAAAGCCGTCCTAATACATATATATATATATATATATATATATTTATTTATTTATATATATATATATATATATATATATATATATATATATGGTGATTTCTAAATTTGCAGGTGTGTTCTAGCCATCCTGCTCACACGTCCCCCCATCCCCACTGTTCTCGTCTCAAAAGCCAATACAACATAGATGTTCACAAATTTCGCTTCTCAAAAATACCCACAGTGAGATATCTCATTACTTCAATTAAATCTCATAATGTCTTCTATTAAATCCCAGTACTAATTCAACTACCAATGAATTGAAAACATAGAAAACGGTGTGTACTTTGGGATGAATATATAGTTTGTAATTAGCTGACCCATATCATCTCCATATGAATCCCCAAATACAATTGAAGGAATTTGAATGTAATGTATATCCAACCCAATGTTAACTGGATTTACTTGGAAATGAAAATCACCTTGGCCTTCTTTGTAGTCATTGTCACCTTGGCAGCCTTTGTATTCAATGAATTTTCACCCCTACTTTGTTTGTCAAAAGCTGCAGGTTCCTGCTATTGTTGAGAACAATTAAGTCAATTTTTCCAATCATACTTCTGTAGTCATTATATGCTTCAATATTTAATGAAAAAACAATGAGACACTAAAAATAACACTCTTAAATATATCTATTGCTAAGTATCTATGTACACTTCTAATGAGCAACTTAATGATTGTTCATGTAAGAAATCTACATAAGCCAAACAAGAGTCATGTTGGAGACACCTTTAACTAGGTGTAGATAAAACTCAGATAGATCAGAGAACCATTTAAATACATACTCAGAAGGCTCATTTTGGCTTCCTCTGGGGTAGCCAGGGCTATAAAATAATTCATGGGTAACCCAAGAAAAGTTAAAACAATAGACATTGCATGCAAAAACCACTTATCACTGCGTGATTTTAACAAGCATTATAGAAGTGATGTCCAAATAAAAAATGGCAAGTTTGCACTCAATGTTATTTCAGGTAAATTTGAAAACATCCTCTCTTACAGAACACTACCAATTCAACTATGAATTAATAAAAAATCAGATGGCAATATGTACTCTGTGATGACTATATAACTATTTGGAGTTTGTAATTAGCTAATTGATATCTTTTCCAAATGAATCGATGCCATAGCATACGATTGAATTAATTTAAATGTAATCACCTTTCCAGTCTTTGTTTTCTTTGAAGTTTCACCCCTACTTTCTTCATCAAAAGCCACATAACCAGCCATTGATGGAATGGAACTAGGAAAACCTACAGACTCATGTTGTTGTTTAGAACAATTAAGTCAAATTTGCCCATCATACTTCTATCTGTTAATATATGCTTCAACATTTACTCAATAAGCAAAGACACAATGAGAAGACTGTTGTTAAATGCATCCTACTGCTAAATATCACTAAATTCTTTTAATAAACAAGACAACCAAGGATATTGTTCATGTTAGACTTCTAAATAATCCAAACAAGTGTCACCTTGGAAACACAGTTAACTAACTGAATTCTTCGAATAAACAAGACACTTAACTGACTGTCAGATTTAGGGAAAACTCATATGGCCCAACTTGGCTTCCTCTAAGGCGACCATGCGGCTAATTAATGGGTAGCCTGAACAAACTACAGGAATCATATGCAAGCATCATAGCTCATTCAAAGAACCTAGTTTTAATAGCCTTAAAGAAGTCATGTCTAAAGAAAAATGGTATGTTTGCACTAAATGTTAATTCAGCTACTTCAAAAATATCTCCCTGTACAGATTCAACTATCAATCAATCAAAAAACAAACATTGATCTGTAGTTTGGGACAATATCACATGAATACTTGTTTCTAACTATCTATCTTTGGGTTCCTCCTTCTAGATATTTTTGGTGGAAATGGTGTCCTTGGGCTTCGCATCGATAATTTGCTTCCATTTTTCATTCACCTTGCTGAGTTCTGACTCAGAGCCGAAACATGCATATGATTCAAAAGCCTTCATCTCAGCCACCAGTGACTGCTTGGCCCGACACTCACTTGTGTTGTGATTTGAGCTCTTATGGAACTCACACCACTTTCCTGTGTCCTTCTTCAGCTTTGCGGTGCTTTTATTTGCTTGCAGATTTGGCAGGTTGTCTTGGGCTGCCCTGCCTTTTCTTTTTCCTTTTCTCTACGGTTAAGGGGCACCTTTCCCTATCTTTTGATTCGCAAATCCAACATCTTGCTTCTTCTGTTTTAATTTCTTCTCAATCTTGGAAGCATACTAGTATGCCGCACCAAGCGAGGAGATGTCACGGAACTCCATTTCCTCCTAAATGTATTTGTGAATACAACTGTGGTACTTCAGCACCAAATTTTTCTCTAAATATTTGATACACAACATAGTAGATAACTGAGTATTAGAACCGAAATATTTGTATGCATATTCATTGTTGAACATATTTACTCGGAAGTGTATGTTACCTTGGAAGTCTTTGATAATTTTTAAGTTTCACCCCTGCTTTTTTGTCAAAAGTCTCATACTTATCTGCTAATGATGGGAAGGGACTAGCTGCATGTGAAGGTCCCTCCCATTTTTGAGAAGGATTCGATCAAAATTTTCCATCGTACTTACGTGTTAATATATGCTTCAATACTTTCTCAATAAAAAAAGATACATAAACGATGTCTCCATCACTGGAACAGGTAACTGACCTTAATCTTTGGATTATTTGTAACTTTAATCTGCTTCTGTTTTTGGAAATATTTGTTATTACCACTGAAAGAGAACTCTAGACTCACAAAATTGCAATAATCCTGCAGCTTTCAAGGTCGAAAATTGAGAAAAAAGCTACATTCACTTATCTACAAATTCAGTGAATTTTCAGACCTCATACTAACTGTAATAATGGAAAATATCACACCTCAGCAGCTTTCAAATTTTTTGAGACTCTACTATCCATGGGTATTTTGAAGGTCACACCATTGCATTCAACTTCTAGGACTAGATTGCCTGCATCTTGATGTTCCTGCATGCCAAGGTCAAGACAAATTTATGACACATTTATTTTTAAGAAAATTTTGTCTATATTACACACATATTTATATGCATAAGAGTAGCAAAGAATAAACAATCATATTGTAGCTAAACTACAATAATCTAAATATGTAGAAACAGAAACATTTTTGGCATTTATAATAGGAAAACTCATGCCAAAAATTACTCGTGATATTTTATAAGCATCTTCAGGAATCTTTATCATCAGTTTTCAGGGGCAAAAATAGACATTTTTCAACTATTATAAAGTATATTTTATTGTCGAAATATATTTCTGGGTTTTAACCCTAGGGGAAATCAATCATTTTCCATTGCAAGTAGTTTCCAGATCGTTGATAACAGAAAGGTAGATAACATTAAGGGGATCTTGGATATAAAATGAAGGGATTAACACCCTAAATCTGTTATTAGAGGTATCAATTGAGAGCTCAATTTTGAGTATGAATAAACAACTAAAGACAAGAGGGACGCGTAATCGGCCATATTCTTAAATCGGACTCAGACATCCAACCTATTTCGGCCCTATTCTAGCTTGATTTCACCTTTTTTTTTTACCTGTGTGATCCCTAAATTATCTTGTAAAAATTTTTGGCACTCCAAACTGTGATCCAAGCCCTTGATTGTTTGCAATAAAGCTCACATTTAATTCGGCCCTCCATCTCAGAAGCATTTTTTATTTCAGAGAGAAATTCTAGAGGAATTGATTTGGGAACCTTATTCAAACAAATCAGTGCATACATCTTCTCAGTCATATTGGCAAACAAATTCAGTGACATAGGGTTGTAAGGCACAACCATTTGAGGCACATCTCATTATTACTAAGATTTTCCGTTGGGCTGATCCAAGGGCGCAACCTGATACAAATTACCAATCTTAGGGTCTAATTTGGACATTTCTGACAGAGCAACTAATGGTGAATCTGCATTTTGATTGAAGCCTGTCCTTGAGAATCTTGTCTACAAACTAAGGTAAATCATGTTGCAGAAGTAAGATCTGGTATACTTTGTGCAATTTTGACATTTGACAATGGATCTGAAGGGTATGTCTGCAGCCCTGCTGTACGACATATTTTTCCTAAATAGTGTCCTTGTAAAGTTTTGAAGCTTATGCTTGTGCTACAATTCTGAGAAAAACTCTGATAATTTCCAACAAAATTTATCTGAAGAATACAATATTGAAATTGAAGGTTTGAAGATTGCTAAAGCACAAACTTATGATCCCACTAAATTCAGTGTATTTGTATCTCCATCACTATCAGTTGTCATGGATAGAGAAGGGTTTGCATCTTCAGAAATAAGAAGGTACTAAAATTATAGCATAGGTACTACATCTTCAGAAATATTTTGCCTTGGCATAGGTTCATCATTGTCACATAGACACAAATTATAGCATTCTACAATTATGGCTCATGTTATTTGACAAAATTTATTTTCAAATGGAAGTACCAACCAGTTTTTCAGCCTAATTCTGAGCATGAATTTACAATCCAGATTCTAGGGAGCCTTATATACTGCATACTTTCCCACAACATCTTCATATGGCACTTATGCTTCATTAAGAGTACTAGCAATTTTTTTAACCTGCTCCAAAGTACCATTCTACAAGGAAAACACACTATTTTCAGTATAGTGCACTATAGGGAGCACTATTTTCAGTATAAATTTGAGGACTAATCCTTTCTCGTTTTCTTTCCATTATTCTCTCTTCTTCTGTGACCATATGAATGAGGTGTTTTTCATATTACTTTTCGTCTTGGGTAGTCTAAATATCCAGATGTCATTAGGTGACTGAAATAGCATTTTTCCACCTCTATTATAGGGGACCCTGCTTGGAGGTTTACACTACATTTGGAATCAATGTTCCTTTGTGCTTGGGGTGTGCCCATTTGAGGAAATGACTCCTCTCCTTCCTTAGCCATCCTGAACACCTTTGGACTCCTAGAGCATGAAATCAGCTTGAGGTGGACAGGTCAATATTGGGATCTTTTTTATTTTTTGAATGTACAAATTGTTTTTCTTCTTACGTCTTTGAGACTCCTTGAGCACAAAATCAAGTGTAGCTATATGGATCAATCTTAGGAGATTTTTTATTCCTTGATTGAACAAATTGGTTTTCTTCTTACATCATTGAGACTCCTACAGCATGAAATCAACTAAACCTAGACGTATCAATCATGGGAGCTTTTGATTCTTTGATTGTACAAATTGTATTTTCTTCTTAATCATCACTAGCCTAAATTGAGATTGATCCTCTTCATTTCTTTGTTCCTTGATCCTCTAAGATTTATTAGCAGCATAATGAGCATCCTGATATAAATTCCTAAAGAAATGCTCAAATCTGTGGCAAATATTACACTTGAGAGGTAGTTGATAGTAATACAATTCTTGGAGGAAGATCCTCTCATCCAGCTATAAAGTAATGGCCTCCACGAGACCTTTATCCAACTCGACTTCAACACAAATACAAGACACAAAAATTGGCATACCTTGTGTTCTGCCACTTCAAGTAACTTCCCAAAGTCACCATCGATATCCTTTAGAATAGCCTTGTCCAAAAATATCAACAAAAAAATGGGATGCAAACCCATAACAAAACGAGGAGAATTCCTCCATTGGATTGAAGTTAGAGACCAAGGATTTAGATATTGTGCAGCAGTGCCTGGAATCCTGTAAAATAAGGACCTGACCAAAAGTTCAAATCCTAATCTTCTTCAGATACGAACAAGAAAGTAAAAAACACCTCTTCAAAGTGCAAAAAAAGAGAGTTGTCCCTACATATTTGGAGCCCAACAATCTAAGATCCATATATCTACCGCAATTGGACTATCACGCAACCTAGTGAATTTACATATCAATGTTCATCCTATGAGGATGGACACTTTCCATCAAGTTTCTGAGGTCTAGATCAACAAAGATGGGATCATTAACTTCTTCACAAATTGGCTTGTTGGGGGTAGTTTCACTAGCATCAATAAGGCGGCTAACAATTTTTCAAGAAATGTGTTTGAATGATCAAAAGAAAGGTTGGAAAAATTAGTAGACATTCTCTAGACATCCATTAAAAACATACTCTCTATTTGTCAAATACTAATGGTGCCAATTTTAGACTACAGTATTAGCCCAACAAGGATCCCCTCCTTTCCAAAACATCAAAACATTCATTGATTTTTTCCTTAGGTGTAACATTCAAGGTAGAAAAAAGATGGCAGACTTTTATATGGATCATTTAATACTGCTTGCTATGAATGTGTGGGACCCCAACTCTGAGCTAGCTGATGTGAAATTTATTTCTTTAGCCTCTTGGATGACCCATGAAGAGACCATGGCAGAATAAATCAAAAGAATCATGGAAAAATAGATATAATAACCTTTGTGGAACATGGAATAACTACAAGGCCCTCACATTATCACTATTAACCAAATGATTATAGTAGAATATTGACTGATGACAATTGTCTACAAAAAAAATAGGAGTAGGAAAAACTTCATTTTGAAGATACCTTTAGATTGTTGGGAGATGAGAGCCTCCAAGCATGCCAAAGAAGGTGGCATACCTTGCCACACAGTTTTCGAATAAAGGAATATCATTCACCAAAGAGGTTAAGGATTTTTTTGGATAGAAGAAAGATTAACGAAAGAAAGATTAATGAGCCAAAACAGATGTAAATCATTCCAAAATATCTCTCGTTTGATTTAATATTCCACCACAAGGCCGAGATTAGTAATTTCAGAGAATCAAGAGTATTCGTTCAAGTGCTTGTCTTAGGAAGTGGGTCACTGCCACTTTATAGTATTTCCCTTGGATAGAAGGGGCTCCAAGGAGACATTAGTTGTCAAAAGGAAACAGTTAATGTAGTTGGTTGCTATGGGGTTGTTTTTGGCTCCTAGTCCTAATTGCATGCTTGTATTGCTCAAATGCAAACCCTCTATATTCTAGTGTACATTGTTACAGGGTAATAATTGATATTCAATAGAGTTGGTGATATCTTTGATTCTGTGGTACTTAGTAGCAGCTGGTCGTATATAACTTAGTAGTACTCAATGATCAGTGATACTCAGTTGTGCTTGATGGGTACTGGATAGTTTTTTGTATGCCAAAGAAATTATTTACCAATTAGGTTGAGCCTATAAGTTAAATCATAGTGATGTGATTTACCTTTCTTTATTGATATAGATCATAGTGCTAAAGAAGACTTTTCAAATCTGATAGATGGTTATAGGAAGGATATTGGACTAAATAATGTTGGATAAATGCAATCCTTCTATAGTCTGATGTGGCATTGCTCCAGGGTAATAACCGATACTCAACAGAGTATCAGACATCAATGATATGTGACTTGGTAGTACTTGATGGTTGTGATATTCAGTTGTGCTTGATGGGTGCTAGATAATTTTTCATATGTCAAAGAAATTATTTTATCACCTCAAGTTTGATCTACCTACAATGGCACCCTACTCAGCGACAACATAAGGATCCAGGATTTATGCATACATGAATAAGACCAGTCCTTATACTTGTTTTTCAACCCAATGAAAAGGACCACAGAATTGTTCTATTAGATGTTTTCTATAGGTTTGAAACCCGTTGGTTGCATTTACAAGACTGGAAGGCTATGCTTTAAATTCCTCCAAGGGAGTCAAGACAAGAGGATTGTAAAGAGGGAAATGAAACCTACAACTGTCATTTCATACTGCTACCTCTAAATAAGTCCTATTTTTTGCCTCAAAGGGAGGCCTTTATACATTGCTATACCTGCATTCATTTAATACATGGTGCATGTGGGAAGGGTCATCAAGTGTATACCCAATTATAAACCATTAAATAGGGTGATTACTCTTGTAGTACATAAAAGAGAGGTATTATGATAGAAAAAAACCAATAACATGACAATCTTAATCTCATATCCGAGTGTACACATAATTGACATTCCTAATATGATCTACCATCCATGAAGCTTTCCTTGTGAAATAAACGTCAAAAGCACCATGGAAATGCTAAGTCACAAAGGAATTAACATGTCCAATAATCTTACCATATCAAGAATGGAATGTCTTTGTACTAGTGCTTAGCATGGTTACACACTCAAGTGATGGAAATATCTCATATAAATACCAACTATATATGAAAATCACACAAATTATACTAATTAGTCTTATGCTCCCAATACAGTGTAAAAGACTCCATGACCCAACTATCTTTTGCAAAATTTTAAAGGAAAAATGCACAACTAATTTCAGTTGGTTAACACAAACACCAAAGTTGGATAAGTCCACTAGTTTGGTGGTCAATGGGCAATAATTTAGTGATGGTAATAGTGTTGAGCCACTAGATGTGAAGTTTAGCGATGGTTATTTCCTTGTTACCGTAGCAAGATATACTTCCCAGTAATTAAAACATGGCTCCATTTCCTTGCTACTATAGCAAGACACACTGCCCAATAATTAAAACACAACCCCATTTCTTTGTTGTTGTAGCAAGGAAAATTGTCCAGTCATTAAAACATGACTCCATTTGCTTTCTGTTGTAGCAAGACAAACTTCCCAACAATAAAACATGACTAAAAATATTTGATAACATCACCTTGTACCCTTTACTAAGGTAAATAACAATATCAGGTATATCCATAAAGGATTCCTCTGGAAATAATACGTGTCTATTATTTATAATATTATGTCCATTAAAAAATACACCATGTTTAATGTTAAATTTAGACTAATACTTCACATCATGCCCAAGCATGAATACACCATGGAAACACCTTGACATCATGCCCAACTGGGATAACCTATTTTCAATCAGTTTGTATAAATGCTTCTAACAACGTAATGCATAACAATATCACACGATGGCTACATAATTAGGAAGCTACAAGAATTTCATACTGCCTTAAGTTTCTTTTGGATTTCTAGCTACAATTAATATAACTAAAAAATTTTAGGTTCTATTAGTATTGGGAGATAGTCCAAATACTATATTCCAAATTTCTCGGAATCAATTCATCGACATGCGCTCCACATCACCTTCCACTTCCTCTCCATGTCAGTGCCACGTTATTGCAATGTTTTCACCATGTCATGATGATACACCATCTACCACATAGGTGTGCCACATCATTCTACTTTAGTGCCACAACATCATGAACCAAATAACAATCACATGTTATCTTCCATGTGGGTGTTCCACATACCAATGAATATATTACTGTTCTTCACTGCAAATTGAGATTGTGATCTTCAAACAGTCTATAAACAGAGATTTTCGGACATCTTCTCTGAGATTTTTAGTGACCTATCTCTGAGGTTTTTCGGTGACAAAATAGAAGTATTAGGCCTTGACCCATAGGAGGGCACCTATAGGTAGACACAAAAACCTTCGCCATCAATAGCATAACATGCTCCCATTTCCTTGCTTAGAAAAATGAGAAAAAAAAAAAAAGAATACGTGGAAATGTGATTTTTGGGAAAAATGTGGAAGAATTACGTAAAAAAGTTGACATAATTATATTTCATGGATTTTCCACATTAATACTTGTTCATGAGAAGGATATATGCAGGCATTGTTGGCTCATTAATGCCCATGTGCACTTATATTTTGAAAAACACCTTTGAGATTCATCTTTGACGGCTCAACGTTGTGTCTATGTGTGAGCCAACACACATACACACACAAACATAAACGTAATTATTATAAATATTAATGTAATTCAAATACAAAATATGAAACATTATGGACCTATAACCAATACCAACTTTTTAACGTTATAAATTGTATCCTAACTCGAAAAAATAACAATGATTTTGTTTCGTGTAGTGAATTCTTGGCATTAAAATGAATCGGTAGAGTGGCTTTAGATACCTTGTGTAGAATAAATAGTTAGTGATGATAGATTGATGTTTGTAGGAAAAATCCAGGCCAATTTTCCATCATAAAGCCATCCTTATTTTTGGGGTTTGTCCCCTAGCCTTCATTGTCAGCCCCCCTATTTGGGGGTTAAAGTGTCATATCCATCATTCTATTGGTCGGTGGCTTATCCCCTTCTAGGATGATGAGCATGAGGAGATAATATAAGATGCAATAAGATAATTTTATTAGTGTCTAAGTGACCACAAAACTAGGTCAACCTAGCTAAAATTGAGATTGTGATCTTCAAGAAAATTTATCATCATCTGAATGAGGAGGAGGTTATCTGTAGATCTCATTGTGTTCACTTAGTACGATAAACCTTGTGTTGGGTGAACCCCTCAACCTTGCAAGACTGGGTTGAGTGGGGATATTTGAATCCTGGGTGGAAATTATTTTACGTACATGTAGTAACCCCTAAAAAAAACTCAAGGAGTCAATGTAATTTATTAGATCTAGGTCCAACTTTCTAACCTGCACCTAGACCTACAAATGAAGGTTGGAAACTTGACACATATTATAACACCACCATACCAAGTAAATTTGTTTCAATTTTAAGCATTTTTAAATAAACTTGTATTTAATCTTTCTTTTTTTCCATATGACATATAATATTTCAACTCCAAATAATTGGCATGTTTTTTGGAACTAAATGACCCAAGGGAGTTTATGACATAACAGACTAGACTTCCAGAAAATGGTGGTAGGGAGCAATTGGCTACAAATACTCTAGGTCCACTCCTAGGCTAATATAGCAGATATACAATTACTAGAAAAGGGGCGCTCATTCTACTACAAAAGGGGTCATTGGCTGTGGAACCCACATATATTAAATTTATGTTGTTGGCCAAGAGGAAGGCCTTCCAAAATAAATGAGGTGAAGAATGGCTATTTTGACTCGATATAGGCCTTCCAAAATAAATTGAGCCAACGTGGTATGTGCCAATTATTCCAATGGTCCTTGTAACTGGAATGTGAGGGAATTGGAACTGGTTGGAGTTCCTTTGTACCTAACTACAACCCAAGGGAATGTGATAAGATGGATAGGATAAAATGGTGGTTATATCACCATAACTAGAACAAGTAAGTATAAAAATAGTATAAAAACAAAAACAAAAAACAATGTTTAAAAGCATGTTCAAACTTACAATCAAATAGAGGAAAAAACACATACAAAAAACCAGATAATAATCATGAAAAAGCTTCATCTTGAATTATGAACTGTAAAGGAACTTACAAAATGTGACACTAAAAACCTGGTCAAGCGCACAAGCAAAAAGATCCTGGACATGACCCTGGTTGACAAGTTGTATTGCTCATGATGCAAGAGGATTTGTACCTGTGCTGCCAAGTCATTCAAAATCCATAATTATCTATACAATAAATACAAGTAATTGATGTAGTATTTTTTACTCTAATATGCATTCTTATGATAATTTTATAACATATGTTGACAATGTCAAAACATACATGAATAATCTCCTTTTTGTTTCAAGAAAAATTTATTGGAGTCACCTGAACTTGGAACAAGCCTCCCACGATCTGAAAGAGTAGCAACTAAGTCAACAGTGACTTTTTGTTGCTACGTTGGATCGAGGGAGGTTAGCTCCAAAATTAAATCGCTCCAATAAATTATTCTCTACTAAACAGGGCCAACCACGTGAACGTGGAAGCTCTTATGGCCCCTCCTCCCCCACCTCACATCACTCTAAATTCCCCAAAACCCAATCTATATTTCATTTTTTACTTTCATGAGTAGAAAAAAAAAAAAAAAATTCAATAACTAATAAAAAAGCAATGCAACAAAAAGTACGCAAGAAAACATTGAAAGTGCTTGACATAAAAATAGTATGATAAATGAATTTTTATATAACACAAAAAAGGTTCCAAGTATGGTAACATTTGTCTTATAATAATACAATATTTTACATTACCAAATTTTATTTTTCTTATTCCTACTTCTAAAGCTCCTAACTACATCATCAACATCATTGTGCTCTACTTCTGTTTCGTGCCTTTCTCGCATAGCTGGCCTAGTTGCGTACTCACGATGTTTGGTCTCATGCAGTCACGAGACATCGCCTACGAAAACAAATAATATTATTGAACTATTTCGGTAATATTAATAAAAAAAATTACAATGAGATTATTTACCTAGTGCACCAGTTGTCACCATTGGAACCATTGCCCTGTGTTCCTCTTTGGTGGTACGATGCTCAAGTACAACATTCTCTGTCATTTAAACAAAAAATGTTATAAGGACACAACCCTCAAGGTATAATTAGAAAAAATTATAAATGGAAATAAATTATCGTCATGGCCCTCACTGATAGTAGCATTGTCAGCCTGTGCCCCACTAGAATGATCAGGTTGCACGTGAGGACCATGTATTTCTGGCAATATTTCACTCTCAACGCACTGCTCTACAACTGGGTTATTTGGCTCGTTGAAAGTTTTGCTCCCCTGATTTAAACAAAGTTGTTAGGCATTAAATTTATGGATGAAAACAAACATATTGAAAGGTTAACGTTTTACCTTATTAGGCATTATGGATCTTGGGACATGTCCCAAGCTTCTACGACGTTCAACTACAGCTTGATAGCCGGAACGAAAAGCGATCTCTTTGTCTTCTTCTGTGGTTTCCGTTCCAAATTCAGCACCCTACATTACATATGATTGTGTATTTTTAATGTTATTTGATGGGATTACAAAAATGTTGGAAGGCGATACAATTAATTATAAGATGTTTAGCTACTTACAACTTTTGCAGCTAATTTCAAGTAGCCACCCTGGCCTAGCTTGTGATGGCCTTTTTTTTCAATCCTAGCTTTGGTTGCCTTCGAGGTGTCAGGCAACCTATCATCAAAATCTTTAAGTTAGTTGTAGCACACTTTTATTTTAGACATAGAGAAAATTAAACCTATTGAATTAAAGTTGTAATTTACCTTGCGAGTCCAGTTAGCATTTTTCCTTCTTTCTTGGCCTTTTTCTCTTTTCCGTCATTAATGAGTGCTCTTCACTCCCTCTCTAGAACTGTGAGAGGATGCTCGTATCTAGAGTTAATTTGCAAGTGCATCCTATAGGTGTCCCTAGTATATTTCAGATATTTTCCAACTGCCCGAGTGATTTTTGTTCTATCAAATGTGCCCACCCCAAAAAGGTCTTCTAGATAATCTAGAAGTTCTTTTTTCAAATTGGAATTCTGGGAATTCCACCTTGTGCATATGGTTGGGCCAAAAATTACCAACGCCTTGCTCTCCAAGGCCCTATAGAAATCATTGTTTCTTACACAGAAAAAAAGATATTATCATTAATTTAAAAATAATAATCATGATAAAATATGTTTTAGATAGAGTACATGAAACAATTAAAATATTAAAACTTACCTGGGAGTTGTACTTGCTTTATAGGAACACTTTCATTGTTCACCAAAAACATGCCTAGAATGGTCCCCATGGAGGTGACACGTGTAGCTCCAGGAAATGCAATAATAAATTTGTCCATACCAGCCTCATCACTGCTAACACGTTCAGCAGTTGGATGTGTGTCTTCTTGAGCAGGGTGCATTTCTTGGTTGCCACCTAAAGGCGTAGAAGGTGTACGAGAGGGTTCCTCGGCAATCTCTTGCCTTTCTGTCCCACTATCACCAACATCGGGGCCATCAGGTCTCAGAAAATGCTATATATAAAATAATTTTTTTGTTAGTTTAATTAATGTAAAAATTAAAAATCAACCTATCACAATTGATCTCATGCAGATCAAAAAAAAATATCCTTTTGATTTTTTGTTATTACCGTATATTTTTCTAGTTGGGTCATAAGTTGTCTTATCCTTTTTCCTAATTCAGGTGTTTGAATCACAACGTCTACCAAACGCTCAAGTTTCATGGTTGTTTTTCGCGCCTTTTTTTGCAGCAACACCAATGGACATGGGGATGAAGAAAAATCTTCCTCATTGAGGGAATCATCAGGCGCACCATGGCCAGGCATCTGCATATTTGAAAAAAATTAACATTATTTCAATTATGTAAAGAACTAAAATACCTGAAGATAGAGCAAGGCTGGCACTTTACATGTTCTTTGGCTGGCCCCTTTCTGCGATTATCCTACCACATTATAAAATAATAAGAAGCATGAAATATATCCATAAAAAATTGTTAAAGATAAAGAAAATAATACGAAACTGAAATTGTTATTTGTTTACCTGTCCTGGGGTTGTTCCTATACTACCACGCTCAGTCTGCCACATTGCAATAAAATTAGAAATGTGAAAACTTGAAAACAATATCTAACTCAAAAACACAAAATGAAAACCGAAATAATTTCTAAATTTACCTTTCTAATACGTAAACTTTATGCATTAAAGAGGCCCTGGAGTGGTTGAGTATAATTAAAAGTAAGGTCTGTAAGCCAAATATTTATACTTACACCTTGCTAGTAGACAATTTCTGCAAAGTAGGTAGATTAGATGAGGCTAAAGAGATTTTCAGTGAAGCTTTAATGAGCGGAATAAAGCTAATTGTAGTGACCTATAATGCATTGTTCAGTGGATATTGCAAGGGAGGGAAATTGGATGAAAATTTCCTTCTCCTCAAATAAATGAATGAGAATGACTGCATGCCTGACATAATTACATACAGTACCATAATTTATGGGCAAATAAAAGAGAACAAGATCTTAGAGGCTTTGAAGTTGCATAATCAAATGGAAGACAAGGTCTATGAACTATATATGAAGACAATGCTTTCTTATCTGCGGTGCCCTTGCCAGATCCTTATAACGAGTGGTCACATTACTTGTGGGATGATTAACTTTCCCAGTCAGTAGTTGGCTCAAGGTGATCTTGGGTTGTGTGTTTTTAAAACTATGGTTAAACCTAGGCCTCCAAAATTTGATTACATCATAATATATCAAATCTATGTTGGATAAAACTACACTAAATCAGCTATCAATGTGGACTTATGGAAACTTGCATGAACCAGTAGTCACTAAAGTGCATGATGGAGGGCCATTTTGGATAGCTAGGCAACTTCTTTATATGGACTTACCTCTTGATTTGAACTGTGAGGAGAATGGGCTTCTCATAAGAAATAGTGAAATTATATTATTCAATGGTGATAAAACACAATTGTTGAGTTTTCTTACTCAAATTTGTAATTCAATTGTTAAGTGCAAAGGTTCAGGAGCAGCAGTGAAGTGCTTGAATTCAGTTGAACTTTTTTTGATTGAATTTTTATCCTTAGATGCTTTTAGTGCAGGTTTAGATGATTTGGTTCTTGCTCATTGTAATTCTCAAAGAAATATATTTATGGATGAGCTAGGAAATGATAGTGTAAATTCAAGATCTGCTAAGAAAGTGGTTCAACAGCTTGCCTTCTTAGGGCTTCAAATATTTCAAGGGAGGAAAACTTTTCCTAGAGATTAGCTTAAATAGATTTGCATGATAAGGATTTTTTTTTTGATTAATGGTCCTCCAAGTGTCTGCAAACATTAATTAGATGGATTATAATCATACGTACATCTGGGCTCTACAATGATTATTAACCCTCTAATATGGTGGCCACTTGGTGCAGATTTTGATAAGGATTCCATTCATGATTTTTGTCCCAATATTTAGGATCTCAAGCTGAGCTTTCCCGGCTTCTAAGTGTGGATAAAAAAATGTTTAGTCCATTTTGGAGAGGCAAGAATAGCACTAATTGTTGATACTTGATACATTGTTGTATGCCAATCTTTTATCCATGAAATCTATGTTGGATAAAAACACACCGAATCAGATATCAATCTGGACTAATCGAACCTTGCCTAAACCAACAGTCACTAAAGTGCATGATGGAGGGCCATTTATTCATTATATCTCTTCTAGAGAAGGAATTTTCTGTCAGAAGATGAGAATGAAAGAACCAAGAACACCTTTTAAGAATCTAATGGCCTTTCTACTTGATCTAGCGATCTATTATGATAGGATGGTGAGAGATGTTCATGGAAAATTTCTCATTCATTTTTAATATGGGAAAAGAAATTCTATAGTAGAATTTAATTCCTCAAACAAGAGGGAGTCTGGGAGTATCTTGGGTCATTCATCTCCAGGAGAACACGTAGGGACTCTGGCTTCTACATCAATTGCAAACTTGACTTACAAAGCACTTTTTTATTCATTTCAAAAAAAAAAAAATTCCCTTGGGACATCCTTAAGGTAGTTGAGATCATCTTACTTTTTGGTCATAAATGTTTTATTTCAATATAATTTCACTTTGTAAGGTGGGAGGGATGAATTTGAAGCCAATGACAACAAGAAATGCCAATGAGTAGATATAATTCTACCTTACAACCAAATTATTGACAAGTAATTCTTCACATGAGAAGTTGTTGTGCTGATGAGACACATTTTGAGGAGAAAGTTGCAAGAATTTAATAATCTTTGAAGAGGATTCCTTTGAAATATTTATCTCTCCAAATGGTTGTTGAGTAAGTGGATACCTATGTTGCACCTTTTGTTTCAGTTGTGTTACGTATAATCATAAAGGTATCTTACTCTCCAGGCCAATCATATAACCAATCTGATTCAGAATGCATTTTTGAATGTGAAGGTTGACCCTATTAAAATTTGCGAATGAACTTTTTTTTGTTTCAAGGTCTCTAGTTGATAACACACTATCTAATTTGAATCTTCTATCTAATTGTCTATACTTAAGAGACAACATGTTATTACATATTAATCTAACTAAATTAAAGTAGCATATTTCTTAGGCTCTATATATTTTAGAACTCTAATTGATTACAAAGGGAGACAACATAGACTCACATATTTTAAGTGCCTTCTTTCCCATCAATGTCATAATCAGCCATCCAACACACAATTGATTGGTAGTGTATTAACATTGTTATTCACAATACATTTTTTCATGAGTTTTGCCTTTCTTTTTATTTTGATTGTAAACACTTATGTAGGGTTCACTGTTGATTTGAGATCCTCAATATTTATTCTGCTTTTTTCTATAAGGTTTTCTAAAAATGGATTTAGAACCAATGTAGACTGTCCATGGAAATTCTCCAAGATACCTGGACCCTGCCAACTTTTCCTTGAAAGAAATATATTTTTTCATTACTGTCAATGTCTATGTATCCTTAATTTTTCTACCCAAGTTGTTTTATGTTTTCTTAGTTCGCTTGCAAATGCATTGATATTTGGCTTTGCAAGGCCTCTTTTTCCTTTACGTATCAACTTTTCATTCCATGACTTTCTGCTTCAAAAAGGGAAATATACACAGATATAAATAGCCTATAGGTGTTCTCTTGTAAGAATTGAGTTTTTGATATTTACTTAGGCCTCACTTTTCAATAGCATAGCATTGAATATGGGAAGTGAATGTGAAAAAAGAGATTCAATGGTTTGCATGCAAGTAGAGTTATTTGCTTCAATAGCCTTTAATATTGTCTACAGGAAGGTATTCATTCCATTTTATTTGCATGTTAAAGTTAGGACAGGTATTCTTTCAATAATTGGTGCCTTTTTTCCAATGAGGATTCCAAATTTTTAAGTTTAGCAGCCTTGTTATTTCTCCTCCTCTTGATGTGACAACTTGAAAACTTTTGACTAAAAGGAGGAAGTCATGGATTCTATCACCAAAATATGACTTTTTGATTTCTTTGGATCTCCTTTCCTACTGAATTCCTATGACCAATGAGGAGTCTCCAAAAAAACATGTATCTTTAGAGTTTAATCCTTTTGATAACACCACTTACATTCATATTATAAGTCCCCTAAAATATGCATCGTTGTTGGTGGATGAACCTAGGCCAATATGGAAAAGGATTGGGAAGTATAACTTATGAGCTTTATATTGTCTAGCCAAACCATTAATTGGTGTTGTTCTTATTTTCAGCTGGCAAAATATTTTCTAGCCAAACCATTAATTAGTGTCGTATAACTTGTGATTTTCAGCTGGAAAAAGATTCAATGAAGTAACAATTCTTATTTTCTTAAAGTTATTTATCTTAGTATATTTTCTTCAGGTGCTTGGGTGTCATGGAGCCATCTAGAACCAACATTGAACCATTTGAAAGCATTTAGAATGGGTTTTTATGGGTATAACAGGAAAAATAGAGGCTACAGCCCATGGCTGTGGTGCGTAGCAGCTAATGGCAGTATACTACGTGCCTGCACTTTCTGACAACAATCTAGTTGTTTGTCCAAATAAGACATCTGAAATCGTGATATAGAGATGCAAAAAAAAAAAAAGGAAAGAGGCATGCAACAAAGATTGGGAGAGGCCTTGGAAATTTAGCCTCGTGAGAAGAGCTAAATGAAGTTGCATTCTCCATAAAAGTAACAACACACAAAAACATGATGGTTTTCCAGTGGTTCTCTTCCATAAAATATGGCAACATAAAAAATATTTTTTATGATATAAAAAAATCAAGGTATTTTGGTAAGATATTTAAAGGCTACTCTCCTCATTCTCATTCTAAAAAATATCATGTCAGTATTTTTGTATCTTGCTGACCAATCTAGTTGTGAAACTCTGTTTACGGAATCATAGTCAAAGTCATTACTACCAGACTTTGGCCTCTGTTGAACCTTCTCATATCAAAAGATCAAGGATGGATGTACATGGAAGCAAAATTTTTGAAATAGTGTAGGAAACCATACATAGACAAAGAAAGGCACAGGGGTATGTCAATGAAAATATACCTAGCAAAGAACTTCTACTCTAATCACTTTCTGGAGTTTAAAGATAGCATTATGATCCAACCTCCATACACAAGAACTAGATACATGACCTTGGTTTCAAGTTGGCTCTCAAAGACTCTGGATTGACACAAATCACCACATCTTGCAGCAAAACAATATTTTCCACTTATACCATTGACAGAGCATCCCATATTTCAATGCCCAATCTCAAGAGATAGATTCACCTATTCATGACTTTGCAAGCTCCCTTTCCAATTTTTTCTACTACCCTAATGAAAGAGAAATATATTCACACATTCATGACTTGGGATGCTTCCTTTCCAACTTTTCTACAACACTGAAAAATGATGTCTTTCTCTCCTCATAAGGGAAGTATTCAGACACAAAAATCAATGTGTAGTTGTATCAACCTAACCACATGCCCTTAAGAGGATCACTTCATACTTCTCAGTTGTTGCATCTATTTGGGGCAACAAGCAACAATCAAAGATGTATTATTCTTCAAATTCCGCCCTAAAGAGCAACACCTCATACTTCAAAATTGTCCCGCCTAATTGGGGAAAGAAGTGACAAGGAAAGATTTATGATTTTTCAAATTCTAGATGGATGTAAACACTTTGTAATGCAGTGACAAGCAAAAAATTTAATTCTTTGAATTCTAGATGGATGCAATCACTTTGTTATGCCAAGTTGAGAACCTTCCTCTACTTTTAATATCCTCTATCAAGGGAAACCTTCACACCTCTACCTTATATCAACACTGATGAAGTTAGAAATACCATTGGCCCATCCTATTTATCTATCAAGTTTGAAGCATAAGGCAAAATATTGGACATTTTTATTATACAATAAGCTGAAACGTAAACTGAACTACAAGACAAGGATATTTATCCTCAGTGGGGAGGATGAACCCAATCTATGATTTTACCCATCCACTAGTTGGTGCACAAAGCACCTTAGATTCATGTTGGAAAGAAAAAGAGTAGAAAAAAGGCAGAGAGAATTCTAGGTAGATGGTGGTACCAAAAAATAATTATTTAAAAGAATACCCTACTTTCCAATGTGAATACAATTCAACAACATTCAACTTAAGTAAGGTTGTGGCATAAAACAAAGAAATATTGTTAGAGGCATTTAGACAAACAATTAGTGAGCAACCTCATTAATTTCAAAGGCTTGTGTTACAACCACCCAATGAATGGTATCTAATGTAATATTTACGTTGTGCAGCCTTACGAAACAGTCCTTTATACAAATATGTGGCTTAGGATATCTGCAACTCTAAATCTAACCTACAAACTTGCATGGCAACTGAAAGGCGGCTAGGAATTTTCTTAGGAAACATCAACCCTCTTAATATATTTATATATTTCAAGGGCCAAAATTACACCCATTTCCTACCAAATTTAGAGTTAAAAGGTTAAACTTATGGCTGAAGAGAAATCATATAAGTGCCTTGTTTTGTGTCTTGGGTGCATGCAGTCTAAGGTGTGAAAATAAGGGAATTGTTGTACTAAAATGAAGGTGCTCTAGATGTACCTCTCAAGCTAAAAATAATCCGATTTCAAGATCTCTAAATACCTCAGAAAATATCACCAACAATGATTATAAAATAGACATGAAATGCAAGACATAAAAGATAATAAAAATAACTAAATAAGAACATGAACTGATTATGCGAGGAGTACATGCACAGGAGTTTTGAAGCCAAACTGAACAATTTTGAAGCATTAAGAAACCACATTACCATATTTCCGCTTATCCTTTCAATGTGGCCCTAGCAGATTAATGTTTCCTTTTACGTGACCCTATCAGATTAATGTCTCCTCTGATGCAACCCTAGCAAATCAATGTCTCGACACTTGAATGGGTGGGGTCCTTCATTCACCTAGGTGGCTACGATGAGGGGGGTATACCTAATCCCTATTACCAGGTGGGTGGCTGTAGATGCGCTTTTGGACGGGTATAGCTGCTTTGACTGGATCAATGGATTTGGAGTCAGCGAGGTAAAGCACTAAGTCAACGAGTGCAAGGTAAATTTTTCACACTGTAGGCCACCACAACCCAGCTTGTAACACTTTGCGGGTTGAGGGTTACCGACCAGCATGCACCCTAGTCTCTTCATTCAATACTCCCATTTTATGGTTGAATAGCTCACAATTCATTTTTTGCTACCGATTCACTTGTTGCTACAGAGTCCTTTAGCCCGATTTATGTTGACAAAGAGTTGTATGGGAAGTCTGTCGATGACTCTGTGGTGATTCAAATCACAAATAGATGGTCTGGCTGCAGGGGAAGGAGAATAGAGTGGGAAAGATAAAATAAGCCTTGGTGGAAGATAAAATATAATATATACAATATATTATATACAATTAGTCTTATGTATTATAAATAATATAGCCTAGGTGAAGAGGTAGCCTAGCCAAAGGAAGCCAAATGAACTGTCAATTTTGGTTCACATAGGAGGAGTCAAAATGCTTAGATTATGAAACACCAAAATGATATATATATGATGCCTCGCAAAACTATTAGTAGAAAACCATGTGATAGTCTAATATCATGTGCCAATACAATTTTATCAAGGCAAAATATGAGCTAAAACAAGAAGCATTCTCAATTGCATGGTCTAAAACCATTTTTAGCCAATAAAAAAAAAATGGCCTAAAATAACCACCTCAACCAACTCAAACACATAAGTGGACTAGTGAAAGAGAAGAAGTGAATTCTAAAATATGCCCACTCACATGTGTGGATGATGTGTAGTCAAAACATAGTAATATTTTTCCTATGAAAAATTTTAGTAGCATCATAACTAGGTCAATTTTTTCTCAATTTTCTAATATGACCTCATTTTTAAAATATCATAGTCATTCTGCATTTAATGTCATAGATTCAAGGAAAATTTGGGAATTATTACAAAATATAGCTACTCCTGAAGTTGGCTTCCCTAAAAAATGTGTTCGAACTAGCTTGTTAACCTCAAGAATTGGTCCATGTGGCATATGATGATGATGTGGATTCCTTCTCATCCTATAGCACACTATCATGGATCCCTAGACAATTTATTTCACTATAGTGTCACATATCCTAAGAAAAATAACACAAATCCAAAAATAAACATATATGTTTATATGCATGTGTTATTTTTGGATTCCTTCTCGATTAGTCTCACTTAGAAATTTGTAGTTTGTGTTGTGACGAATCATTTAATGGATTGTGTTGTGATGAATAATTTAATAGATTGTGTTGTGACGAATAAATTTCTTGTGGGCTTGGCATAATTGCCTGATCTCTATAGCTATGACTTAGGTGGGTTTGAAACCTCTAGACCATAGACCTAAAAGGTAGTTCACAATGTTGACTACCAAAATTAGATCCATCACCATTTGTGCCTATTTGGATTCCATCCCTAATATATCTCTTTGGAATTTTGATTTACATTCGCCATTTATTTTTCATGTGTTGATTCGTCAGTTTTCATTTTGTCTCTAGTCAAAATTGTCCTAAAATTGTCATATTTTGTCTCAAATGTTTTACCTAGTTAGCATGCAAACAACATGGTTATAAAATGTTACACTTAAGTGCCTCCCAATAAAAGTTAGTTTCAACTTCCACAACTATCCATAATGAACAATACACAATTAATCCTCCCACTTCAAATGATGTAGAGTTTCACCCTTTACAAGTCGTGGGTAGCAATTGGTAGTCAAGAAGAAGATGCAAAGGAAGATGGTGCATATAGAATCAAAATTGCATTCATATCTAGAAATCAAAACCAAATATGTAAGTGGTAATGCCACAAACTTGTAAAATTCATCAAGTTGTTCCTTGTGCAAGCCAATGCAAGAGTTGGTATAGACCATGCAATGATACTTGTTTGAATTCTAGACTCATCACATCTCACCACCTTTTCACCACAAGACATGGACCCAAATTTAAGAGACGAAATTATATAGAATTAAATTTATCATGATTCAATGTATACACGTTTATTAATATTAGTACTTTATTTTTTTTCTTTTCATTTTCAAAAAATATGGTAATTTTATATGTTTGTTTATTAAATATTTTAAGTGAAGATATTGATATTTTGTATAATTTTCATAGATTTTCCATTTTCTTTTTTTAATAGTGATAGTAATAATCACCAATGAAAATATTAATTGAAAATTTTAAACGACTCAAAGAAATTTAGCCAAAAATATATACCTCTTAAATATAAGGAAGATTTCCACTTTCAAATCTTGTTATAATTTTCGACAAAACATGTTGTCTAAGTATAAATGTGATCGTTATAAAATGATAACATAAAACTTTGAGCATAACAAGCAATCCATTCTCATTTCAATCAAAATATGGTAGTAGTGTTGTAATCCGGTTAAAAGTCATTTCAACATCCATACAAAATGTTCAACCATTTTTAAGCTGGAAAAAGATGGTAATAATAATGTAATATAGCTAAAAATCATTTCAACATCCACATGAAATGTTAAACCTTTCTAAAGGTAAGAAACTCCTTTGTATGTTAGGTTTTCTTTAGAAATATAAAATGAGGTTTGCAACAATGTTGCACTTATTTTAATGTAAGTAATTTTTTCATGTGAATCCTTTTTTTTCACAATAATTAAATAGAAAGTGGCTTAATACAAATCATAATAAGAATTAATCATTACTAGGGGTTTACCAAATTTAAATTTATAACGTAGGACTTTTTATAATAAATGATTTTTTGATAATATATTTTGGACAGTAATTGAAAAAAATAGATTAATATTTAAAACTTAATAAATAATAACCTACATAATTTTGATAAAAAATAATGCAACCAGTCTTAACGTCATAATACCAACGGTTGTCCGCAAATGTCATAATACCGACGATTGTCCGCACACAACACAATACCGACAGTTGTCCCCCATTCCGTCGCACTACCGACAAGTCTCTCCAAACGTCGCTATAGCGACGTTTACTCCAAAGGTCGCAATACCGATGCATGTATTAGAAACGTCGCATTTCTGACATTGTGTCCCTAACCATCGGTGTACCGAAGAGGTTCCTAAACGTCGCAATATCAACGATGTCCCTATATGTCGGTATAGCGACGATTATTGGCGGGATTTAAAAAATTGAGAAAAAATTGGGGAAATTTCTGACAATACGTCAAAAGTATCAGAACTAAAGTGTCGGAATTTTGACCAAATGTACTAGTGTCATGAACAAAGGAACAGATAAGAAATAAAAAAGAAATTGTTTCTTCTTTCCTTGAGAATAAAGGATATGTGAGGGGGCATCCATTCCTCTTTTTCAAATATTCTCCATTGTCAATAGTTTACCATGCATTAACAACCAAAAAAATGAGTTGAGTCTTGGTGGACAGTTGGGAGTCCAAACTTGTGACCAAACATGATATTTTGGAGGAAGCCTTACTTGAAACAATAAAACAAAGTAACCTTATTGAACCATAAATCCCAATGATAAACAAAGGCATGATTCCTCATGTTGTGGTCAACCAATGGTGACATCAACAAGATAACTCAAGCCGAGAGATTGTGTGGAACACAACCCAGGTCCTAGCAAATCCACGAATAAGAGCTATCCAATTTTGAAATATTTGATAATGTTAGTTTTCTTTCAGAGATCTGGAAATATCTCAAGGGGATTAACTCCTTATGAGTTTCCAAATCCGTGTTATTAAGGATTCCATCTTAGCATATATTTATTGACTTCTCATTCCCGAGATATATGGAAAGATGTTCTTTAAGCAGATACATAGATGAATAGAAAAGCTTCCAAATAGGTAAGCCTCCTTTTGGAGCTGGGGAGCTTTGAGGTTGAAATATCAACTTTGTTGACATTATTTGACTACAGAATTTGTTTCCACCAAGAAAACTTATTTGAAATGTATCTCCACGCCAAATTAGAACTTAATGCAATATTCATAAGGGATGGATCCTAGATCCCCAAGCTACCATGAGACTTTTGGAATTTTACCACAACCCATTTGATGAGATGAAACCTTTTATGGCTCTACTTACCACCCTCCCATAAAAATTTCCTCATAATATTAGCTAGTAAGCAAAGATTCCTAGTTGGTGCTAGGAAAGTTGTGAACTGGTAAAGAGGAAAACATAATAATATTGCTTTAATAAGAACTTGACACCAAACCAAGTTCAACAAAATTTCTCCCCAATATTGTAAATTGGACTTAAACTTTGCAATAATTCTTGATAAGGCTTAGGGAGAATGGGATGTTAAATAGATCAGAATCCAAAAACATATGAATTATTTCCAAGACGATGAGATGAAACTTTTTATGGCTCTACTTACCACCCTCCCATAGAAATTTCCTCATAATATTAGCTAGTTAGAAAAGATTCCCAGTTGGTGCTGGGAAAGTTGTGAACTGGTAAAGAGGAAAACTTAATAATATTGCTTTAATAATAACTTGACACCAAACCAAGTTTAACAAAATTTCTCCCCATTATTGTAACTTGGACTTAAATTTTTCAATAATTATTGATAAGGCTTGGGAAGAATGGGATGTTAAATAGATCAGAATCCCAAAACATATGAAATCTTTCCAAGATGATGAGATGAAACTTTTTATGGCTCTACTTACCACCCTCCCATAAAATTTTCCTCAAAATATTAGCTAGTTAGCAAAGATTCCCAGTTGGCGCTAGGAAAGTTGTGAGTTGGTAAAGAGGACAAGTTAATAATATTTCTTTAATAAGAACTTGACACAAAACCAAGTTTAACAAAATTTCTCCCCATTATTGTAACTTGGACTTAAATTTTGCAATAATTCTTGATAAGGCTTGGCAAGAATGGGATGTTGAATAGATCATAATCCCAAAACATATGAAATATTTCCAAGACGCTACAAGAATATTCCAACAATAGATCTTTGACTTCCTATTATTAATAAGACCTCCAGAAGCTAGTATATATTGATCTATAACTTTCTTGAAGAACTCTTAAATAATTAATGAGGCTCCTCACAATAAGAGGGCATCATTTGCAAAGTGGGAGTGATTTATACCCTTGATTCATGAGGCATATCGTATACCTATAAATAGGTCATTCCTTCATTCATATTCAAAATGTATCCTTAATGAATTTTCCATCAAGATGTAGAGGAAAGGTGACAATGGGCACCCTTGACAAATCCCTCTTGAGGCTTTAAAAAAATCCCAAGGAGTGGTCATTCACCAAGGGCGAGATCCAAGGGGAGAGAAACAAACTTCCACCCATTTTATAAATTTCCTATTGAATCCAAATTGAGATAACACTTTTAATACAAATTAGTAACTAATTGACATGGTCAAATGCATTTTCCATATCAATTTTGATGAGAATACCTTTATCATTTCTTTTGTTGCTCGAATGTACTAATACTTGGACCAAGACGATATTATACATTATGTGCCTCTGGCCCACGAAGCCCCCTAGTTCTCAGAGATGGGCTTTGGATGGAGAGGCTTTATGTGCTTTACTAATATTTTAGAAATAATATTATATGAAACATTGCATAAAGATATTGTTTTATACCTGGAAAATAAATATGGATTGACTTCTTTGGGAATCAAGGGAATGAAGGATGAGTTAATCCCTCCTCCCATATAATCATGCTTGAAGTGTAATCCACTAGACAAATCAAATAAAACTTAATGACTTCCCAGTAAGCCTGATAGAAGTGGGTTGAAAACCCATCTGGACCCGAAACATTGTCTGAGCTTAAATAAAATATCATTTTTCAAATCTCCTCTTCTGTAAATATTCACACTAGGTCCAAATTGTAGTCTTTAGACACTAATTTTTGGATTTATCTAACATATACAAGACAACCTCCAAATAGGGTACAAGTTAGGCATCGTATAGCGAATTGAATCAATAAATTGCCTCCCTTTGGATTCCCTTGAATTCCTCAAACTACACTCCATCCATGCTAACAGAACTTTATATTATTCCTCCCAATACATGCCTTAGCCTAGTTATGGGAGAACTTTGTGTTGCAATCTCCAACTAGCAACCATAAGTTGCGGGACTTGAGGCGCCATTCTTCCTCTTTTAATCTAAGCACATGATGGAAAGCATCAATTTTTTCTTGCTCGTAATGCAAAATCTCATTTATGGTGGCTTCTTGTTGTCTTTTCCTTAGGGCTTCGTCTATATTTTATTTATGCATGTTTATCCCCTCCCCCCCCCCCCCATCTTCATTATTTGATTTTATCCACTTTTTAATGGTTAACTTTAGAGTTTTGATTATTTTTTCCCAAATTTTAACTGGATAACCAATTTCCCACCTGCTCCATGTTGCCTTTACCAAATCCAAGAATCCTTCCCTTTGGATCCAAAGAGGAGAGAAGCGAAATGGAAACGACCCATAGTCTATTATATACAATACTTCAAGAGAAATTTATTGATCATTTGAACTTACCCAGGGAAGAATATGAGAGGAGACCTGAAAGTATTGAGATAAAAAGGAACATGAAACTAGAATTACATCTAGGAATTGTGCAATATTCCCTAGGTCAAATTGGTGATTATTCCATGTAAATTTTTTGGCAGTTTACCTAATACCCATTAGATCCAACGAAGTAATCAAATCCTATAAAATAATTTAAACTGATCTTGAATGGGGGTGCCTTGTTTTCTTTTCCAAGGATAGAAGGTTGTATTAAAATCCCTTGCCATAATATAATTTTTAATCCAAGTATGAGGTATAGGAGAGACGCCCAACAATTGAACTTTTTTGTATATTGAGTAGGAACATATAAATTAACAACATTGCACACCTTATTTGATGGGATATAAAGAAATAAAACTACCAACCTATGAGGCACTGAATGAAATTCAATCAACTTGAAAATAGAGGTAGACCAAATCGAATAGAGTCCCCCAAAATCCTTGCATGATCCAATCACTCTAAGCTCAGAATTATTCTATAATTTTGACAACTTTTGGAGGAACTCTTGTTCCTCCAACTTCGTCTCCTGGAGCAGGAGGATGGAAAAAGTTTCTTTTTTATTAGATATTTAGTTTTGGGCATTCGTTTATCGGACCTCATCCCTCTACAATTCCAAGAGAGGAATTTCATTATTTACTAAGTGATTTCTTGCCTCCAGAATGGAGACCGGGCCACTTTTCTTGAAATTTCCAGTGACCATTTTAGATGAATTGATTATAATTTAGGTTCCCATTTCCTTATATTTTTCATTTTTTTTCATTATGTAGCTATTGATTTGTCTTCCTCCCTATTTTTATTTGTGAATGATCTATTTCCTTTTTCCTATCTGCATCAAAATTTTCAACAGTAAATCTTATTGGTAACCCTTGACCTTGGGATTTGAGGGCCCTAAGGGAGTGGAATTCTTCTTCTTCTAAATCTAAACCCTCTCATTGAGTCCCCATAGGGGCCTCCTCTAAGGGAGGCATCCCTTATGGTGCTACAGGAGAAGAGATCTTAACAGGGCTTGGGACCTTCTCCATTATCATTGCAATAGATAAATTTCCGCTTACTTTGAAAATTGATTCAAGGTATTGAAGTTATTTTTTGGAGGTAGGTATCTCTTGTTACTACTAGCAGAGGTTCCTTCTCTAGGCATTAGCCCTTGCATTTTTGGTGACATGGGCCCTTTCCCTTTCTTCCATGTGGTCGCTTAAGGAGGATCTTTGCTTTTCTTCCTTGTCGGGCCTCTTCTCCTTTTCTGTTGTTGTCATTGTTCAGCATAATCAAGATGATTTTTCTGCCTTCTTCGTGAAATTTCATGTGAAATGGCCATATTCATGGAAAAACTTGCATTTAAATGGAAGTTTAACATAATCAACTTCTTGTATGTGAGTCTGAGTACATAGATTTATATTTATTTCTTTTGGTAAACCTTTTTCTTGGTACACCTCCACACATATCCTTATACAGGCTTGTAATCCTTCTTATGGCTTAGGCTAATCGATGTATTTACCAAGGGAATTTTCTATACTCCTAAAATTTTCCTCATTCCAACAATGTAGTAGGAAGAAGGGAAGATTGACCCATATAAGGACTACTTCTGGAATATCACATTCAGAATTAAAATCTAGACTCCAATGATCCACATATAACCCTTGAACCCCTATGAATTAGGTCATTTCTTGAGTATGAGATCTCGATTTGCTTTGTATTTGAACAAGAAGGTGTAAAGCCATTATCTGAAAAATGACGTTGAAACCTTAATTTTAATATTGGATATCTAGTTCTTATCTATCCATTCATGTAGGGATATCATAGAGTGCCATAAGCCCATAAATTGACCAATAAGCCCCTGATATGCAAGATTTGGGGCTTTCAATCTAGATTGAGAGGCATGAACCTCCACCTTTCAATGTTGTCGATCTTCTTCACAAAATTGGAGGATTCGACATTTTGTAAACACAACCCTCCAGCAACAAGGGCATCAAATGCCACTATGTCTGGAGGGGGCAGTTGGGGGTGGGGATGAGGGCCCTCCCAAACCTTGATCCTTTTTCAACGAAGAGAGGAATGCAACAAAAGGCATTGGTCTTAACAATACACACCAACCTACGCAAGAAGAAATAAATTGTAAACACATATTTGAAATTTTTATATAAAAGATGGAATTTAATTATAAATAGTGTATTATGAAAAAAAAAAATTAATTTATTAATATTTTAAACTAAAATATTAATTTTTGTATTACTATCAAAATTTCAATGAAAATGTTAAATTTAATATTTTTTGTTTGCTAAGTTGTGTGAGCCTTGATATGATTGCATTGTTAACCTTTGGCTTGAGAAATTGTGACCCAAGAGCATCTAAGCCGTCAAAATCACCTACAAATTGCACCCATCCTGGGCCACACCAACCCTTAACATGGCTGGATTTTTTCCCCTTGAGTTTCGAACTAGTGATTTCAATCACAGAGTGGCTTAGTATTACGCCCCATCACCATCTTTTCTACGCCTGTAAGCAATGTTAATATTAATATTGAAAATAATCAAATTCCAATATTCTTGCAATTATCAAAATATCAATATCCTTTAATAAAATTGTTAAATAAATTTTTTTTGTAAGCTTGGTATGACTACATTTTTATCATGTAGTTAATATTAATATTGAAAATGATCAAATGCCAATATTCTTGCAATTATCAAAATATCAATATTCTTTAATAAAATTGTTAAATAACTTTTTTTTGTAAGCTTGGTATGACTACATTTAGCAAGAGGTTTGGGGTTGCAGCATCTCTAGAGAATCCTGGAGAAAGATTGAGCAAATCCAAAAGCGTTTTATAACGTATAACCTTAAAATTAAAAGCAATACACCCTATCCTATTCTCCTTATAGAAGTGGGTCTTTCCCCTATCGACAGCCTAGGTATGACTAGGCTTCTGTTGTACAAGCACAAGCTCAATAGCATAGGAGACCATAGACTTCCTAAGCTAGCTTTAAATTCAAGCCAAAATCACCTAAGGCTTAAACGAGGTTGGTATAAAGACACCGGGGCCTGGTTAAACCATTGGGAGATCTACAAGAATGTTGCATTGCAAAGCATCAATAACATTAAAAAAATTATTACTTCTAAGTTCAAAGAAAAAATGTGGTACGAGAAAGATCTAGCAGCTAAAAGAAAATTAAGGTATTATAAGGAGGTCATCAACCCCACCTTAGAAGATCAAAAGTATCTCTCTGTTTTAGCTAGCTCAAAAAAGAAAATTAATATAGCCAAGATTAGAACAAACTCTCATGAGCTCCATAGTGAAACAGGTTGTTGGACAGTTCCTAAAACACCATGGATGGAAAGGATCTGCCATCTCTATGAGAATATGAACGTCGAGGATGAAAATCACTTCCTCTTAGAGTGCCTCGCGTACAACCACATTAGAGCTCAATTTCATAATCTTTGTTGCAATACTGACCTTCCTAGCCTTTTAAGATGTCAAAATTATAGTGAGCTCGAAAGGCTTCTCTCCAAGCTTTTTGAGCATAGGAATAAAATCTTAAATCAAATTAAATAACTATTTTCTTTAGGTCCGATAGACCAAAGATTGGTCTCAGTGGACATTAACCATCATCATCATCATCATCACCCCGATCAAAATGGGGAATTGAACCGGTGACTTCACATCAATAAGTGCATTAAGAGAACACCCGATCACCATCTATCCAAAATCCTATAGCAAAAATTACTAAATAACATTAAAATTATCAAACATATTTATATTCTTTATTAAAATTATCATATTATCAAAATCTTTAAATTTCTTTTTATTAAAATGATTAAAATATTAATATTATTTATTAAAATTAAGATTTATATTATCACAATGTCCATATTCGTTATTTCAACCGTCAAAATGAACATTGAAATTATAAAACTATCAGCAGTATATTTTGTATTTATTTATCGAAACTACCTAAATATCAAAATACTTTGTTTTTATAAAAAACTATTAAAATATAGAAAAGGAACATTAATTTTTTATAAAAAACTATTAAAATATAGAAAAGGAACATTAAAATTATCAAATGTATATTCGTTATTTTTTATTTCTTTGATGAAATTATTGAAATATCAATATTTTTTATTTTTACTTACTATCAAAATTGAGATTCTTAAAATATTGTCCATTAAGATTATGAACGTTTAAATTACCTAAAGATTGAAAATTGAAATTGGAATTATGAAGTTTTAACTAATGTTTATAATTTCAAAAATCGTAATCAAAATTATAACTATCAAAATATTGAAAATTGAGATTATTAAAATTGAAATTATCAAAATGGATTGTTTTGAAATTTTAATTAATTATTAAATTTTTGAAAAATAACATAATTTTGAAAATTAATATCATAAAAAATGAGATTATTAAAATAATTAAATTTGATATAATTTTTAGAATTTTGGATTTCAACTAAAATTTTAAAATTTATTTTTGATTTTGAAATTCCAACTTCACATCTTTGGTTTAGTTAAAAAAAAAAAAAAAAAAAAATACATCATGTCCTTTGTATTTAGGAGTTAAATTTATTTGAAAGGTTTTTATCCATATTTTCCTTATTTAATGGTTAAATAGTAACCATTTTAAAATATGCATATTATTGATAATGGTTATCTAATTTTTCATATTGTCAATTCAATGAGCGATTTTAAAAATTTACCATATTCGTATATACATATACATATATAAAAAAATTCAAATAACATTATAGAAAGAAAAAGAAATTGGTGATTTGGTTCACTGAGATTCCAAGATAAGTATCACACAATAATACAAAGACTTATGAGACTTCAATATAAGTATAGACTCATCCATAGTAGATTTTTAGACTTATTAGAAAAAAATAATCTTTGTCTCTAATTACACAATGTGATCCTACATTGTACACACTAATAAAGCATAAATATTGATACTAGCAGGACATGTACACACCCATGAGCCATTGGTATTTTATATAAAACACTAACTCACTTTTCTAGTTTTTATAGGTGAAGTAGTTGTTTTTCTCTTGATTTTGAGAATTTCATGTAGTTTCTTTAGTGTTAGACACACTCTCTCAGTTTTATAAAATGCGTTTATTTATTAGTTTGATTAGAAAACAAATCTACTTTGTATCTACTTTGTAGTTGGATATGGAAATCGCAAATGTGTGGTTACTAAGGCTATGGCATTCATACTTAATCTAAACATTGTCAGGTTTGTTCCTTCTAAGTGTTAGTCTGTTTTATTATTGTTCCTTATCAAAAGATAATGGATTACTTCAAAATTCATGCCTACATATCATTATTACTTGAAATGTTAGAATCCTCCCAACTTCTTATTTAAAAGTGGCTTCAAACTCGTATTATTATTTATGGACTTGAAGCTATATTTATTTAATAAGTCCAACTCATCAAATTGAAAGCTAAGATCTATTGGTCCTCTTCAAAATACATGATAGTTTATGGCTTTAACCAAGCTACTTGAAAATTTTTCAAGAATGGTTGAGCATAATTTGTAAAACCTTTGAAATTAAGTAAATATTGATCATACATGATTGCATCAAATGATTAGATTGTTTAGCATTAAGAATGAAAATGGTTGAATTTTTATGATCTTTTAAAAGTAATATAAAATGTATACATATTTGATATTACTTGATTGAAGCTTATTTTATAGTCAAGTCAAAATTTTAAAAAAAAAATAATGACACAAAAGTTATATTAACAAAAAGAAAAACAATTGCCTTCACAAAAAAAAAATTAACAAAATCAATAATACATAATATTTAAATAATGGATACAAATAAAAATAAAAACCAAATCTCATGTAAAAAGCAATTTGAAATAAAAAAAGTCATAAAAAAATTTACCTAGCTAGTAAGAATACTTATCAAATTTAGGAGTTTTCTACAGACACAATAAAATAGCGCATATGACATTTTTTGCCGAAATCCAGTAAAAAAAAAATCAAAAAATCTGATAGTTAGACTGTGAATCATTTTTTTTATGGTGGAAATGGATTTAGCGCCATCAAAACTCCTGAAACACCTAAATTTGATAGCCATAACCTAAATTTTCAAAAAAAATATTTTGTAAATTTTTAAAACTACACCTCAAATTTATACCTTGTTCATATAACCGCATCTCAACACTAAATTTTATTTATAAATTATAACGCTCACTAAAATTCCAATATCAATAACTAATTTTGAAAATACTAAAATATTAATTTATCCAAAACATAAACTTACTCTTTCTAAAATATTATATTAAATTATAGGAAACATAAACTTTTTTATTTTTTTTAACGAAACACAAGAATACTTCTTCTTTTTTTATGAATATGCTTAATCTATTAGTATACAAAAAATACATTACATGGAGGCCAGGGCCTCAGAAGTTCTGGCCCGCGAGATGGGCATTCTAGTGCATCTATGATGCTCAGACAAAATACTAACCCACAGTGCCAAAAGACAGCTACAACAATGAAGCACAAAAGGGCATCTCTGCAAAAAAATGCCGCCCTCATAGGGGAAACCGGCCACAAAACTCCAACAACTTATCAACCCACAGAGTCTAGAGCCAGAAATATAAACATAATCGTTCTTATACAAAAAAATCTGCCGCCCACGAAGGGGAAACCAACAATCAAATGAGCTGTAGAAATGTTGAAAACTGAACTAAGACAGCGTGCAACAACCAGAGCTGAGCCTAGCTCGACGATCAGCCAAAAACGAACTAGGATGAAGATTTGCCATTAGTTACCTTGAGAGGAGGGGGGAGACTCGACCACACGACAGGCATAGGCGTAGGGATCATCCTCTGCCTGCATATCAACTTTAGCACTTGACACGCCATGTTTGGTATCATCCGCCCCCACCTTGTCAACAGGAGCAGCAAAATAGCCTCGCTTGATGTCGCCTGCACCAGAATCAATGTTGAGGTCCTGCGATGAGCCACCCTCAATCTCTTTTCATTTCTGGCCTCCTCTGGAGGGAGAACAAGGCCTGTCAGCTGACAATTGCACCAGTGGAGAGCCCGTGAGCTCGGTAGCCAATTCAGGTGGCTCTTCTTTGAAATCGATAGTAATGGTGGTTGTAACAGTGGGAATATTAAGCAAACAGGGGAAACAAAACTGAGCCCTATGTTGCTGACCCAGGAGGAGACTGGATATGCCTGTAGCAGGCTGAGAAATCCCACGCCCCGCAAGAGAGCCTCGTCCACTACATGTTTCAGGATAATGACCCCGCGGGGAGTCAGGAGGAGGCGAAGAGGAGCTCGGAGAGGTGGAAGGAGGGTTTCGGGGAGGACCTCCATGGCTCGAGCCGCATATACACCTCATCCTATGGCGTAACCGAGGCATGGGATTCAAACGAGAGACAGATCTTGATAGAGCAGGAAGCGGAGGGTTGGGTCTGGACAGGCGAACCACAATTGAAATTAGAGGGCTGGGAAGAGCCGAACGACACAGGGGGAGAAATAGAGTGAATTCCGAATCGTTGAGAGCAATGGGAGCTCTGCGAGACGTGCAGACCCAGAGAAAGGTTTAAACAGCAAGAAAGCGAGCATCTGCGTCCAGTAGTGGTCCTGGAGCTGGGCTCAGAGACCGCCGAGGAGCAGCATGAGCGAAGAGGCAACATAGTCGGCATGTAACTTCCAGATGAAGCCATATCCCTGTAGAGCGAACTCAATCCTGGGCAAATGTGCAGCATTAATGCCGTGGGCAGCTCGGTGTAAATGCCATTAATGGTCTGGAGGACGAGGGTAGGGTGGCGGTGGTAGCATCCCACGCGCCAACCCAATGCCTCTACCACCTTTCAAACATGTTGGCCACCCGCATCTGGGGAAAACACAAGAATACTTATTTTACTCTATTTTCTCTTTTCCATCACTCCTCACGTAGGATTGTTTTTTAAAAGTATAAAAGCAAGTTGCTTTGTCTGCTCAAATATATATATATATATATATATATATATATATATATAGATATAGATAGATATATATATATATATATATATATATTACAAATTCAAAGTTGCATTGAACTAATGCCACCTTGGGAATAAAAGAGTTTCCTTTTTATTGTTGTTCTTTGTGGCTATGGTGATCGAAGAATATATCTCCAAATACGTATTAAGATAGTCGTGTTGATAAAAATATGGAAATTTCGTTCAATAACCTTTACCAATTTCTATTTTTACGGGCATGAAATCTTACAACCACCTCAATCAACTTATTGGAGTGAGTACTTATAATCCATGCCTCCCCACTCCCATGTCACTAAGAGTGGATGATGCTTAGTACAGCTTTGAGTTGTAAACTTATACACTTAATATGTCATATATTTTTGGCATACTTGTACATTCAAGTAAGTATATGTTAGTGGGCAAACCTATGTCATATGTTAGTTTACATTTTAAAATAGAAATTTACATTTTATAGTTATTTTTATAATATTAATTTTATAGTTATATATGTGTGTAAATTTTTATGATCTATAATTTTTTATAAAAAATTAGGAAAATCACATTATCATTTAAAGAGCCAACGTGTTTTGAACTACTTAGTGTAGCTTATCATTAGGAAATTGAACTACACGCGTCGGCACTTTAAATAATAATGTGATTTTCTAGAAGATTTTTGTAAATATTAATTTTATTAATTACAATTTTTTTTATTTTTTTATTTTTTCCTTCCTTGGAATCTATTTTGAAGGAGCTGCTTAAACATGGTAGAGTATGTTAATATGATTTGTACTTAAAAATGGGTTTCCTAAGATGTTGGTTATTTTGCTTAGTAATTGATAAAACCTTATCTAATAGGTAGTTTTTTAAAGGAGGAGACCAAACAAATGAAACATATTATTGTTTATATGCTTGAGTGAAGGTTGTAAAGAGTCATTCAACTTCGATTAAAAATTTCCTTTCATTATAAGGTGTTTAATAGGTTGTCCAAAAAGTGGTTATTCATTGACACAAATGTGAGCTTATTTTCGAGTTGACACAATTCATATATGTTTCTTGTAAAACTTAATAATGATTATTGGACCTTTAAATTTTAAGTGCTTGCCATAGGAAATAATCACTAATTTTTTCATGTATGGGCATTTGCATGATGTTGATGGTCGAAAATGTGGTAATGGGATGCATTGGAATCCACTCTCACAAGAATGTGTGTGCATTGTTAGAAATAGGCATGCATTCTTAATCTTATATTCTTAATGCTCCTCAAACCTACATGCATGCTTGCAAGCTTAGACCTAGACTTGTAAAGAACACAAGTCTATTATAAAAGTGTGTTTGTGTTCTCAAAAAAAAATGCATGTTATTAGGAACATGTGCATGGCCTTAGGAATGTGCTTTTAGAAACATGAGCACACTTTAAGGAGCCCATGCATGCTTTTATGATTAAAGCATTGTTGATAGGGATGAATGACCCGACAATAATCACAAGGATTTTCTTTGATATGAGGGCCCAATTAGACCTCACACCGTTTAAGGGTAAGAGACCCATCCGAATTCTGGCCTGGTACCCATGCTTGGATTTTCTAAACTCTATAACGTATTCAATGATCATCATGGAAAAAAGGGGATTATGCAAATTAAACTAAAACTGTCTAATTGTGAAAATGAAACTTAGCTAAACCAACTAAGAAATAAATGATAGATGAGAACAGGAAGAAATGAGCTAATAAAGATCATAAATGCAGAGTCAGGGAAACATTCAAATGGTATTTTGGATAAAACTAGATATTTAAAACAATGTAAACTATGAAATGAGAACTATAAACTGAAAATGATAACTCTAGCAAAAGACCCCAAAAACATAGAAAAACAGCGCGAAAACGAAAAGTGTTGATGCTGGAATACAACCTTTTTTTCTGAGGTAATTTTTCAACATGTTTTAACATGGCAGTGAGAACAAATTTCTTTGGTGCAAAAAGCACCCTGAAAACAAAAAGAGTTGATGTTGGAATACAACTTTTTTTCTTCGGGATAGATTTTCACCATTTTGAAATAATGACATAAAAGATAAAATATCATGACTGCAACAAACCATAAAATTTCAAAAGAAAAATTAAAAGAACGAAAAAAACAAAACAAAAGTTAAAAATAACAATAAAAAGTAAATAAAAATATATATTAGAATAAAAACATAAAATGACAAAAAAATGAAATATATAAAAATATATAAAATAAACAAAACATAAAAATGTAAAAAAAAAAAAAAACCAAAATTAACATAAAAATACAAAATATAAATAAATAAAAATAAAAATAAAATAAAAATAAAAATCGAAAAACTTAATTAAAGAAAATAAAATCATAAAATAAAAATAATACTTTATTGAATAATTTAAAAAAAAAACAAACAAACAAAAAATAATTCATTTAAAAAAATTAATAAAATTTTAAATTTTAAAAATTTTAAAATTTTAAAAAAAATCAAAATAAGAATAAAAAAACATTGAAAAACTAAAATATAGAAAACATTAAAAAAAAAAATGAATTATAAAAAATATTTAAATAAATAAGAAAAAAATTTAAAAAAAAAAATTAAATTAAAATATAAAAAATTAAAAGTAACAAACAAAAATTATTAACAAATAAAAACAAAATAACTAAAACTAATTAAAATCGATTAAAAAAATAAATAAATATAATTTAAAAAAATAAAAATTATACAAATTTGGTCTCTTGGGCCACCGCCAGGCTCAAGCCGATTCTCAGAATCGGCTAGGGGCCCAAGCCAATTCAGATTTGATTCTTATAATTGGATTTGAGTCATTGGTGGTCGCATGTCGTGGGCGGGTGGAGCTGCAGCAACTCCACCTACCCACGGCAAGCAGCCACCAATGGCTCAAATCTGATTCTGAGAATCAGATCCAGATCCAATTCCCAGAATCAGATTTGAGTTGTTGGTGGCTCGAGGGGTCGTCTGCCATGGGTAGGTGGAGTTGTTGCTCCGCATGCCCACGACAGGCAGCCACCTATGACTAAACTCTGATTCTGAGAATCGGATCCAATTCTCAGAATCAGATTTGAGTTGCTGGTGGCTCGAGGGGCCGCCTGCCATGAGCAGGCAGAATTGTTGCAACTCCGCTCGCCCACGGCAAGCGGCCCCTCGGGCCACCAACGACTCAAATCCGATCTCATTCTAAGAATCAAATATGATTCTCAAAATCAGATATGAGTCATTGGTGGCCAGAGGGGCCGCATGTCGTGGCCAGGCGGACCTGTAGCAGGTTTGACCGCCCATGTCAGGTGGCCCCTCGGGCCACCAGTGGCTCAAATTCAATTCTTTGAGTTTGCTGGTGACCCGAGGGACCGCCTGCCGTGGGTAGGCGGAACTACTGCAGGTCTGCCCGCCCACGACAGGCGGCCCCTCGGGCCATCAGCGGCTCAAAGTCGATTTTGTGACACCGCTAGTGGCTCGAGCGACCGCCTGCCATGGGTGGGCGGAGGTGCAACAGCTCTACCCGCCCACGGTAGGCGGCCCCTCAAGCCCACCAACAGCTCAAGGGATGCAATAATTCATTTATGTGTGTGTGTGTGTGTGTGTGTGTGTGTGTGTGTGTGTGTGTTTTTTATTTTTTAAAATTATATATGTTTTGATTATGTTTTTAAATTTTTTTATTTAATTTTTTAATGTATTTATTCTTTTTCTTTTTCTTTTTCTTTTTCTTTTTCTTTTTCTTTTTTTAAATGTATTTCGATTATTAATTTTTATTATTTTTAACCGTTAATTTTTTTATAACTCTTTTTTTTCTTTTTCTTTTTTTTTATATGTTTATGATTTTTATTATTTTTATAAATTGTATGTTTTAATTTAATTTTAATTTTTTTTAATACTTAAAATGTTATCTAAATCAGTATGAGATATCGTCTTTTTTTATATAAAATTTATAAAAATTATTAATTTTCCAAAAAAAATATTCAAAATTTTCATAATTATTTATTTATTTAATCTGTTTTTTTTAGCGAAAATGTCTTCAAATACATACTTTTTTAATTATATCTATATGAAAATTTTCATAATTGTTTATTTATTTAACATGTTTTTTTTAACGAAAATGTCTTAAAATGCATACTTTTTTAATTATATCTATATGCAAAATGTATATTTTTGTCGATTTTTTAAAATTATTATTTTTTGTTGACAGTTATTTTATGTGTATTGAAATACTAATTAACAATATATATATATATATAAAAGAAATCCTAACCTCAAAATATTAATTATTTTAAACTTTGGGTATATATATATATATATTGCAAAGAAAAACAAAAAACAAATATTTGGAAACCTTTAAAAACCAAATATCTTAGGACAAAAAACATGAAGAGGAATAAGACCACTTGAAAAATGGTTAAATAATCAACATTTAACAAAAATGATCAAAATCCACATGAAAATCTTCAACATTTTAAAAACATTTCCACACTTCATACATTATAAAATTTATACTGTCAAAAATAAGCCCTCTAAAAAATGGGGTTGATGCTGGATCAACACTTTCCAAAATTAGCATGAAAATTTGCTAACATTTTTAAAAAATGTTCTTTAATGATACATGAGAAAATTTAAAGTGTCAAAAATATGCTAAAAATTAAAAAAGGTGTATTTTGAATCAATGTTTTTCAAAATCATATGATTTTTTACTACCTCAAAAAAAAAGGTGTATTATGAATCAACACTTTTCAAAATCACACGATTTTTTGCTATCTAAAAAAAAAAAGTGTATTCTGAATCAACACTTTTCAAAATCAAATGATTTTTTGCTACCTCAAAAAAGCGGGTACTCGTACCAGTTCCCGTTTCAAAATGTACATTGTTTTAAATTGTTAGAGAAAATACAGAATATTCAAATTGTTAGAGAAAATACAGAATATTTAGTCTTTGGTCTAACAATGTTAGGTCCTTATATTACTAGTATAGTCCCTTATTGTTGCTAGTGTAACCCCCTTATTGTTATTGTTGTACCTCTGTAACCCCCATATTGCTATTATTGTGCCCTTACATTATTATTGTTAGGTCGGCTAGGATTACATTGTGGCCCCATGGACTCCTATATATAGAAAGGAGGTTTTGGTCATTCCAATCATCGAAGGATTGTTCATTTATGTAATGTATTGGAGGTTTCCCCCTCGAAGTGGCTTATTTCTAAGGCATTGATCTCTCTTCTCTTCTATTTTTGGAGTTGGTTTCATAACATTTGGTATCAGAGCATTGGATTCTAGGGTTTCGCTGCTCCAAACAGGGCATCATGGCATTTTTGCAATAATTTTTTTTTACGAAGTTTCAGAAACTAAAAATTTTATAGAGCGAAGCCGAAATCCTGAGGAATGTAGTGAAAACATTTCAGATCTTGGTTCATAATATTTTCGAAGAAATGATCTGTGCAAGTTAGGGATTTTTGCAGGCTCCTGAATTTAATCTAAATAGGTCATCGTGGAATTTTCGCTATAACTTATTTTATATGAGGGTTCAGAAGCTGAAATTTTCACAGAGCGAAGCCGCAATCCTGAGAAACGCCGTGGACAAATTTCAGAGCTTGATTCGCAATATTTTCAGAGATATGGTCTGTGGAAGTTAGGGATTTTTCAAGCTCCTGAATTTCATCTCAAAGAGGTGATCGTGGGAAAATCTTCATAACTATCTCTCTCTGAGCATTGGATTGGAATTCTGTAAAAAGTGGTTGCACGTGCACGGAATGTAGTTTCTTATGTATCAATTTCAGAGACGAAGGAGGAAACAATGACACGTGGCAAGTCGTACAATTTTTCTCTACTGAACTAGTCCATAATTAGGTCATCGTAGGAGATTCGGCATAAATTTGTCTTCAAGAATCCAAATCAGGTCAGACCTATGGCATTCAAAAAACGATTCAGAGGTCTAATTTAGGGCTGAATTACTGATATTGAAGATCCGAAATAATATAGATAATTCAGTTTCAATATCGAGCTACTCAAAATATAGATAATTATTGTTTGAAAAATCAGTTTTAAGTGATTCCAAAGCCCTATTGAGCATAGATATCAGTATTGGGTTCTAAAATGCCTCCTAAAAAGAATTCAACACCCATTAAGCCCTCATAGTACTCTACTATGACTCATGAAGATGAATAATTACAACATGATCTATCAAAATTACAAGAGCAAGTGCACCAAATTTTGCTCTCGCAAAGAGCAACAAAAAATGAAATGGAAGTTTTGAAGAAAGGCATGGAAGCGAAGATGGATGGTTTGAAGAAAGGTGTGGAAGCTAAGATGGATCGCATGGAAGCTGGCATGGAAGCTAAGATGGATGACATGGAAGAAAAAATGAAAAACAACATGGAAAACATGAAGAATGATCTAAAAGCAGACATGGAAGGTTTGACAAAGTTGATACAAGAAATGTTTCCTAATGGCAAAAAGATGGTAGAGGAAACTCATGATGAGAAAAAAATAAATGTTAATCGTGATTTCATAAACTCTAATTTTGGATGGGAGAACCACCATATTCCAAAGATGGATATGAGGAAGTTCGATGGCAAGGATACTGTAACATGGATACTACAAATGGAGCAATATTTTGATCTCAATAATGTGCAAAACACACAAAAGGTACGCATTGCAACTTTACATTTAGAACAAAATACATTTGTATTGTATCGATGGCTTTGCTCTCGTAAAAAAATTGTCACTTGGTCAATTTTTACGGAGGAAATGATAGCACATTATGAGGATACAAAGAGCAACACCTTCTTTAGCCAATTGATAAATCTCAAACAAAAGGGTTTAGTGGGGGGGCACATTGAGGACTTCCAAAAATTGAATATAAGGGTAATTGATATTCCAGAGGAACACGGGATTGATCTCTTCATAGGCACTTTAAAGGATAACATCCAACATGAAGTTCGCGTTTTGGAACCTGATTCATTGGAGAAGGCATTTAGGTTGGCAAGAAAAGTTGAATGTAAAATTATGGCGGCAAGGAAGCCTACCACTCAATTCTATAAAGAAGGAAGTGTTGCTACGCCTAGATTTCCACAACCTACAAGGTTGACACCACAACAATTGGAAGAAAAAAGAGCAAAAGGGCTTTGCTATAGTTGTGATAGAAAATACACTAAAAGTCATAAGTGTGCTGAGAAGAAATTATTTTACATAGATTGTGAAGAAGAAGAAGAAAATGAACAAGAAGAGGATATACACCAGGAACCACCCCTAGAAGAGGAAGAAATGAATCCGACCATATCGTGTAATGCACTGGCAGGAATTACCATTCCTCAAACTCTCAAGATAGAAGGACATATAAAGAAGAAAAGGGTAATAGTGTTGATTGATTCAGGTAGCACCCATAATTTTATTCATTATAAGGTAGCCAAGGAATTAAATTGTTTCCTATACCCAGCACCAGAATGTCAAGTGATGGTTGCAAATGTAGGAACTATAAATTGCTCTGGAAAATTCCATAATATCAAGCTAACCATGGGGGAATATGTATTGACTAGTCCAATGCTTTCCATTCCTATGGGAGGTGCTGATGTTGTACTAGGAGTACAATGGTTACAATCTTTGGGGACGGTAGCTTTTAATTTTCAAGGACTTTTCTTGAAATTCTTTTCAGAAGGAAAGGAAGTCGAATTACGGGGTATTGAAGGGAAGCCAGGAAGGATAATAAGCTCTAATGGCATGACAAAGCTTCTAAAGAAAGAACAACGAGGCGTAATTGCACAATTATGCTCACTAGAAGTTCAAACATCAAAATCATCTATTTATGTAGATCTCCAAAAAGTCTTGGACAATCATTCCAAGGTTTTTGAAACTCCCAAAGGACTCCCACCTATTCGTGATCATGATCATGCTATTCATTTGATTCCAGGAAGTGTTCCTTCAAACATCAGGCCTTACAGATATCCTTATGTCCAAAAGTGAAAAATTGAACGTATGATTGCAGAAATGTTAGAGGCCGGTATAATTCAACCTAGTCAAAGTTATTTCTCTACTCTAGTAGTATTGGTGCACAAGAAGGATGGATCATGGCGCATGTTTCTGGATTATAGGGAGCTCAATAAGCTCACTATTAAAGATAAATTTCCCATTCCTGTGATTGATGAATTGTTGGATGAATTACATGGATCAATGTATTACTAAGTTGGATCTTCGTTCAGGATATCATCAAATTAGAATAAAGACTGAAGATATTCCTAAAACAGTATTTCGAACTCATGAGGGTCATTATGAATTTTTGGTCATGCCTTTTGGCCTTACCAATGCACCTTCTACATTTCAAGGGTTGATGAATTCCATTTTCAAACCCTTCCTTAGAAAATTTGTGCTAGTATTTTTTGATGATATACTAATCTACAACAGATCTTGGAAGGATCATGTTCAACATGTTGACAGGGTGCTCAAACTATTGAAGGAGAAACAATTATATGCAAAAAAATCGAAATGTTTCTTTGGAGTACAAGAGGTGGAATATCTGGGTCATATTGTTTCTCACGATGGTGTTAAAGTAGACCCTAACAAAATTAAAGCCATTAAGGAATGGAAAGTCCCCACAACCATAAAGCAGTTGTGTGGATTTCTCGGGTTAACAGGGTATTATCGCAAGTTTGTTAAGAATTATGGGAGAATAGAAGCACCTCTAACAAAATTATTGAAGAAATATGCATTTTCATGGACTCCTAAAGCAACTAAGGCCTTTGAACATCTTAAAGAGGCAATGTGCCTGGCACCAGTATTAGCTACGCCAGACTTCACAAAAACCTTTATTGTGGAATGTGATGCCTCAGGAAATGGAATTGGTGTTGTTTTAATGCAAGAAGGAAGAACCATTGCTTTTGAAAGTCGTCCAATCAAACGAAAGTATTTACAAAAGGCGATTTATGAGAAGGAAATGTTGGCAATACTACATGCACTAAAGAAATGGAAACCTTACCTAATGGGAAGACACTTCAAGGTAAAAACTGATCATGATAGTCTTAAACACTTTTTGGAACAAATACTATCTTCAGAAGAGCAAAAAAAGTGGGTCACAAAGATGTTGGGTTATGACTTTGAAATCATCTACAAAAAAGAGAGGCTAAATGTTGTTGCAGAAGCACTCTCAAGAAAGGATGAAGAGGTGGACGCATTGCTTTGTGCCATTTCTATTATCCAACCAGGTTGGATAACTGAAGCAAGGGATGAATGGAAGAAGGACGAAGAAGTGTGGACACTCATTCATTATTTCCAGAAAGATCCTAATACATATGATATATTTAGTTGGAAAAATGATTCCTTATGGTACAAAGATCGCTTATATATTTTCAATAATTCCCAACTAAAACAAAATATTCTTTTGGAACTTCGCACTTCTCTTTTAGGATGACACTCAGGATTTTTAAAAACTTACCACAGGGTGAAGAAAGAATTTTGTTGGGATGGCCTTAAATCAGATGTTCAAAATTTTGTGGCGAAATGTTTGGTTTGCCAGCAAAATAAAGTTGAGACAATTAAGACCCCAGGTCTTCTACAACCTTTATCCATTCCAAGTCAACGTTGGGAGGAGATTTCAATAGATTTTATCACAGGTTTACCTAAGTCCGAAAGAAAGAGTGTCATCATGGTGGTAGTTGATAGACTTACCAAGCATGCACACCTTTGTGCATTATCTCATCCATTTAAAGCAAGTACAGTTGCTATTGCAATTATGGAAGTAATTCAAAAGCTACATGGAAACCCAAATACTATTGTACGTGACAGAGATCACATTTTTACAGGAAAATTTTGGATGGAACTATTTTCTTGTTTGGGTACTCAACTAGCTCATAGCTCATATTATCATCCTCAATCCGATGGTCAAACTGAGATAGTGAATAAATGTTTGGAAGGATATCTTCGTTTTTTTGTATTTGATAAGCAAGCACAATGGGTCAAGTGGTTACCTCTCGCTGAATGGTGGTATAACACTTCCTTCCATACTGCAGCAAAAATTACCCCATTTATGGAACTTTATGGATATCATCCACCATCCATCACATCTTCTTTAAGGGAAAATTATAGGGTTCAAGCAGTGTAAGATCACATCGAGCATCAACAAGAATTTTTCCAACTCTTAAAGGTTAACCTAAATTTGGCACAAAATAGAATGAAACAACAAACAAATCAACATCGCAACGAGAGAAGTTTTGATGTAGAAGACTGGGTATTTTTACGGCTACAACCATACAAACAAATGTCCCTCAAGCAAGCTAAGAAGGACAATAAATTATCGCCAAAGCACTATGGTCCTTACAAGGTGTTGCAAAAGATTCGTACTATGGCATACAAATTGGAGCTTCCTGCTTCTTCGTGAGTGCATCCAGTTTTCCATTTTTCATGCTTAAAGAAGGTTATAGGGGACAAAATTCCAGCTCAAACAATATTGCCAGAACTTGATGAGGAAGGAAAAACCATATTGGAACCTGAAGCAGTCACGGAAACGAGAACTCGACAGCTGCGAAATCGATCAATTTCAGAGTATCTCATCAAATGGAAGAACTTACCCACTGAATATTCTACATGGGAGGATGATAATTTTATATAGAAGCACCCGGAACTACTCAAGCATTGAGGACAACACTTTTTTGAAGGACAGGAGCATGTTAGGTCCCTATATTACTAGTATAGTCCCTTATTGTTGCTAGTGTAACCTCCTTATTGTTATTGTTGTACCCCCGTAACCCCCATATTGCTATTATTGTGCCTTTACATTATTATTGTTAGGTCACCTAGGATTACATTGTGGCCCCATGGACTCCTATATATAGAAAGGAGGTTTTGGTCATTTCAATCATCGAAGAATTGTTCATTTATGTAATGTATTGGAGGTTTCCCCCTCGAAGTGGATTATTTCTAAGGCGTTGATCTCTCTTCTCTTCTATTTTTGGAGTTGGTTTCATAACAAACAAGTACTTGTTAAATAAAGTTTACATGTAGAAACAATAACCATGTGAGAAAAAAAAATGCCACCTAGTTCACATAATAATTTGTTAACTAGAAACAATAAATCTCACCGAATATACAACATAAATGTATTTTCTAGACAATAATCTAAAAAAAAAATCACAATGCATGCAAAGTTATGATTTCAGTAGTGGCCTTCAAGGCTTCTCAATATTATGCACCATTGAATATAAGATACACTGCCTTCCTAGCTCTAGTCTACAAGGATTTCCAAAAATATCAAAATTCCTTCTCTCTTAACGTTTCACTATATTAATTACCTCTATGGTGGCATGTAAAAGTGAGCCAGTGATGGGAGGGGGAGGGAATCCTACCACCTCACCGCCTCTCCTTGCATTAAACAGGGGGATAGCATGGTCATTTCCCCCCATACACTTCACACGTATCAAAAGCCTCGATAAGCACATTAATATGGTATACTTTGCATTCTCAATGCTTTCTCCCTTTTAACACAGTCATGTTGATCCTTTCTACTATAATGGCGCCCATTTCCAGTTTTAGGTGGGATATTTTTGTGGTGATTGAAGGTCCAATCCCCCTATCTTGGACCCCTATAGCATCCATCCTTTGGAAAAATCTCAAACCTGCGTCATTCGAGCGATTTTGGGGGATGTCACTCTAAAAAAGTGAGTTTCTTAGCGGTGGGGAGAGTTGTATTCACATAGCAATAAATCCTGTAGGGCCGCTAGAAAAGTGGTAAGATATTTCATGACCAACTTCTACAACTATTTTTGCATGGTTCTTTTGGCATGGTGGACTTTAGTGTTTTGTAAAAAGGGTGTCCTCATGGTGTTTAAAACTCTTGATGTGTTCTGGTTTGCTCTGGCTTATTCCCATGCTTAATCCTCTACCACCCCTATGTTGCTTTCTTATTTTTTGTTTTATTGTAACCCCCCTAGTTAGCCTAGATGTTGATTCTCACTCTCCACACATCCCTATTTTGGTTTAGTTTTTCTTAGCTTATGATTCCTCTCCTCCCCTCAGTATTTATCAAATTTGTTTCTTGTCTGCTCTTGGATTTCACGCCACAAAAAAGGATGCATTCTCACTAGGGTTCTAGAGGTCAAGGATATTTGAGCAAACCCCAAGCCCAAACTCAATACTAGTATGTTGTATAAATTTTCCTTTTCTAATTTTGTACCTACAATTCAAGAAAAAATTCAACAATTGGAAGTTGTGGCCACTAATGGCCACCAGGCTGTAGAGAATCCATGTAGATTCAAACTGTTAATTGTAATATGCTAAAACAATAGACTTGAATCTACTCTACCAATTGTGGAAACCAATTACGATTGTGAAATCACAAAGCATAAAAGAGAAAGAATTTCAATCACATATTACACAATGATTTCCTGGGGAAAGCCTCAACTAAAAGCCACACTATCGGTATATTTCATAAGTCAGAAAATATGAGAGATTACAATGCTTTTCTCCAACCAGAGAAACCTCCGCACTATCTCCCTCTGTCTCACTACTTCCTAGATAAGCCTTGGTAAATACTTAACCAATTTTATGCCCTCCAAGATCCCTATTTCCTTGTGTTGTTTCCTTTGGTAATTAGGCCTTATTAATTAGGGAAATTCCCAATCCATACTGCGCAATCCATTAGGGGCCTTCCTCTGACTGCATGCACCACCTTTACAATTTGGATGATTATACAAATTATAGTACATTGCCCTTGAACTCCAATATCAACTATGTATTTCTCAGAACTGACATGCATGATTTATATATGAGTGAATCATCAGTTATCTGTTTGATCACTAGATGTGGTTCAAGTCCAATTTCCAATCTTTGTCCTCTCACTAGTTCCTCCATTAGTTATAACTAGTTAAATTGATTTTAACTCAGATAAACTGAGTTAATTAATTACAACTCAAAATAAACTCAACCAAGGATCCTATTTTGTAGGAGACATTCTACATGACTCAAGTTAGGCCCTCAAATCGAATTAAATGAACCAATTAAGTCATACTAACTTATTTAAATCGTACAAATTGTCTTGTGATGTGGAATTACAATTTTATTCTAATTTAATTCAAGGGAAAATTAAATTAGAATATTTTTTTGTTGCCATTTTCAACACTCTGTCTCAACAAGAAAGGGATTATCTGATACCCTGATCCTGCCTCTATGCAACTCAAATTTCCCTCTTGACAGTGCCTTCTTCAATATGTTTTCATCTTGTTCCTCTATAAGAATGTACTCTAGCATCATGATCTGCCTCTGCACAAAATATTTGAAATGGTGGTACCGGGTGTCGATATGCTTGGATATATCATGAAAAAATTGTTTAACTGAGAGTTTGATGCAACTCTGGTTAAAGTAAATCGGTGTCGGATCTATCTATTGACCAAAAAACTCAATAAGTATATTCCTCATCCAAATAGACTCAAAATTTTCTTGAATAGAAGCCATGTATTATGCTTTTGTTGAACTGAGTGCAACTGATCTCTGCTTCCTGCTGTACCAGAAACTACTGTTGACCCAATACTGAAGATTATGCCTGATGTGCTCTTCCTGTCGGATGGACTCCCTGCCCAATTTGCATCTATGAATACTTGAAGCTTCACTCCCTCTGTCCACCTGTACCAAATACCAAACTGAGTGGTTCCTATGAGGTATCTCAACACATGCTTGGTTTCCTTCCAATAGAGCTTGGTTGGCTTAACCATTGCTTGACTTAGTTGGCTAACCACATAACACATTCATGGTCGTGTGTTCACCAAATACATAAGTGAACCCACTAGCTCCCTATAAATGGTAGCTTCTACTACTTCACCTGAAGTATCATCTTCCTTCCTCCAATTCCCTTCTAGAGGATTCTCCATGGGTTTTCTACTCTCCATGTGAAACTTCTTCTGTATCTTGTTGGCATACTTGCCCTAAGAGATAAACAATTCCCCATCTCTTTGCCAAATTTCCAAACCAAGGAAATAATGTAAAAGCCCCATGTATTTCATCTCAAATTCTCTTGCCAAATCTTCTTTGTAAAAATTTATCAGCTTCTCATCACCTATTATAATTAAGTCACCGACATATAATACTATAATCAATAATTTACCTTCAACCACAATATGGTAAAGGTTTGCATCTGCTTCAATTTTTGTGAAGCCCAACCCAGTGAAATAGTTTTCAATCCTGGTGTGCCATGCACGGGGTGCTTGTTTCAATCCATACAACGCTCACTTCTGCACACATGCGACTCTCTGTCGAAGGTCTCAAATCCTTCTAGTTTCTCTAAGTACACCTCTTCCTCAATCACTCCATTGAGGAAAGATGTATTTACATCCATCTGATGTATTTTTCATCCCATATTTTCTTAAAGTGATAGAATAGATTTGATTGAAGAGTACCGTGCTACTAGAGCAAAGGTCCAATCATAATCTATTCCCTCCACCTGAGAGAACCCTTTGGCCACAAATTTGGCCTTGTGTTTCTCGACACTCCCATCTGTTGCTTGCTTCACCTTGTATATCCATATGGATTAATCAGGAGATCATGTGTTATGCTAAAAATTTAAATTTCTCGAAACTCGACCAAACCTGAGTGACCGAAAAGGTCTCGTCATTGTGATTCTGGCACCGCGAACGGTTTGAAAAACCGATGTCGTATGAGGAAGATATCGCGTTCTGTTCGTTTTCCCAAATAGCTAAAATTTTGTGACAGGGATGCCCAGTCAGCATGCAGGTACAGTCAGCAGGTGGCATATTCTGTGGAATATTCCCTTTTCTCACAGCCAATAAGAATTTTATACGTAGCTTAATCTGGGCTGTTGATTTTGTGGTACGGAATTGGTTTCTAACCGTTGATGGGGTTTGTGCGTTTTTGGAAGTAGCCATTAGATGGGTGACACGTGGAAAGCTCGGAGACTACCACGTGTCCCTAGGAGGCTTATGTAAAATTTTGGTGGCGTCAGGGGGGGGTCGACCCCGCAACCTCCGACCTACACGCTCAGCCTTCTATCGTCTCTCTTATCTGTTGTTCCTTACTTGTATAGTTCTCTGCATCATTTTATGTTGTATGTGTTAGCAATGTGGAGGGGGGGACCGCCAGCGGTCCCAAGGTATGGTCACAAGAAACATTAACAAACCCGCAGTATCAAACTTAACCGGCACCTTAACCAACGGCGGTGTATACGTTCACATATCGCAGTGACATCAAAACTGCAAAGAAACGGTTTTATAAACCGTAACCTCCGGTGGAGATTTTAAAACAGTCACATGGGCATGGTTTTGGTGGCAATGAATGCCACGGTTTTTCGGAACGTGGAGTTATGGTTCCGCCTCACTATTGTTTTCGGAGTTATCAACGCGGAGTTAACAATGGGGGCTCGGCATGTGACCACCCCGCCCAAACCATTTGTCATCAATGTTAACAGTCTATTCCGACAGAAAAGATGGACGTGCCCTAAATTTAGGGTTTTTTCTATTTTTAGTGATAGTTAAGTGTTAGTCTCCACTTTTAGTGGAGATTTTCTAGCTGATATTGGGAAAAATGCATTGGGAGGTCAATTTTCGACCAAATTGGGTGAAACAAGAGTCTACCTAGACTAATTTGAGCATTTTGGAGCCACTGGTGCCGAGAAAATAGCCATTAGAGGCTTGTAAACATATGTAATTTACAATTTTGAGCATAATGACAAAGAGGGACATGCCATTGGGCGTTGGACCAGCAAATGTAGCCCAGAAGGGGTGAACTGCTTCATCATGCCTGTTGTGTAAAACTTATGTGTGATGTTTATTCTCTGTTATACACTGTTGTATAGTGTTATTTAGGCTTATTTTCATTCTTAAAGTTCAAAAATTCACCTATGTTTCATGGTTAAAACTCTCATTCCTTAAGCAAACAAATGGAGACAAATTGTACATGTTTTTAATACTAAAAGGACACTTAGCACATAAAACTAATACACTCCTTTCAGATCATGGATCCTACAACTGACTTGTCTTTCGGTATTGGGAAAATTCCCATGCACTTTTTATGATAATGGATTCATACTCCTCTACCATGGCATCAACCCATACTAGTTGTTTCTTTTCTTCCTCGAATGAGGATGCCTTGGTTTCTACACTCTCGCTCATAAGAGATATGTATCCAATGTACTGGTCTGGGCATATTTTTTTCCTGCGTTGTGATGTGAGTGCTCCCACATTCTCTTTAGAATCATGCATCAACTTTTCAGCCTCTCTAGTGTGCTTCCTTCCATCTCTGGATGTCTCTGCATGAGTGGGTGCTTCCACTCTCTACTCCTTTTCTTATGGGTGCTCCACATCTTGAGGTTCTTATTTTGGAGCTAAAAGATCCTCATTTTCATGCATCTGAAGCTCCCTCTCAAGGGAAATTCGCATGGCCTTCCCTTCATCGAATTTCACATCACTACGAAACACTTTCATCCTGTTAAACGGAAGGTACACTCGAAAGTTGTGAGGTGTATCATTGTACCCCACAAATATTCCCAACTCAGTTGTTGGTTCTAGCTTTTTCCATGCATCCTTGGTAACAGGACGATAAATTAATGAACCGAAAATTCCAAAATGGGCCACATCTGGCTTCTTACTCGAAAAGGCTTCCTCTGGTGTACTCATCTCAGGGATCCAATGAGGAATATTATTCTACACATACACAGTTGTGTTGCATGCTTCAGCCCATAAGTGAAACGGTAGGCCTTAATCATGTAACATTGCTCATACAAATCCCACAATGCTTATGTTATTCCTTTCTGCAACCCATTCTGTTGTGGGTTATGAGGTGCTATCAACGCTAGTTGAATGCCTTCTAATGCACAAAATTTCTTGAATTCATTCAACACATATTCTCCACATTTTTTCTCCTAAGATCCTTCACTTTCATGCCTGTGTCTTTTTCAACAAGCTCTTTGAACTCACAAAACTTTGAGAATGTATGGTCTTTCTTCTGCATGAATAATATCAAACACTTGCGTTAGAAATCATCCACAAAAATCACATAATACATGTGCTTGGTCATGGATTCTGTCGAGAACATTCCACACACATCTTAGTGAACTCTTTCAAGGATCGCTTACGTTCAACTATCCTTATCATGAAAGGTGGATTTAGTGTACTTCCCTAATGTACACCCTTTGCATGTATCACTATTAGGTCCCTATATTACTAGTATAGTCCCTTACTGTTGTTAGTGTAACCCCCTTATTATTATTGTTGTACCCTTGTAACCCCCATATTGTTATTATTGTGCCCTTACATTATTATTGTTAGGTCGACTAGGATTATATTGTGGCCCCATGGACTCCTATATATAGAAATGAGGTTTTGTCAATAGTATCATCCAAGAATCGTTCATTCATGTAATGTATTGGAGGTTTCCCCCTCAAAGTGGCTTGTTTCTAAGGCATTGATATATCTTTTCTTCTATTTTTGGAGCTGGTTTCACAACATTTGGTATCAGAGCTTTGGATTCTAGGGTTTCGCTGCACCAAACAGGTCATCGTGGAATTTTTGCTATAACTTTTTCTCTACGAAGGTTCAGAAGATAAAATTTTTAGATCGTGAATCCAAAATCCTGAGGAAAATATTCACAAAATTTCAAACCTTGGTTCGTAATATTTTCAGAGATATGATCTGTGGAAGTTAGGTCTTTTTCAGGCTCCCGAATTTAATCTCAAAGAGGTGATCGTGGGAAAATCTTCATAACTCTCTCTCTGAGAATCGGATTGGAATTATGTAAAAATTCGTTGGAAGTACATGGACTATAGTTTATTTTATATCAATTTTAGAGCCAAAGGAGCAAACAGTGACACGCGAAAATTCATACAAGTTCGCTCTACTGAACCAGTCCATTAATTAGGTCATTGTGGGAGATTGGAGATAAATTTTTCTTGAAGAATCCAAATCATGTCAGACCTATGGTATTCGAAAGAGGATTCGGAGGGCTATCTCAGGGCCAAATTTCAGATATTGAAGATCCACAATCACAGAGATAATTCAATTTCAATATAGAGCTCCTCAAAATAAAGAAAAAGGTGTGTATTTTTTTCTGAATTGCATAAGTCTTGTTTGAAGAATCAATTTGAATTGATTCCAAGGGCATATTGTAGAATAGATATCAGTATTGGGTTCTAAAATTCCCCCTAAAAAGAATTCAACACCCATTAAGCCTTCAGAAGGCTCTACTATGGCTCATGAAGATGAATAAATGCAACATGACATAACAAAATTACAAGAGAAAATGCACCAAATTTCGCTCTCGCAAAGAGAAACAAGAAAAGAAATGGATGTTTTGAAGAAAAGCGTGGAAGATAAGATGGATGGTTTTAAGAAAGTTATGGAAGCTATGATGGAAGGTTTAAAGGATAGTATGGAAGAAAAAATGGAAGGTTTGAAAGAAGACATGGAAGGTTTGAAGGAAGGTTTCTCAAAGTTGATACAAGAAATGATTCTGAATGGCGAAAAGATAGTAGAAGAAACTCATGATGAGGACAAAACAAATATTAATCGTGATTTCATAAACTATAATGTTGGATTGAAGAACCACTATATTCCAAATATGGATATGAGGAAATTTGATGGCAAGGATCCCGTAACATGGATACTACAGATGGAGCAATATTTTGATCTCAATAATGTGAAAAACACACAAAAGTACACATTGCAACTTTACATTTAGAACAAAATACATTTGTATGGTATCGATGGCTTTGCTCCCGTAAAAAAATTGTCACTTGGTCAATTTTTACGGAAGAAATGATAGCACATTATGAAGATACAAAGAGCAACACCTTCTTTAGCCAATTGATAAATCTCGAACAAAAGGGTTTAGTGGCGAAGCACATTGAGGACTTCCAAAAATTGAATATAAGGGTAACTGATATTCCAGAGGAACACAGGATCGATGTCTTCATAGGGACTTTAAAGGATAACATCCAACATGAAGTTCGCGTTTGGGAACCTAATTCATTGGAGAAGCCATTCAGATCGAAAAGAAAAATTGAATGTAAAATTATGGTGACAGGGAAGCCTACCACTCACACCTATAAATATGGAAGTGTTGCTACTCCTAGACTTCCACAACCTACAAGGTTGACACCACAACAATTGGAAGAAAAAAGAGAAAAAGGGATTTGCTACAGTTGTGATAACAAATACACTAAAGGTCATAAGTACGATGAGAAGAAATTATTTTACATAGATTGTGAAGAGGAGGAAGAAAATGAAGAAGAAACTTCAAAAGTAAAGGATATACACCAAGAAGAAACCCTAGAAGAAGAAGAAATGAGTTTGACCATATCATGTAATGCATTGGCAGGAATTACCACTCCTAAAACTCTCAAGATAGAAGGACATATCAAGAAGAAAAAGGTAATAGTGTTGATTGATTCGGGTAGTACCCATAATTTTATTCATTGTAAGGTAGCCAAGGAATTGAATTGTTTCCTATACCCAGCACCAGAATGTCAAGTGATGGTTGCAAATGGAAGAACTATAAATTTCTCTGGAAAATGCCATAATATCAAGCTAACCATGGGGGAATATGTATTTAATATTCCAATGCTTTCCATCCCAATGGGAGGTGTTGGTGTTGTACTAGGAGTACAATTGTTACAATATTTGGGGACGATAGCTTTTAATTTTCAAGAAATTTTCTTGAATTTTTTTTCGGAAGGAAAGGAAGTCGAATTATGGGGTATCGTAGGGAAGCCAAGAAATATAATAAGCTCTAATTTCATGAAAAATATTCCGAAGAAATAACAACTAGGCGTAATTGCACAATTATGCTCACTAGAAGTTCCAACATCAAAATCAACTATTTCTCCAGATCTCCAAAAATTCTTGGACAAGCATTCCAAGGTGTTTGAAAATCCCGAAGGACTCCCACCTATTTGTGATCATGATCATGTTATTCATTTGATTCCAGGAAGTGTTCCTCCAAACATCAGGCCTTATAGATATCGTTATTTCCAAAAGAGCGAAATTGAACATATGATTGCAGAAATGTTAGAGGTTGGTATAATTCAACCTAGTCAAAGTTCTTTCTCTGCTCTAGTAGTATTAGTGCACAAGAAGGATGGATCATGGCGCATTTGTCTGGATTATAGGGACCTCAATAAGCTCACTATTAAAGTTAAATTTCCCATTCCTGTGATTGATGAATTATTGGATGAATTACATGAATAATTTATTTTACCAAGTTGGATCTTCGTTGAGATATCATCAAATTAGAATGAAAATTGAAGATATTCCGAAAACATCATTTCGAACTCATGAGGGTCATTATGAATTTTTGGTCATGCCTTTGGCCTTACCAATGCCACCTTCTACATTTCAAGGGTTGATGAATTCCATTTATTACCCTTCCTTAGAAAATTTGTGCTAGTATTTTTTGATGATATACTAATCTACAGTAGGTCTTGGAAGGATCATGTTGAACATGTTGAGAGGGTGCTCAAACTATTGGAGGAGAAACAATTATATGCAAAAACATCCAAATGTTTCTTTGGAGTAGAAGAGGTGGAATATTTGGGTCATATTGTATCTCATAAGGGTGTTAAGGTAGACCCTAACAAAATTAAAGCCATTAAGGAATGGAAAGTCCCCACAAACATAAAGCAGTTGCGTGGATTTCTCGGGTTAATAGGGTATTATCGCAAGTTTTTTAAGAATTATGGGAGAATAGCAGCACCTATAACAACATTATTGAAGAAATATGAATTTTCATGGAATCCTGAAGGAACTAAGGCCTTTGAACATCTTAAAGAGGAAACGTGCCTAGCACTAGTCTTAGCTATGCCAGATTTCACAAAAACTTTTATTGTGGAATGTGATGCCTTAGGAAATGGAATTGGTGTTGTTTTAATGCAAGAAGGAAGACCCATTGCTTTTGAAAGTTGTTCAATCAAAGGAAAGTATTTACAAAAGGCTATTTATGAGAAGGAAATGTTGGCAATACTGCATGCACTAAAGAAATGGCGACCTTACCTAATGGGAAGACACTTCAAGGTAAAAATTGATCATGATAGTCTCAAACACTTTTTGGAACAAAGACTATCTTCAGAAGAGCAGCAAAAATGGGTCACAAAGATGTTGGGTTATGACTTTGAAATCATCTACAAAAAAGGGAAGCTAAATGTTGTTGCAAATGCACTCTCAAGAAAGGATGAAGAGGTGGAAGCATTGCTTTGTGCCATTTCTATTATCCAACCAAATTGGATAAACAAAGCAAGGGATGAATGGAAGAAGGACGAAGAAGTGTTGACACTCATTAAAACGTTGCAGCAAGATCCTAGTACATCTGATACATTTAGTTGGAAAATGGTTCCTTATGGTACAAAGATCACTTATATATTTGCAAGAATTCCCAACTAAAAAAAAAGATTATTTTGGAATAGCACACTTCTCCTTTAGGAGGACACTCGGGATTTTTAAAAACTTACCATAAGGTGAAGAAAGAATTTTTTTGGGATGGCCTTAAATCTGATATTCAAAATTTTGTGGCGGAATGTTTGGTTTGCCAACAAAATAAAGTTGAGAAAATTAAGACCCCGGTTCTTCTAAAACCTTTATCCATTCCAAGTCAACGTTGGGAGGAGATTTCAATGGATTTTATCACAGGTTTACCTAAGTCCAAAGGAAGGAGTGTCATCATGGTGGTAGTTGATAGACTTACCAAGTATGCACACTTTTGTGCGTTCTCTCATCCATTTAAAGCATGTACAGTTGCTACGGCATTTATGGAAACAATTCAAAAGCTACATGGAAACCCGAAGATTATTATAAGTGACAGAGATCCAATTTTTACGGGAAATTTTTGGACAGAATTATTTTCTTGTTTGGGTACTCAACTAGCTCATAGCTCATCTTATCATCCTCAATCTGATGGTCAAACAGAGATAGTGAATAAATGTTTGGAAGGATACCTTCATTGTTTTGTATCTGATAAGAAAGCATAATGGGTCAAGTGGTTACCTCTCGTTGAATGGTGGTATAACACTTCCTTCCATACTGTAGCAAAAATGACCCCATTTATGGCACTTTATGGATATCATCCACCGTCCATCACATCTTCTTTTTAAGGGAAAATTATAGGGTTCAAGCAGTGGAGGATCACATCTAGCATCAACAACAATTTCTCCAACTCTTAAAGGATAACCTAAATTTGGCACAAAATCAAATGAAACAATAGGCAGATCAACATCGCAGTGAGAGAAGTTTTGATGCGGGAGACTGGGTATTTTTACGGCTACAACCATACAAACAAATGTCCCTCAAGCAAGCTAAGAAGGATAATAAATTATCGCCAAAGTACTATGGTCCTTACAAGGTGTTGCAAAAGATTGGTACTATGGCATACAAATTGGAGCTTCCTGCTTCTTCACGAGTGCATCAAGTTTTCCATGTTTCATGCTTAAAGAAGGTTATAGGTGAAAATCTTCCAGTTCAAACAATATTTCCAGAACTTGATGAGGAAGGAAAAATCATATTGGAACCTGAAGCGGTCATGGAAACAAGAACTAGACAGCTACGGAATCGATCAATTTCAGAGTATCTCATCAAGTGGAAGAACTTACCCACTGAAGATTCTACATGGGAGGATGAGAAGTTTATACAGAAGCACCCAGAGCTACTCAAGCGTTGAGGACAACACTTTTTTGAAGGAGAGGAGCATGTTAGGTCCCTATATTACTAGTATAGTCCCTTATTGTTGTTAGTGTAACCCCCTTATTATTATTGTTGTACCCCTGTAACCCCCATATTATTATTATTGTGCCCTTACATTATTGTTAGGTCGGCTAGGATTACATTGTGGCCCCATGGACTCCTATATATATAAAGGAGGTTTTGTCAATTATATCATCCAAGAATTGTTCATTCATGTAATGTATTTGAGGTTGCCCCCCCGAAGTGGCTTGTTTCTAAGTCGTTGATATCTCTTTTCTTCTATTTTTGGAGCTGGTTTCACAACAATCACATTTCTCAAGTGCACCCTTTGGAAGTCCTTTAGAAATCTACTACGTGACCTTCAAATCTCTATGGTGTAGATGGCCCAATATTCTATGCCATAACATAGCGATGTCTCGAATCTCCACCTTCTCTACTTTCATGCTCATGGCAGCACAATCTTCTACATCCAATTTGTAGAGGTTCTTTACCCAAACCTCGATTTTCTTCACTTGTCGTACGGTTATGTGACAAAGGAACGTCTTTCCTTTACTAAATATCACATTGTAGCCACAATATGCCAACATAGAAACCTAAAATAATTTATTCTTAAAACTAGGAACATTCATGACATATTTTAATGTGAGAGAGGAACCAAACTCCCTCTAAAAGGTAACAGTACCAATATCAGTCGCTTTATAACTCCCATCATCTCCAAGCTCGATGTGAAACTGGAGGTCCTTCTCCTCCAAGTCGTTGAATAACTCTTTGTTGTCGGTCATATGGAATGAGGCTCCACTATCCAATTACAACACAGAACCCATCACCAATGAAATCATGCATACAATGAGAGTAAAATCCAAATTGAATTTTGAAGTAGGTGCTTCACCTGCCTCTCCTCTTAAGAGCTTCTTGTTGGCCTTCTTGTGAGGATACTTCGTGGCATAGTGTCCCAACTCGTGACAGTGAAATCATTTAATATTAGACAAGTCCTTCTTCTTGCCTGCCTGACCATAATCTGATTTTGAATGGGATGAATTCCATTTCCCTTTATTTTCCTTTCCATTCAAGGCAAGGTTCTCGTCATCATCATGCTTTGATGAGGATCCATATTTGGTGTTTCTATGTGTCTCTTCTTGCACCAAGTTGAACCACAACTGCTCCACTCTAGTAGCTTCTCCCTCCCATTTACCGATTCCTGGTGGTTGTGCCAACTCTTGGGAAGGCCTAGAAGTACTAGGCTCACCATATCATCCTCGGAAACTGTAACACCAACACTTCCAATTTCATCCTGACATTGGGTGAACTTGGTCAAGTACTTTGGTATTGTTTCACCCTTCTCCATCTTGATTTTTATGAGCTTGTCCTTCAGGTGCCAGATTATTGTGGTTGTTTGTTGTTCTAAACAAATATGTTAAGTTCTTCCACATAGCATATGGAGTTTCCTTTCCATCGATGTTCTAGACAATATTATCTTGAAGACCTTCCAATAGAATCCTTCTTGCCTTTGCTACATTCTTCCTCCAAGCCTCCAGATCTTGAGTATCTGCTACTGCAAGCTTAGGAATATAACCGTCTATGAACTCCTTCAGACCATTTCTTCCAACACTGCTTCCATCCTATCCTTCCAAGCTATGTAATTAGAACTACCCTCAAGGGAATATTCGAGTCTCAATACAGAGAAACAAAGCTTGATCTTGCTGCTAGTCTTGAAGAGTAGATCTGCAAATTTTATTTACCTGCACAAAAAAAACTCGTATTCTTCTATTCTATAATGATTCCTTCTCTGATACCATGTATAAAATCCACGTATATTCAAACTGTTAATTGTGATATATTAAAACAATATACTTGAATCTACTCTACCAATTGCGGAAATCAATTACGATCGCGAAATCACAAAGCATAAAAGAGAAATAATTTCAATCACATATTACAAAATTATTTCCTGGGGAATTCCTCAACTAAAAAACACGCTATATATATATATTTCATAAGTCAAAAAATATGAGAATATTACAATGATTTTATCCAACCAGAGAAACCTCTACACTATCTCTATTTGACTCACTACTTCCTAGACAAGCCTTGTCCAATACTTAACCAATTTTTTGCCCTCGAGGATCCCTATTTCCTTGTGTGTTTCCTTGGGTAATTAGGCCCTATTAATTAGTGAAATCCCAAATACATACTACACAATCCATTAGGGGCCTTCCTCTGCCTACATGCACCATCTGTACAATTTGGATGATTATACAATTGATAGTACACTGCACTTGAACTCCAATCTCAATTTTTTATTTCTAAGAACTAACATGCATGAGTTATTTATTAGTGAATTATCAGTTATCTGATTGATCACTATATGTGGTTCAAGTCCAACCTCCAATCTTTGACCTCTCACTAGTTCTTCCATCAGTTAGAACTAGTTAAACTAATTTTATCTCAGATAAACTGAGTTAATTAATTACAACACAAAATAAACTCAGTGAGGGCTCCTATTTTGTAGGAAACACTCTACATGACTCGAGTTAGACCCTCAAATCAGATTAACTGAACCAACTAAGTCATACTAACTTAGTTAACGCGTACAAGTTGTCTTTTGATGTGGAATTACAATTTTATTCTAATTTAATTCAACTGAAAATTAATTTAGAACATTTTCCTGTTTTCATTTTCAACACGGGCCTATTCAGACTCTAAAATCCAAAGTGAAATTTATAATTGGGTCCATGATCCTAGTCACATCATGGGAAAAAAAATTCAATACTTTATAGTCATCACCCTTCACTAATAAATGAAGAAGCTTTTGGGTCATGTCCTCAAACAAAAACATGAGAATCGAAATGAGATAATTACACGCCTCAATGAAATCCAAACGGTCCAATGTCACAAAAGTTCTTAATTTGCTAACCTCAACTTCCATCTATCACATATCAAGGATAATCTTTAGTGTGATAACCAACCTCCACCAGGATCAAGTGCACAAGACCTGGCCCTTGTAATTTCCTTTGATAAATTATGCTCACCCAGGTCTCTTGCCTTATGTTTTGGATTTAGAAAATTTATTTTATTTTCATTGTTAGATGAATGGCCATATACACCTAGCAAATGATATGTAATATTTTTTACAAGCTTCCTAGTCAATTTTCTAAACGCAGTATATCTAAAACTGAATCTATATTTTTGAGTATTTTGACGCTTAGGAAACTAGTAAGTTTCCTCCATTTTCATTGGTCTAATTTCCCTTGTGGAAGACCACGACGGTGAGAAGGAAAAGCAATGAACTTTGCATGCCAATGATTATGATATAATAGAAGACCATAATTAACAAAAAAAAATGTTTTACAATATTTATATGATGGATTAGTAACTACGTCTTGAGACTGTTAGGCTTATCTAGGTTAATTACAACTCTCCATTTTGACTTGATTTTCAGTTATAATCAGGAAAAAAAATTGTAAAACTCTCAGAAAATAAGCTAACATTTGTTACAATGGATTGGATACCTAATTGACCCCCCAAGGAATTATTTAATATAGACTAGCTAGATTTCATAGAATGATGCAATCATTTTAATCCTGTTAGGAAACAAAATCTCCATGATGATGTGGTACTCTAAAGTGTTCTAAGAGAGAGTCAGTACTTCTTTCTTCAAGGGGACTAAGAAAGAATCTAGTATTTTTTTCTAGGAGAGCTCCATAAGGTGTTTCCTAAGATTTTCTTTAGTAGGCTTATTGGTGAAGACACTAAAGGAAAATTATTTAACATTTATAAACTCATCCAATTATCTATTTACTTGTTCATTTGTCCTAGCCTCTCCTTGGGCCCTAATGGATGGTAGCTTGTTCATATTAATTATTCGCTTAGCCAAGGATTAATGTTGTTGGTATTATGCCAGCACTTTGGAGATGTATTTCTCAAGTTTCTCTTTAATCTTTGAATATTGTTTGATAGTGATGGAATCATATGTCATTTCTTGCACATTGATTCTAGGAACTTATGGTGGGGCCAGAGCATATTCATTGGGCCATTTTTTTAGCTAGTTTATAACATTCAATACTTGTTTAAGTTGAGCACCACATTCCTTGGCACATCTCCAAAGTGACAACAACTTGACTGAAATATTTTGCAATATTCAGAGGCATGGGTACAATTATTTAACCAAAGACCTGTAAGATTCATGTATCTTGAAATAACATGTTTGGTAATATTATATCCTCATGTTCATTTGCTTGATGGTCTTGACTTATTGTTTTCGCTTGGTTATATGATCACCTTTCCACTTTATTTACCCTAGGAGATCTTGCACATTTCTCTATGTGGACAATGAGAGAATGTTGTGCCCAATGAAACCATAACAATCAGATATTTTCTAGTCTCATACAATACATGTATTTCAATAGTGACCTACATTAGAGGTAGATGTGGTGTGGAAATTTTTTTGTGTATGTTCCATTATCATGTTCAATATATGATCACACTTGAATATACCTAGATTGACGACTTTATTCCTTTTAGCTAGTGTTATGCCCATTTATACAATAGGAAAGTGGCCCCCTCTGATCACAAGAGATTTTAGTTGGACTGGTTCGACATCCATGGAATTTGAATCATGTTGTGTAGTTGGTTCATGTTCTTCTTGCTAGACCTTAAGAACTTATTCTCTATCTCTAGCCTCTGCTTCATCTTGCTTTATTTTTTCTTCTTCCTCTTTTTTTCTTATTTCTTTGTTTGCTCTTTTATTCTACTCTCTCTCCCCTCATCCTTTATTTATAATTTTCTTTAGGCTTAATTTCCTGGGATATATGTGTTACTTCTTGATCCTGCTCTAACTTTTTCTCTTACTTGATTCTGACTACCTCGTGTTGGGGAGCTTGTTTTTAGGATTGTGCTTTCTTTCCAAATCGAGCCATTTATTTTTTAGCTCAGGTAGGATTGTAACCTATTCTTGAAATATCCTTTGATAAATTTAAGTCATTTTCCTATATTTTCAACCCAAATCTATGATTAGAAATCCCACTTGTACTTGTGTGACTTGCATTGATCTTTCACTATAGATATTGGATCATAGTTATGGAATTTAGGGTACCCAAAATAGAAAAGCATCAGTGCATCAAAATATTCTTTGGCTTTATTAATATCCTTTAACTAATATGCCCCCAAGTTTAAAGGAATCTATGGCGAAAGAGCCTTCTTGATCTGTGAGAATGCTCCACCTACCCATTTGTAAATTGTTGAATAATGTAACTAGGTTCAGTCTTCATAATTATCGTTGTACTTGTATCATTATGTATTTCATGTTAAATATATATATATATATATATATATATAACAGTCTTCATAATTATCGTTGTACTTGTATCATTATGTATTTCATGTTAAATATATATATATATATATATATATATATATATATATATATATATATATATTATTAGTCGTAGTAGTAATTAAGCATGTTCTTCATGCTTCTAGGATTTATTGAGTCAAATTCCTATTTGGACTTCTTGAAAAGACAAAGGCAAAAAAAAACAAAAAATGTAATTTGGGTCAATTCACCTCAAGAATCCAATCGTCCCTTCTGGATGACAAGCTTGTTCACTCAAAAGATGTGCCTTTTCGCATATGAAAACAACTATATCTTGGCATACATCCTCCATAAAATGGCAATCAATTCGGTGTTTTTTTCTATGACGAGCTATGAGGTAAATATGTGTGAATATTAGAGGCTAGACTCTTGTGAAGAAGCATGAGTTCCTTGAGGCCATATGTATGCAAAGGAATGTAAGTTTTTTGAATTATGTACATGAGATAATGTGAGGTTTCTGTGATAATTTGAGATAATATGAGTTCTCTGTGAAAATATGATCTGAGATAAATGCAAGTTCTTTGTGGCATATGAACTAAGATTTATGTGGCTAAGATTGATGCTATCACATGTGACTGAGATTGATAAGTTCTCCCATGATTATGTAGAATTTGGAGGGATTGAGTTGGCATATTGGAGGTTGGATTCTTGTCCTAGTCTTGGGTCTTAGATATCTCACTTTTATATAATTATATAAGAAGAAATTTTTTTTGGGTTTCCCCCTTACAGGGTTTTTCCCTGGCTTGGAGCCTATATCCTTGTGTTATTTGTCTATTTTTATCTTCATGTTGTGTAATTTTTGTAATTTCTTAATGAAAGAAGAGAACATAAAAATTTAATAAAGAAGCCAAAAATTTCACAAGTAATTATCATTATATAGAAATCAACTCTAATACATAAGCATATTGATTTCTCAACATGGTATCAGAGCTAAGGTTACTAGAAGTCAATTTGGAGATCATTTCTTGTTGGCATTTGCTTAAAGATATTCTTGGAGCAGGTTCATCATGGTTGAAGCAGTCATCACTCTCTTTGAAGAAGATCATTATCGTAAGTCTATAATATTCAACTAAAGAAGGTTTGGATCCTATATTTCTCCAAGGACTATTCCTTGTTGAAATCCAAACTCAAGAGAAAGGATGACATATACTTGTATAGAATATCTATGCTTATTACTATCTGAGATATAGTTCAAAACAAAATTTTAATAAATATAGACTCTCGCTCAGGTATGAAAATAAGGGAATATCTCTGAAGCAATGTTAAGACATTATGATAATCCTACATAGAATATTTGATCCCGTGGAAGCCATTTGAACTTATAAGTAGAGATATTTGTGACCAAGAATGATATTCTTTTACTTGTTGTTGGTAGTTTGAAGATCAAATCCATGAATAATTACACTATATTCAAGGCATATGATTTTTAGTAGCATCTTCCAATCTGAGATTCATATCTCTCTGCAATAAAAGCTACAATTTCTCTCCTAAAATTCGGACCTGTGATAGTGAATATCCTAGCATACTGTGACAAGCATCTGACCCTTACTGTGGTATACAAATTTATGAGCATCCTGAATTCAAAGGTTGATTCAAGTTTTAATAACACCAAGCTTTGTGGGAAGAACATAATAGAGTGTATAAGTAGCATTTACAAAGACTGGGAGCTGAGAATTTTATAGCAACTCATCTCCAAGGAAAATGACAATTTTTATAAATAGCTTCAAAGGTATATAATTCATATGAAGAAGTCTACAATCTCTAATGATGTGAGTCTCAAATAAAATACAAGCAATTATGAAATATGATCTTTCTACAAGACAACATGTATTTTTGGCACTCGAAATAATGAAGAATCTGAACTCTGAGGCACTAATTATTATTTTTGAAGTAATAATATCTAAGGAATGAAGAACGGAAGTTGATGTAACCCATCTCCATGATATGATAGATCTATAAATGTTATCTATATGACACCAGTATATATTTTAACAAGGACTATATCAAGATATTTGAGGTCTTATGGAGTATTGGCACATTAAGAAATCTTGATTTTTATACATAATATAATAATGGATCTCACCATAAAGTTGACATGTTTGGTTTTGAGAATTATAGGACTTTTTATATACATTTGTGTGGTTCATATCCTAGGATGAAGAACTAAGATTTATATTCAACCTTTTAAAGACTATATGAGACCTGAAGTGTGTGGATAGAGTTGAATGAAGTGTACCATACTCAAACGCTATAATGTAGAACAGGTAAATTTAGAATAGGTGTGTATAGACTATGCTCATTTTTCATTTAGTAGTGATGCTAATCTCCTGAAAAATAGTCATGTATCTTAGAAAGGGTTTGTGTAGATATATTGTTAGCACTTGAATATAAGAACTAAGAATGAAATAAATTATATATACATAGCTTACTAATAATACTCTATGGTTTATATATATATAGAACTTGTAATTTCTTAAAGACTTTTGGCATTTGGGGTTTGTGAACCCTAGCATAGTTTGGATCAAAATGAACCCTAGAAGCATAACCCTATCTAATAATGTCCACTGTTAAAGGTATATCTAACTCTTGATGCTTGATGTGAGAACAAGGGTGGTGAAAAAATATAAGATTAAGAGGGAGCTAATCCTTCTCAAAAGATAAGTGCTTTATATATTCTTGTTTACTTATCTTTGTGCCTTGTCCTTTTTGTTCTCGGCATGATTTTCTAATAAAGGTTGTTGGTAAAGGCAAGATTCATCTAAAAGCTTGACTAGCATAAGGAAGAAGTGAAAGAACATTGCAAATCATGAAGATGAATAAGGATGAAACAATTTGAAGCTTGCATCAAACAAGTTGATTAAAGGGAAAGAAGTTCAGTTACCTCAAATAGAAAGAGGGAGTTGTAATATCTTGATGGATACGATATTAACTGAAGTTTGGTGGAAAACCTAGAGAAGCTTATGATCAAAAGAATATGATTGATCTAGGGAAATGTCCTTGAGAAAGAAATTGAAGAGTCCTGATGTTGTTGTACCAAAAATCAATTGGTTCATTCCAAGGAAATATTGATACTGAAAGAGATACTATTGATGATTGGAAGTTGAAGAGCATGAAGAAGAACTTTGTTACAATATAAAGAAAGAACTTGTAAAGAAAATTTGACCTAAGCGAGTAGCATAATTTAACTATGATTTGTAAACTCTAATTATGATTTGCTTGGGATATGATTTGTCTCCCTGGAAATACATATTGATGAGGTATACGTAGATTTTGGAATGATAGAAGTTAAGATAATGTGTTGGATAAAATTTTGATGTACCGACAGTTATTTGATTCAGTATGGGAGCACATGAATTATGTGGATAGCACTAACGATGGCTTAAAAGAGAATGAGGGAATAATTCTCTTATGTAAGGAAGAATACATGTACTAGAAACTGTGAGGAATTTTGGCTCCTTGAAGGTTATAGATAATCCATTTGATTACAATGTTGCATGAATATTGTCAAGATCCAGAAAGGTTGAATTTTGATATGATGTGATGATGTTAGGAGCTGAAAAACCCTGCAAGATATTACTAATATCTCCAAGAAATAATAAGTAGTTGATGAATGAGACAAGCTAAGGCTTATGGTTATGTCTCCCTGGTTATGAGAGAGTAAGGATCTCCACCTTAGTTGAAAGGGAGTGATGGAGGACACCGTATTCTCCATGTGGCATGCACTATGCCAGGACTAATAGTCGTAAGTCTAGTGAAGGCACCGGTAGGGATAATGGATGAAACGTTAACCATATAGGACGGATACTCCTTGAGGATTGGGAATCTAATATAGGGGTAGTTTTGAGGATCGATACACTTTGAGGATAGGGCAGGGTATCCAAGATAAGACTAGTCAAAGAGGACTGATATTCTTTGAGGATTGGGAATCCAAGATAAGAATAGTCCTATAAGGACATACCTGGTGAACATATTGATGGGGTATGTGGCTTGAGAGGTGGAGGTGGTGGTGTCCAAATGTATGCCTCTAGCATTATGCTCTAATCTAGTGGAGAGTTAGAGATTATCAGTCAAGGCCTTGCTCTTTTGTAATTTACAATGCTAGTTATGGTATTGATGCTTGATGATGCTTATCAATTTGAACTCTTCTTATGAGAATATTTCAAATTGAGAGTATCCTTGTATCCTGTTGTGTAATTATGAATACCTCCCTAGTTAAGAGGGAGTGTTGAAAAGTGTAACTAGGTTCGATCTTCATAATTATCATTGTACTTGTATCATTATGTATTTTATGTAAAAAGAAAACAAAATAAAAAGAAATTATTATTATTATTAGTTAAGCATGTTCTTCGGGATTCTAGGTGTTATTGAGTCAAAGAGTCAAAATCCTATTTGGACTTCTTGAAAATAAAAAGGAAAAAGAATTTTCAAAAATGTAATTTTGGGTCAATTCACCTCTAGAAGCCAAGTCAACCCTCCTTGATGAAAATTCGACTCACTCAAAAGATGTGTCTTTTCACATATGAGAACAACTATATATTGGCGTACATCCTCCATAAAATGGCAAGAAATTCAATGGTTTTTTGTGACAAGTTCAGAGGAAAAGATGTGCAAATATCAGAGACCACACTCTTGTGAATAAATGTGAGTACCCTAAGGCCATATGTCCTTAAAGGAATGTTATTTTTCTGGATTATGTAACTGAGATAATGTGAGTTTTTTTTTAATGATAATCAGAGATAATGCGAGTTTTTAGTTATAATGTGAGATAGTGTGAGTTCTATGTGGAAATATGATCTGAGATAAATGCAAGTTCTTTGTGGCATATGAACTGAGATTGATGTGGTTGAGATGGTGTTATCTCCTGTGACTGAGATTGATCATTTCTACCATGATGATGCAGAATTTGGAGGGTTTTCCTTGGCATCTTGAAGGTTGGATTCTTATAGTAGTCTTGGGTCTTGGATATCTCACTTTGATCTAATTCTATAAGAAGAGAAGTTGTTTGGGTTTTTCCCCTTGTGGGGTTTTTCACTGGCTTGGAGCCTATATCCTTTTGTTCTTTGTCTCTTGTGATCTTCATGTTTTGTACTTTTGGTAATTACTTGATGAAATAAGAGAACATAAAAAATTAATAAAAAAGCCAACAATTTCACAAGTAATTATCATGACATAGAAATAAACTCCAATACATAATCTCATTGATTTCTCAACATAAACATGATATGTTATTTCTTAAAGTACCACGCGATTAATTACAAACATAGGTATTGGATATGGAGGTTTCAATGCTCCAAATATTCCATGGTAAGTGGCATCTTGGTCCATGAACCAATACTGAGGACACTATTTACCAAGACCTCTCAGACATACATAGAGGAATTTCATTGAATAAGACCTCATATGGTGGCATCAAAAAGTCTTGGTATATATTTGCATATGCCTATACATACTGGTCTTCCCACTATAATTTTCAATATGTATGGATTGATTCATCATGAATTATCCACTTCTATCCCATTGTTGAGAATGTTTGTTTCACAAAGACAACATCTAAGAGATTGGATGCAATGAAAAAATGAGGGTATTGGACTTATTTAGGAATCTAATATTTTTCAATGTTGTCCCTCAAATAGCATGATAGTATGTCTACCCATTTAAATATATTTCCATCAACTATTGCAATGTACATGAGTGGTACCCATCCTTCGAGGAAGGTCTCTGTATTATACCAACCATATAACCTGCACAATGTGGAAACTACTAATTGGAATGCGGATTTCATCATGTATATTGGATATTCCTTGTTTTCCCTAGCCTTGAATATTTCTCTACTAGTCCACCATGTCTTTAGCAATTCTCTAGGAAAATTCTTAAAACATGTTAGAAAATCCTCATCTAGATTTAATTCCTCTTTAGGAATATTGTAGTACATTTCAATGTCTGGGGAATTGAATGAAGCAAAGGGATTCTTGTGACTACCCCTAATCATGGCTTCCTCGGGATCAACATGTTTCACCAGACATTCAACTACCTCTACACATGAATAGGTGGATGAGCACCCACTTTAGGCAACCAAGATATTTCAGCAACCTTGTAAACCTCTAAGTCTGAATAATCTAGAGGCATATTATATATTTGAAATATACAATACAATTCTAGCCATGTATAAATGTTATATTTGGAAATAAAACATAGAATATACCAAAACCAAGGACTAGATGAGTTTCCAGGTTCAAGTTCCTTTTCATCTAAGGTCTCAAGCATTAGGGATTTACATCCCTTTTTCTTTGACATGTACATGATTCCTCTACATATTTAATATATAGGAACCCATTATACGGATTAGCTCACAATATTGAATTTTCTATGGTTGACTGAACTAGAGGTAACAGGTTCCTAAGGTAAAAGGAAGAGGGATGGCTAGCAGAGAGTGAAAAATGCATTATAATCCTTGAAATCACAATCTTAACCAAGATGGCTCCACATCCTACCACAAAAATGAGTGATTGTGCGACATAAACTAAGGTTAGGGTTTATGGGTGAGGAACAATTGTATTCATGGGCCCAACATTAGGGATTGAAGCTATGGTTAAAATTTAGATGAAAAATCTAAATTACGACACATGGATGCTTCGTTGGCCATGAAAGCCTAGGTATTTTGAATGAGAAAACCTTAAGTGGCTAAGGGAAAAAATAACTTATAATTTTTGGGCCTGAGAAAGGGAAGTTTGTGGTTTTTTTGTTATGGTAAAACACTCAAGGCATTAAAAAGAAACTCGTAGCTGCCTCTGGCACATTTTGTGGTTGAAATAAGAAAGAAAGCATGAGGTAAATTGGTTGAGGGTCTTGAGGCCCTTTATTTTACACTTAGAAAATTGTTGTGGCTAAATCTATAACATGCCCCTCCCCACATTCACCCACTTTTACAAGCCCTTTGGGTAAATGTGAAGCAGAGTGATACCATGACATGAACTGGCCTCCTAGTTCCAATTAAGGAAGTGGGGCATACAACTGAGACTTACTGGCCTTCCTCGGGAACCACAGATCACTCAGAAGTTGAACAACCACCCCTAGTAACCAATCCCTGAGTTGGAACCCTTTTTCTCTGACCTAGACCTATAATCGTTCCCTTGACACTACCTATATGCAGTTTTGAGCCTCTAACTGCACTCACAAGCCTTTCTCCATGTGGTTATGACCCTAGATCCCCAGTTCGGTGTTTGTGCTACCGAGATCTGAGCGACTATTCTAGGATAGCCTCCATACTACTACCCAGAACTTTCTGTAACTTTCCATAATCATATTTTTCATAACGACAACGCTAATCATTCAAACTTGAAGGCAGAACTTGACCTAGACTGACTAGAACATACTAGACATTTCGTCAAACACATGGTAAACATGTAAGCTACAAGTCAATATTGTATATTTGAGTGTAAATATCTATACTTTAGCTGAGAGATGTCAAGAAGGTTTAATTCCCTCTCAAGTAGCTGCAACAACACATGTTATCCCATGCATTCATCAAACACTCATTAACTTATCAAAGCATAATAAGAGACATAGTCAGATCACATATTAAACCATGCTTATAACCAGCATATAACGAGAATACTAACCATGAAAAAACAACCATCAAATCAACATAATAACGAGTACAAATGCTAAAAAATAACAATAGGAAACTAGCTCTTATTAACATATGCAGAAGCTAACCAATTCATGACTTATATGTACCACCCGACCATAGATTGAGATGAACGAAGCCTTTCTTTCAACCAATCACCCACGTTCCACATTCCAAACATGAATGTGGGATCTCATGGGATAAACCAAGATATAATCAACCAAGGGAATCCAAAGGAATTAATGAAACATCACAATTTTTAGTTTCAACCCTAATCTTGAACTTCTTCATCGAAAAAATTTTAAAATCTAAATGACACATGTGATCTGTGAGTTTCATATATGTCCATTCAATTAGTCTTCCTCCATTCACATACATAACTGCGAGTCGGAATGGCGCAGGATCAAATACAGAGATGAAAGAGTTTGGCCACATATGTTCCCGAATACATTAGATGACTTACCCAATAAATGGAATAAAATAGAAGAAGCTCGAGGATAGTCTTTGCAATGGAAAGAGTTAAGAGAAAATGTCATCAAGGACTTTGAATTTAAACCGTAGGAATGAGAATTGAATAAGGCGGCTCAAAAAATAAAATAATTTATTTAAAAAAACAAAAACAAAAAACAAAAAAAACAACAACAACAACTAACCATAAAAAATCAGTAGTCGATGTCTCATTGACTTGTAACTACGTATCATGCACTTCAGAACAAAAAATGGCCAGTCGATTGGAAATGAAGGAATCACGTATCCCTGGCCAAAGCTTTTGCTAGAAGAAAAATCATCTGAAGAATCACAAAAGAATACAACCAATGTACAGACTTGACAAAAAAGAAATTGAGAAACTAGAAAAATATGATTTTCCACTAGCTTGCCAAGAAATAAAAGTTGGAGATCGGCCACTTGAAATGCGCACAACCTGTGGATCACAAATAATTCGACGTTTAAGCAAATAGAGGGGCATATTGATCAAGGATGTGAAGTGGGTAGATTTAGATGTAAAGAATTAATAAAATTAATTAGTCAGAAAACAAGGCCTACATAAAATGACGCTGAAGGTTCAACATGAATCCCACGGGAAGTTGAATCTCCATATCTAATAGACTAGCATTGCAAGATTGATGCAAAAAGTCTTGGAAGATGTCAGCAGTCACTTTGATCGAACTGATGATCTACGTTTATAATGGCAGTGAATCTCAGTGTGATGTTATTACGCAAGTTATCCAAGCGTTCTCTGAAGCATGGGATTTCATGGACATTGTTGACCATTTAGATAAGGAAGCAACATTTGTGAGTTTAGCAGCTGACGAAATCTTTGACACTATTGAAAACATTTGGAAGAAGTTCCCTCAAAATCCCATAAAATCAAGCATTCTAATGAGGCAGGACATAAAGATCCCACTCAAGGGTATAGGTTCAACGAAAGAAAACGTCGAAGAAAGCTCGGTGGAAACTGAATCTCATATAGAAAGCTAGGAAAAACAAATGTCACCCACCATAATTTGAATTATTGGATCCGCCTTTTTGCAAAACATAATGCATTCGAAAGCATCGAAGCCATGAAATCATCAAAACCATTAACAAATAAAATCCACAATTTACAATGCTCATTGAGAAAAATTATATGTAAATGCACAATTTACAATGCTCGTTGGGAAAAGTTATCTGTTAATGCATGACAAGAGTCTAGACATAGAGTTGATAAAAAATTGCAATAAATAGGCAAAGAATGGAAAGAAAACAACCTGAAAGTCCATCCAATCCCACCCTCGTTGCCTTATCTGTATCATTGCTCGCAAAAAACTCAAACAACAAAACTTACAAAAACATCGAAAAAACTACTCTTGAACTTTTGGCGTTCCTTGCTCCTCTCCATGCAATTGCTAACATATCATATTTTAATTTTTTAAATAATATGATATCTGAACTTTAAAATATAATATTAATGTATGTGAATAAAAATGGAGATGGAAAACGAACGATAAACACCCAACCACTAAATGTGAACCATTGAAGTTTGTCCTTATTTGTAGGTACTGGCCTTTGTCTCCTAATTTCAGAGCAATCACGTGTATCTACGGAAATTTTTAATTGTCATTGACTCTGTCGACTTTGCAGAGACGAAAAAGCAAAATTGTACAATGTCTTCGTCTGTTTCTCGGGAGGGATGATTACGAAAACTAAATCATTACAAGTTATTTTGTAAAAGGGAAAACATTTCCTTTGGGGACCCGCCCATTTTATATTGTTAACCAATTCTCTAAGAATAATTTTCATTTGCGAACCCAAAATTTGTAATAAAAATCAATGTGTCAAGGAAATCAGCTGAATCCACTATTAATAATTTAATGGTTGGTCCCCTATTAATAATTTAATGGTTGGTCCCCTATATGTTTTTTTTAGTTGGTAAATTCAAGACTATTTTTAATAGTTTATAAATTATATAAATTAGAAATTTATGATTCAGTAACAGCTAAAATTTTATAAGGGTGGAGTAGCTTTTTTTTTTAACTTTATTATAATAAGTTAAAGATGTTTTCCATTAGATTTAATACAATAAGTTAAAGATGTTTCTCATGGGATTTGAAATTGATTGAAGGGGATAACATTCCATTGTTCCAACTACTTAATAATCTTAGGGATTGATAATTAAATTGGTTTATGGCTTGCCAAGTGAGCTACCTAACTTTATTGTTTAGATAGGCCAGTCCAATAGAAGAGAGATGTGTAATTCCTTTTGTGCTCAACTTAGAATTGATTCTAAAAAACAACCACTAAACTAAAATAACATTATTGACTATAATAAAAAAACAAAAATAAATAAATTAGTAAGTTATTTTATATTTAAAATAAAGTTTAATGCTCTCTCTAGCCTAGTAGGGGAGAAATGTTGTAATGTAATGTTTAACATTTTGGCTAAGTCAAATTACATAAATAAATAAATAAATAAAATAATAATAAGATTAATGGAATGTAATGTAAATATTTTATTGTGTCTAGAGACACTCCAACGAAGTATGGGGGGAGAAATGTTGTAATGTAATGTTTAACATTTTGGCTAAGTCAAAATACAATAAAAAAAAAAAGTTAAAAAAAATTAAAAAATTAAAAATTAAATCAAATAAAAAGGTTAATGGAATGTAATGTAAATATTTTATTATGCCCAAAGCTCCTCATAGAAGAAATGTTATAATGACTAAATCAAATTACATAACATTAAATTAAAAACGTAAAAGTAAATAAAAAGATTAATGGAATGTATTGTAAACATTTTAAACTGGGTCAAAATAAAATAAAAAATAAAAATAACCCTATAAATATAAAATAATAATAAACTAAAAATGGTTAATGGTATTGACTCATAGTATTTATGTGAAATATGACTTATTTAAAAGGGGAAATTAAACCAGCCTAGATCCATCTTAACTTAGGGGAGGGATCAAATTTATTGATATGCAAACCTCTTTAGTGAAAAAAAAAAGGTTGATATTTAGTATTTGAAAAAAAAACATTTTGAGATATAAATAAAATATTTTGATGTCCATATTAAATAACATAAATTTATACTAACTTTATAAAAAAAAAAAAATAAGCAATTGAAAGTGAAAAAAATATATACTTTAATAAAATAATTCAATATTCAAAATAAAAATAAAAATAAATAATTTATCTTGCATTTTTTGGGATGTTTGTTTCACAACCAAGCACATCGTATTTTTTATCATGATATTTTTTTATGATGAAGCATATTTAAACGGGAAATCCATTATGGAATGCAAGTACTAGCTTGGATCCATCTTAATTATTTTCTCTCTTAAATTTAACATAGAAATATTTTATTTATGGCTCAGAGAGTGAAAGTGAAAGATTTTATCATGTCTCCTGGGTTGTAATATTAATTACCACATATCCTTCATTATGAGTTGTGATATTAATGGCTAATAGAATGAACATAGTATGTCTCCGTAGTGAGTTGTAACATTAATTACCACATATCCTTCATTATGGGCTGTGATATTAATGACGAACATAGTGAACATAGTGAGAGTGGGATTATGGATGTTTTATAATGTTTTATAATGTTTTTAATTAAAACTAATTATACATGTGTATTTATTTATGTTTTTATTATAACAAACATATTTTTTCAGTTATAATATATTTATTTTTATTTTGAAAACGACTCAAATCCACCTTGAACATGAAATGACACGTCATCCCCTTACTCATACTCTCAATGCAAATAAAATTTTAAAATGGGAAGAGATTTGTATTATTTAAAAAAAAATGGTTACAAGAAGGATGGAAAGAGCTTTGGAAACCCTTGTGTATGCCTCGAGGTTTTTTCTTTGCGGTTTTTTATAATATAGAGGACAAAATGACCATCGATGACATTGTGTTGTGTTTTTGGGGTAGTTTTGGTCTCTTCATGCAAACTTGAACTCCAACTTTTGATCTGGTAACGACATTAATCTATGTGGCTCGTGTTTGAGTAATACTTTTGAGCCTTCCCTTGCGTTTTTGGAATCTCCCATCACTTTCATCAATTGAGAATGTGTTGAGAAAGTTTCATTATAGTTGTTTCAAAACTAGAAAATATTACAATACTACTTATGCCCGAATATGTATGGAGATTGACTTCAACAAATATTTTCCCAAGGAGATTAATCTAACGACTCCAAACTACAAACTATGTTTGTGTCCAAAAGCTTGACTATGAGAATATTTCTTTTCGATGTAATTGTGTTATGAAATAGGGCGTGTAATTAAAAACTACCCCACATGTTCTTAGAATAGCGAAGACTGAAAATAATCCTAAAAACCCAAATGGTGGGAAGGAGCACAAGGTGATCACTATATAGTATACAAAGAGGAAGAGCTTCAAGATAAGAAGGAACTAGAAGACAAGAAGGACGCTGATTCAATCAAAGAAAATGTATCTCCAACAAAAAAAATCCAAGGAAAAAAGGCATAACAATGTGGATCCTCTAGATTCTAGTAACGATTTCGGATGCAGTGAAAGTGGAAAAACATCAAATCCTCGTGGAATATGGATCTCCTTCAGAAACCACACAAAATAACATTGAAAATAAAACTTCTTGGGCAGATCAGATGGATGAGGAAGAGTTCAAGAATAGCAACGTGCACTTGCCAAAGAAAGACCCGCTATAATGTGTAGAAAATGTGGGTTGGACTCAGGTTGGAAAGAAAGGGGAAAAAAAAATCACCAAGAAAAACAAGAAGTTAGACTAAATCAAAATCAAAATAGTGAAAAATTGAACGTAAATGTATCTCAATATTGTGGGTTTTTGGAAAAAATTTAGTTAGAAAGAGACTGGAATTTGTGTCATGGGGAACTCACTTGAGGGTTTGGATTTCAAATTTGCAAAACTTGAAAATCACTAAAGCATGCAAATGGTTATGGCCACATATCCAACTATTATAATATAAATACTATATGTTTTGTTTGAAAAACAAATCTCGGTTACAAGGCCATAACTTTAACATATTCCAATCTTCCTTGCAAGTTTGAAATTAAACAAGGAGGCTCAATCCAAACCCTCAATCTAGTTCCCAAAGAGATAAAAATTTCAATCCCTTTCCAACTAAAAATTATCCAAAAAATCCCTAATATCCAGACACATCTACATTCCTGTATTCACCACTTTTATTTTGATTTAGTCTGATTCTTGTTTTCATTGGTGAAATACTTTTTCCTTTCTTTCCAACTTGAGTCCAACGCTTGTTTTCTGCTAATTTAAGCAAAATGTTCTTCAATGAGTGAGTGTTGCTATTTTGGAATTCTTCCAGCAAAAATCCTTGTGGATTCCGAAGAGTACCCGTGTTCCACGAAGGTTTGTCGCTTTTCCACTTTCACCGACTTCGAAGAATGCTCACTACCCTACATTTTTCCTGTTTGATTTATGTTGTCATTGTTACATTTTCTTTGGGAGTATTTGTTTCCTACTTATCTTCTAATTCTTTATTGTCCAAAGACTTCCTCTTTGTATATCGTGTAGTGATCACCCTGAGCTCTTTTCCACCATTTGGGCCTTCAGTTTTTTTTCCAATCTTTGTTGTTCTGTGAACATTTTAGGCAGTTTTTAATTACATACCATGTTTCATAGCATGCTCTACACTGGAATGAAACATTTTCATAGTCAAGCTTTTGGACTCAAACATAATTTTGAATCGTCAAATTAATTTTGGTGGGAAAAGCCTTGTTGAATTCCATCTCCACACATATTTTAGAATAAGTAGTCTTAAAAAAAAAAAAAAAATTTCACGCTACTACAATAAAACTTTCCTAAAGCATTCCTAATAAAGAATAGTGATGAAAATTCCAAAGATGCAGAGGAAGATTCAAAAGCCTTACCCAAACTAGAGTTGTGGATATTAAATACATTATCGAATCAAAAGTGGCAGTCTAGGGTTGCATGAAGAGACCAATACCACCCCAAAACCACGACCCATCTTCACAAATGACTTTCTTGTCCTCGATATTGTCAAAAACCACAACAAAAAAACCTCGTGCCATATAGAAAGTGTTTAGTTCATCTTTCAAAAGAGGTTTCAAAGTCTCAGAGATCCATTTGTACGGATCTGTCAGCCACGGCCAAACCTATTAAACTTGCATATCAAACCTTGCTCCACAAAATATTTTTCACAATTGAAGGCTTCCGCATCCAAAGAGACATTGAGGGAAGGAACCTCTAAAACCACCAGAACCACATTTCAGCATGGAACTGTACAAAATCGAAGAAGTGCTTGCTTTATCGACAACCATGCCTGCAAGAAAAACTATCTTTGTCATCAAATCATTGAGATTCGCCATTGAACGAACTACAAAAGAGATCTGCAAAATATTCACACATTAAAGCATAGACTAGGGAAAAACACTAGTAGCCAAAAAGATTTTCAAAGCTCTCTGTGCTTTATAGATGTTTGATTCAATTAAGTTTATGACATTTATTGAATAATTTATTTCCCCACAAATAATTTGTATTTTCAACTTTAACTCTTTTTTTTTCGTAAAAAATGAATGTAAAATTAAAATTAAAATATTTTATTCAATTGAATGAAGACATTTTTGAATAATTTATTTCTCCCAAATATTTTGTATTTTCAACCTCTCTTCATCACATTTAAATACATAATAAAAAATAACATTCAAACTTTGAATAAAAATTGAGATAAAAATGAAAGTTTTAAATATTATATTTTCAACCTCTCTTCATAAGATTTTAATGCATAATAAAAAATAAAAATCAAACTTTGAATAAAAATTCAGATAAAATGAAAGTCTTAAATAGAGTTATCCTCTATCATTTTATCTAGAATCAACAAAGTAATATCTTAGGGTTGGATCAATGAAAACACAATGTTATCACTTAATCAACAAAGTAATATCTTACGCTAGGATCTAAGGGAACACAATGTTAAAACTTCATTTAATACTTTAAGCACAATTAATATGCCACTGCCTTTTCTTTTTTTTAAAGCTATTTTAAATAACTAAAATCACAATTTAAATGAAAATTATATCATTAAATTCTTAAAAAATAATTCTATATATATTCTTTATCTAGAAATGCTAAAAAAGACAAATAAGAAATATATAAATATAAATGCTCCAGACATGCTGGATTCAAATAAATAAATAAAAAGAGTACATCTACAAGTTTGGCGCGGTAAGGAACAAATTGTACACATTGAACTACCCCACAAAGAAGGTAAACGCTGGATTAAAACAAATGGGAAGAGTACGTCAACTACTGTACGTGGAATGACTTAAATTCCGGGTCCGGCGCGTTAATGAACTAACCGCCTCATTTGAGAAAGAGAGTACAGACTCCAGAAGGGTATGAATTCTCCAGAAGCAAACACAAAGGAGGTAAAAACAGTACAAGGGTATAAATTCTCGAGAAGTGCTATGAATTCAAACACAAAGAAGGTAAAAACAGTACAGAGGGGTACGAATTCTTCAGAAGGGCTAACAATTCAAACACAGAAGGTATGAATTCTCCATAAATGTTGAAGGTTTTTACCAATCTACTGTTTTGATCATATTTTAATAAAAAATAATATTTCTAGGCATGTTTCAAGTAAAAATTTCAAATCTGAAACGCCAAATGGTTTTAGCAGTCCAATGCTTTGATTAGTTAAAAAAAATTGAACAATTGAAAAAATTTGGTTATTTCAAAGGCAAATCACTCGGTGAGGAACAATTTGCTCCTCAAATTCCATCCTCACAAGCATCAATGAACCAAGTAAACTTAATTAGTGAAATAAATTTTGACTTAAATTTAATTACTAATATTTTTATTATTTTTTATTTTATTTTATTTATTTATATTTTTAGTATCAAAAGCATATTTATATTATCATTTCAAAATGTACAAAATTTATAACAGCATAGTTATATTATATTTGAACAATTTAAGCTTACAAAAGAAACCAAGGGTCTCACAATCAAAAGTCTTGAGTGTATGTGAGGGCAAACAGTGCCAATGGTTATTTTCAGCACAAAATTGACAACAGACTGTAAAACATAAAACTTTATGGCAACGGATTGGGAGGAGTCATTGACAACATTGCAAAGAACCCTACACGAGTACGGACATGGTAGTCTATGTGTTCTACCTGGATTTCCAACACTCGGAGGTGGTCATGGAAACGCCTCAATGGACGTCGTAGATTCTCCAGAGCGTCCAAAGTTTTATTCTACATGTGCTGGATATCATTTATATAAGCAATAAGCTCATTGCATTCTTCATACCTTTGCTCTCTCATGTTGTCCAAATAGAGTTGAATATGTTGGAGTTGAGTTGATATCACATTCAGGATGACCAGAGCTTCTACTTGTCCCTGCGAACGAGGTGGAGAAACCGCCATCGCTACCACCGAGTGTTGGCTCTCCTTAGATTCTGAGTGTGAGCTCGACTTCTCGTTCAGTCTCTTTTCCTCCATGTCGCGTCCAAGGCCACCTCTGCGAGCTCTGCCTTGTTGCCGCGACATGCAGCTCCTACGCCTATTCCACGTTTCAACTGGGCAAGAACAACGTTCACCTGCACATGATGCCTCACTTCTGCCCAGGTTACCAGTGCTGAGACTCTCCCTGCCGCTGGCGCCCACTAGTTGGCTTCCTACAACCACAGTTCCACGAGTCCGCTCCCCTTTCCTTCTATCTATTGAAGGCATCCGGTGTTGGCGTGTGCACCAAAGTAGAATTGCTCCGGAGCTCCACCTGAGCCTGCTCCAAAACCGCTCCCCCTCATTTTCCAGTCACCATAAAACGCACCACCAACTAGGGTTGTTCACCACCCGATAGACCTATGGGCTTGAGCTTCACTTCCACCACCCGTAGAGTCGAGGCTACCTCCACCGCTGCACACTGTACATCCAACGACCAATGTCCAGGATCCCACAGTCGCAAACAAAACCATCCCAGCTCACAATTCAATTGTTTCTTTGACTCGCACATGCGCATAAGGCTCAAGCCATGGCTTGAGAGCAAAGTCCGTAGGACAAGGTGATCTCCCCTGTCGAACACTCATCGTCATCCAACCGTGACTAAATGAGCTCTGCGTCTTCATCTCCCTTGGTATCTTCCTCCACTCGACGTGACAAAGCGTGAGACGAATGGCCATCACCTCAAATGTGCAAGGTATCAATGCTCCAGAATGACACGTGGCAGCGAGTCAGACCTTCCCACTCGCTCAACTACCATTTAGCTATGTGACAAAACGCCTCATCCAAAAATTGTAAAATAATTTTTAACTTACTCTTAATTTTTTGTTATTTAAAATGTATTTTTAACCCATAATATTTTTTTGTTATTTAAAATATCTTTTTAATTACATATATAAATTCAACATCATAAAGATATTCTAAACCAATCAAAAAAAACTTATAAAACAATCAAATTATAGAAAATTCACCATTTAAATTTATAATTTTCAAAATGTGATTTCAAAAAATCCCTTGAAAAATTCAACTTGTTTTCACAACGTTAGTGCCAGTGAGCTCAACCACCACTGATTAATTTTTAAAATATGATTTCAAAAAATCCCTCAAAATATTCAACTTGAAAAAACTTCAAAATTTTCAAAACTTTAGTGCCAGTGTACTCACCCACTACTGATTAAATAGTACGCCATACTGACGTCCCCACATAGCCGTGTCAAGCGCGGCAGCGATCACCTTGAACGATCCGCCTCTTTTTGACTCTTAATAAAGCTCACTGTAACCATCAATCAGTCAATTAGTTTAGAAGACAAAGTGATCGAAATGATATTTTGTCGTCCAAACTTTGTGCTCCCTGTGACAAACATCAAATCTCTGCTTTGGGATTTGAGAGGGAATAGATGCAGGTGAAGTGATGCGAAACACAAAATTACTTCCTTGTTTTTCTTGTTTTCAATTTTTCCAATTGTCTTTTTTTTCTTTTCTTCTTCTCTTTTTCTTCTTTTTTTCTTTTTTTTTTTTTTGTCAATTATACTCCTTGTGAGACACAAATCTCGAAATAATGGAAAAAAAATTAAGGGTAGTTTAAAGAATTTGCAAATTAGTCTTGAAAAAAAAAATTAAGTATTTTGTTGTTTTTGTTGATTTCAAAAAGATATTTGACATAGTTCCTAGAAATAAGTTGTGGCCTAATACGGAAGAACTTAAAATTCCTTTGCATTATAATGTAGTTGTCCATGGACTTTATGAAGAGGTGAAAGTCAAAATTAAAATCTCAACAGGGATTTCAAAAAGCTTTAGAAGTAATATTGGAGTCGAGCAAGGCTGCCCTCTATCTCCTACTCTTTTTTATTTATATATGGATAAACAAGAAGAGTGACTAAATTTGCAAAGTGGGAGTGGTGTTCGGTTGAAAGGGTTTGTGATAAAGCTTCTTTTATACGCTGATGATCTTGTATTGCTTTCTAAATCGGCCCATGGATCGCAAATGCATCTATATGCCCTTAGAGCATTTTTGTAGAGCAGTGAAGATGCAAGTCAATATTAGCGAGACCAAGATAATGATTCTCTCTAATAAAAAAAAGCAAAGCCACATTCTTCTTTGAAAAAAACATTCTTGAAGAAGTAAATGAATACAAATACCTCGAGATCGATTTCAACAACAAAATTAATTGGGAGGACTACAGAAAGAAGAGAATCTTAGGAGGGTGGAAAGCATTATATGCTCTTCAAAACAGAGGTAGAGAGGCAGAGTTATGAAATTCGAAAACGATTAAAATGCTTTTTGGACCCCTAGTTTATCCAGTGATGCTATATGGGTGTCAATTGTGGGCTAGCAACACCCCTATCTCAAAATGGAAGCAAATTGAGAAAATCCAAAAATGTTTGATCATGAGCAAGTTCAAAATAAAAAGTTTGGTACCTTATGAGATAATGTTGAGTGAAAGAGGATCAACTCCCATCAAAGCAATTGCTATTGTGCGACTCATAAGATATTTAAAAAGAATTGAACAAATGGGAGTAGGTAGATGGTCTAATGTTATCTTTAAAGAAGACATGAGTAAAAAAAAGAAAACATGGATGAGACAAAACTACACATTGATGCAAAAATGGAATATCTACCTCAATGTTTGTCCCACAAATAGCAAGGAGCTAAAAAATTTTGCTATGGAGAAGTTTCGTAAACAAGAATGGAGACAAGAGTTGGGTAGAAAAAAGTACTATATTGAATAATTCAAACCTACTTATGATCTCCAACAAAAAGAGTACATTGGTGCTAACATTCCGTGGAAGGCAAAAGCTCTTATTGCTCAATTAAGAACCAACTTACATCAACTTCCGTGTGAAACAAAATGGTGGAAAAAGCCTAAAGAAACTTGGGAAGAATGAGTGTGTACATTTTGCACATATGAGGCAGTGGAATCAAAAAAACATTTCATTTTGGACTGTGATGCATTCAAAGACATCGAGAAAGTTATGGGAGTATGTTAGCATCAGTTTCTTGGCATTGTCTTTTCAGCGATGGGATTCTTGGAAAGTTGGGCCAGCCAATCATCAATTTGAATAAGAAAAGGGCTAAAAAGGGAAAAAAACAGGGAACTCGTAGTCCCATAGACTATTTTTTAGTCTGGGGGAGGTTAAAATTTCATTTTATTTCATTTCATAATGGAAATTCTAACATTATGACAAAATCCGACATAATTTTTTGAAAACTCTGGATTACAACAATCAAACTTTAAGATTTTGGAGCTGTGAAACTTCAAGATTTTGGGTGTTTAAAAAATCTGTGTAACAGCGATCGAACTCCAAGATTTTGGAGCTGTCAAACTTCAGGATTTTCATTTTGGGTGTCCTAGGGGTTCTTGATTGTGTTAAATCCATTCCCATCATCAAACAAACCATTCAAACACTCCAGCATTCTGATTTTTTGAAAAAAATATTATCCAAAATATCTTTGTGGGAGATATTGTAGCCTAGTTAGACAAAACCTTTTATTCTTCCTTAATATAGTCTAAAAAAACCCACAAAGTAAAGCAGAAAATCATGGAAATTCCGTCAAGATTATTATAAAATCTCGCTGAGATGGGTGAGTACACAACACCTTTTATTTTTCATTAGCGTAGTCTTAAAAAACTCACAAATTAGCCCAGAATAACAGAAATTCATGCAAAATTATGATAAAATCCAGCCAAAATTTTTGAAAATCTAAGTTACAGCTCTCAAACTTATGGATTTTAGGTGCTTAAACTTTTGGATTATGGGTCAAGATTTTGGGTGTGCCAAGGGTTCTTTATGGTGCTTGATGGTGCTGAATCCATTTCCACCATGAAACAAAACCATTCAAAAACTTCAGCATTCTAATCTTTTGAAAAAAATATTACCCAAAATATCTTTATGAGAAATATTGTGGCCGAATTAGACAACACTTTTTATTTTTCATTAATATAGTCTAAAAAACCCACAAATTAATGCTCAGGATTATGATAAAATCCGGTGGAGATGGCTTAAGTACACAACACCTTTTATTTTTCATTAGCATAGCCTAAAAAAAACTCACAAATTAGCCCAAAAAAAAATGGAAATTTAGACAAGATTATGATAAAATCCAGCCAAAATTTTTAGACAAGATTATGATAAATAAATCCCAGTTACCGCTGTCAAACTTATTAATGATGCTGATTATAGATTCAGACACTCCAACACTCTATTTTTTAATTTTGTTTTACCCAACCCAAAAATCTACCACCCTGGTGAATTTGTCCCGTCGGGTCCGGTAAACAACGCCTTTTTCATTTGTCCTACTTACGTGAGAATCATCTTTACCTTTTCTCCTTACGTGAGGATCATCTTTTAAAATGGAAGACCAGCTACCTTGGCTGTGCTCCAAAAACTTGCCTGTCTGAAGGAAGCTGCTTTTCTTTCTTTGGGCAAGCATCATTAAAACAACTCAGCCTACCTTGAACCTAAAAAAAATACGTGGCTTTTTACTGTCTTTTTCATGGTTGAGGCGGCCGAATGAAAAGAGTGACAAGTGTACAATTTAGCACCGAGTATAGCTGATTGCATAAAAAGATATTGCAGGCTCTTTACTTTCAAAGATACTAAACAAAACAATGTAGTCCAACAACAAACTACGTTATTACTTAAAATTGAGGTAACAAAAAAGATCAGTGACTTCTGTGCTAACATCATTACATTTTATCATTTGAAATTGCAAGGAAACAAACAAGGTCAGTGACTTCTGTGCAACATCATTACATTTAATTACTTGAAATGCATGCAAATAAAAGAAACAAGATTAGTGACTTATTCTGTGCAAGATCATTACATTTAATTACTTGAAATGCATGGAAAAAAACAAGATCAGTGACTGCATGGCAAGAAAAAAAACAAGATTAGTGACTTCTGTGCAACATCATTACATTTAATTACATGAAATGCATGGAAAAAAACAAGATCAGTGACTTCTGTGCAACATCATTACATTTAATTACTTGAAATGTATGGAAAGACACAAGATTGGTGACGTCTGTGCAACATCATTACATTTAATTACTTGAAATGCATGGAAAGAAACAAGATTAGTGACTTCTGTGCAACATCATTACATTTAATATCTGCTCAAACTCTGTTTATTTACTTAAAAACGCCATTACATTTTAATATCTGCTCAAACTATGCTTATTTACTTACAGGGCAGGTCTATCCACCTGCTGGGTTACCCTCTTTTTTTACAATTATACATCCAAATCATAACTATGAAACTTCGCCATTCAAAGATAAAGAGCACCACACAGAAGCCGAGGAGCCTAACAAAACGCATTACATACTCAGTGCGAAGGGCGGCGTTGACGAGGGCAGAAGGTGAGGATGTAAGAGGCCGTGGAAGGAGGACATATGGTGCCGCTTCGGAAAGGGAAAGCACGCGGACAGGCCTTCCCAAATGCCTTGCTGAAAGTGGGCGACCTGGGCAAATATCCATCATAATGACCTTTGCAGGCAGTAACCGCGCTCCCTTTCTTCTTCATTTGCAATTTTTTGGGGCAAACCGCATTGGCATCGGCTGTGCACAACATGGACTCGCAGGGGCGTTGTCTGCTGATATTATTGGCCACATAGCTTGGAACCACCGACATTGGAAGATTGTAACCCTTCTCCAAAGAAACGGAAAAAGTGTCAGGCTTCGCTATTCCTCCCAGAAGTTCGAACTCCGCCTTTGTGATTGCCGTTATATCTGCAGAACGCTCGTCGTCTTTGCACTGTAGAGTTCCTCCACAGTCACCGGAATCGCAGCCTCCGAGGCCCCGGGAATTGAACACGCAACCAGTCCTTCCCCAAATGGATCCCGACCAGAACGGATCCGCCTTCCAAGAAAATGACTCCCCTGCTTTCAATTTCCTCATCTTAGGGGCAGGAAGGTCAGTTGACCCCACTATCGCAGGCCACACAGGAAATGCACAATTGTTCACAACCTTTATTGTCTTGTAAGCCACAGGGGACTCTGCAGATTGCATTAATTCAGAACAAAAAAAATTGACAAATATATAAAATGACATTCAAACAATCATTCGGAACAACTAAATTTGAGAATAAGAATCTTTACCTGCAGCGCACAGATAGAGAAAAGATGCAAATATAACAAGAAACATAGCTGTCCCTGCGGTCTTTAACTGGTGGCTGCTTCGACTTCCAACCATTTTTCTGGAACTAGTACAAACAGCAGTCTCGATTCCCAAGTGCAGCATCAAATACTTCACAGATTACCTTGAATTTGTCATCATTTCATCTCTGTCACACAACAATTTTAGTAAAAGAAGACAAAAAAAATTGACCTAACACTTCAACTTGCTCTGAACTTCACACAGCTAGCTTTGGAACTTAGAAAGCAAAGAGATAAGAGAGAGGGAAAGAAATGGGATTTCAGTGGGAGTGTGATACTGCCTTGCTGTGTAGGGCAGTTATAAGGTGTGGCTGGAGGAATAGCATGGCATGTGGACATACAGGTGTCCATTAAAATGTCTGTTAACCCTTTTCTACTGGTGATACTTTACCGTAACGGCCGGTAAGCAGCAGAGTGGCCGACAGAAGGCCTCCTCTCAACCGAGAGACAGGCGATATTTACGGGGTTCGTATAGAGAGCGAGGCGCGAATTGCTTTAATCATTCTTTTCCCTCCATTGATTTGATTTCCATGAAATCAGGGTGGTTTAGCAGCCGCGGCCTTTGAAAAGCAAATCCTACGGCCGACATCTGGATTTCTGAGAGCATGGCAGGTGGAAATTTGGACGGACAGTAACGTGGCTGAGTTATTAAATGTTCAGGAACACAGTTTTGGTACAAGGGAACGATTTGACTGAAAGCCCAGAGGTTCTTACCAACTGTAAAAGTCGACTTTGGAGTTTTCTAGAGGACGGATAAACTTTTAGCCCCAAAGTGCGGGCTCCAAGGAATATGTAGTTCATGTGCAAAGGTGAATTCTAGAAAATAAAGTTTTAAATAGTTCAATTGTTAAAATTATAATTTTATTTAATGTAGATTTTAATCATTCTTTTAAAATTAAGCTATTATTGATTTATTAGTTAAGGTTTTTCATTTAATCATATTTATAAAATTGAATTATTATAAATGATATATTAATAATAAATATAAATCATATATTAACTTTATAAAGGAAATTATTTCTTAAAAAACTTTTTATTGGTAAGTTGGGTCTATATCTTCAACATGTTCCATATATCATCTTGATGTAGGGGGACATTGAACTTGTGACTTCACATCGATCTCGCAGGGAATTCAACTTGTGACTTCACATCAAAGAATTCATGTGAACTTGTGACTTCACATCAAAGATTTCATGTTCTTTAACAAAGCACATAATCATCATCTATCCAAAACCCTAAAGACTTAAAAATATATATATATATATATTTTTTAATTTAATAAAAAAATTAATAAAATCTAATAATCTATCTAAAATACATGGTCTATTTTATTTATTTAAAATGTGTTGGTTATAATTATTTATTTATTTATTCATTATACTATCATCATCATAAATCTATATATTTTAAATTAAAAATAATTGGTATAATATATAAAATAAAAAGGTTGGCATGGAGAATGAGGTGAACGCAGGCAACGACTTCGGAGGGTTCGTGGGCTCGATCTCGTGACCTTCGGGTGTAACACTTATATTATACAACTAAAAAAAATTACTTCTTACTCTAAAGTTAACTAAATGATTAAACATTAAAATCAATCTTTAATTTTCAAGATAATAAACCCGCTCATAACTTTGGGGTTTGTGTTCTAATTATCACACTTTACATTATATATGTATATCCTCAAAGGATCCCCTGCACATAGCTTTAGACTTACCCATATATTATTAACCACATAGTTTTAAACGTATGTTGTTTCATTGTATTTAAATAAATGTTTTCAGAAACTGTGAGTACCAAGGTTTTGCTGGCACGTCCTGGAAAATTAAATACTTCTCGTCCTGGAAATTTAATACTTCGGTAGCTGTGTAATTTCTGTGGATTCGGGTTCGAGTTTCAATGGCCACCTGCCCTGAAGCTCACCGTTCGATTCCTTGGAGATCTACGGTAGCTAAATCCGGCGGGAAAAGACTGGGTTTATCATAGAAAAACCCTAATCGACTCCCTCATTTTCCTTTGCTCATGCTATAGGTTTTGCTCTGCAGTTGTAAGAGTTTGATGTCACTGCTTTGAAGGCTAGTTCCGACTAGTAACGAGGAAAATCATTGTTTTTGAGGTTTCAATGGGTGATACACGCTTGAGCTGCGGTTTGGAAAAGAGTAATACCCCACGGTTATCCATGAACTGCAATCGAAGCCTCCATCTGCATTTCTCTGAGTTTTTTTTGGCAGGATTCCGGACTCTGATGCCATTGCTAGTTATCGGTCCCTAACCCACTCATTTCACTCTACTCGACACAGGTAATACCCATGCTTCAGTCGCCGCTTTACTTTGCCTCTCGGCTCACCTCAATTAACTCTTACCTTGTTGCATTCCAGTCATGGTGTTTTAATCTTCCAAAATTTCTTGTCTCCAGTTCGATGTGAGGTGTATTTCGTGGCAAGCTATCATTTACAGGTATATCAAATTTCCATTTTTTTAGCTCTTCTTCGGTTGTTCTTCGTGTTTCCTTCATGCTATAACTTACAGTTTTTTTTCTGTGGCTTTTTGTTACAAGTGAGCTTCCTTACCGAATGGCAAGGTCTCTTGTAATGTTTCCTTCACGTTGAGCATTGGGTTCTTAATTTTCTACTAACAAAATCGGCACCACCTTTCCAGGTACTTTTAAATGAATTCGCTCAGCTTAAAAAGGACCTTCCTCTCTCTAGCGTAATTGTGAAATTCACTCGAGTTTAACTCCAACATTCGTCCAGTCGAATTGATTGTCTGTCTAGCCTCAACTTTCTTGTTCAGAATTGGTTTTATGTATTGTTCCTTCCGCATGTGTATGAAGTTGTTTAAGCATTTTTCCCGAGCCAGAACCTTTGGGCCTCTGTTAGGTTTTACGCGGACTTTGCTATTGTAATTTTCTTAGTTTTTGGATATGTACTGTTTAAAAAAACGATTTTCCCATTTAACTCAGCTCTTAAGACAATCTTCATTATGGAATTCTCCTGTTGTATTTGGAAACAGAGTTTTTCGGTGCATTATATATATATATATATATATATATAAGTTTTGTTGCCTAGCAATATTATTCGTTGCTACTTATTTATTTACACATGAATTCTGCTTACCCTTATGCATGCTTTCTTGTTATTTGATTACATGCTTAGGTTCGGAATCTGAGGCTCCCAAACTCTAATTTATATATGTCAGTTTTTTATGTAATCCTAGTTTCCATTTCCTTCTTTCTTTTAAAATTAATCAATACAGGGCCTTTACTTAGGTGACCGGACCACCTCTAACCTCTTTCCGAGTATAGGTAGTCAGGGGTAGCGACAAGTTCTGGGTTGGGGTTACCTCCCCGTACCCAGAACCAATGGTTCACTCCGCCATAGTTATAGAAGGCAGTTTTTCCTAATTCTGTTTCACTTGCTTTGTTTTTTTGTACAGTAAATTTATAAATAAATATTTTATCAGTATATTACTTGGTCAGGTATCCTTATGTATGCATCCTGAAAGATTTCTAAATCTTTGCAATAAATAATATTTACAGTAGCCTATATCATTGTTTTGCAGAATCTTTAATTACAATCTACATTAAATCTAAGTACTATGCAACAAGTCTTATTTTAGTGTAGAAGCTCACAAGATTATTCTACAGTAACTCATAATAATAATTTCAGAAACTTGTAAATAATTGTTGAGATCATGTATAACTCACAAACTCATTTCTCTTTACTTCTGGTTATTGTTCCATAACAATATTGTTTCCTGAAGCTAGTTAAACATATATTTGTGTGCAAAGAACTAAAAATAACTTTCCTGACTAATTTATTCTAAAATAAACAATCACTTATCTGAATGTGAACTTGGCTGATGATGTCCACCCTACCTTCAAGAGAGGCGATTACGTCCTTCTCTTTCCCCCGTGCTCCACACCTTAGAGGTATAGGTTGACAATGTTTTCTGTTGTGACCTCAGGACCCCAAGTCCAGTCAGTACCAGAAAATCTCAGGAACGTTGAGTGGTTTCCACTGGTCTCTACCAACTCAAGAATTTTCTCACTCTCCTTTTTTGATGAATACAACCCTTTTTCCTCTCTGGGATATGCCTTTTATCCTCAGAGGAGCAGGTAACTGTTCAAACTGTCCAACCACCTCTCAATTCTTGGAATACTTTTACCATCAGTCATTTTTGACTTTTTATGGAACTACTTTTCCATAACTATTTTTTTTCATAACAATAAAATAAAATTTTCCAGAAAACAATAAATGTTTCAGTCTTATCTTTAAAATAATAACTAGAATGTCATGTTACTAGTTAATACCAAATTCAGTTGTCACAACTTCCCCCCTGGAAGTAACATCGTCCTCAGTGTTTCACTCCAACTCAAGAAATAACTCTGGGTAAGCCACACGTACAAATCCTGTGTCTTCCCAAGTAGCCTCATCTGGGTTGAAGTGTTTCCACTGCACTTTAACCTGGGTGATGACTCGCTTCCGAAGCATAATTTCTCTCCTGTCGAGTATGCGTTGAGGCTCGACCAAAAACTCGCCATCCAGCTCTACTTGCAAACAAAAAAGCTTCATGTTAAATTCACATAAAAATTATGCTTTCAGTTAGGGTTTTTCTAATTCTATCCTACCTGAATGTTTTGCCAATGGATTACATGCTTTGGATCATGTACGTATCGCTTTAGTAGGGACACATGAAACAAATTGTGCACCCGAATGTGGCTGGGTAAGGCCAATCGATATGCCACATGTCCTACCCTTTCCAATCTTTGGAAGGGTCCGCAGAGCCTGGGAGCCAACTTGGCACAAGAGGCCCATCTCAAGGTGCTCATATTTGGTTTGATTCTCACATACACATGATCACCCACCTTGAATTCTCGATAAGTCCTTTTCTTATCTGCGTAAATCTTCTTCCGATCTTGTGCAGCTTTCAAGTTTTGCATGATCTTTCTTACCTCCAATTCCATCTCAGCCAACATTTTTGGTCCAAGCATTAGTCTCGTTTCGAGGTTGCTCCAATTTATGGGAGTGCGACATTTCCGCCCATATAGAGCTTTGAAAGGACTCATCTTAAGAGATTCCCGATAACCATTATTGTAAGCAAATTCAACTAGGTGTAAATATTCTTCCCATTTTGTTGGCTACTGCATCACGTACCTGCGCAACATGTCTTCCAAAACTTGATTTACCCATTCTGTTTGACCATCCGTTTGGGGATGATAAGCAGTGCTGAAATTTATTTGGGTCCCCATACCTGTAAACAAATTTTTCCAAAATGTTGAAGTAAACTTCACATCTTTGTCTGAAATAACAGTCTTTGGAATGCCGTGTAGCCTGAAAATTTCTCATAAAAATATCTGTTATATGTACAGTTTTTTAAGTAGACTGTACAGGTATAAAATGTGTAGAATTACTCAACCTATCGATCACCACCATAATAGAGTCATTATGCCTCTTTGATCATGGCAAACCCGTAATGAAGTCTAGGGATATGACCTCCCATTTCCATTCAAGTACTAATATGGGTTGCAACAATCCAGCTGGATGTCGATGCTCCACCTTGACCTACTGACACTCCAAACATTTGTTTAAGTATTTAACAATGTTTCTTCGCTTACCAGGCTAGAAATATATTTTTCTAATTGCAGTTAACATTTTCTAGTATCCTGGGTGTCCTGCATAATTACTTCGATGATATTCATTCATGATTAGCTCCTTTAGATCCACACAATTTGGTATATAAATATTCCCTCTAAAGGTTAGCATTTGTTCTTTACTAACTCCATATTCAAAAGTGTTTCCTTGCTTTCTGGCCTCTTCCATTTGCTGCCATAAGAATTGATATTCAGGATCCTTCTATTCTTCCTCTTTCACTTGATCTAAAAATTTGCATTCAAGCTGGTTATAACAAAGCTCATAAACACAATGCAGCTTCCTACTTAAGGCATCTGCCACACAGTTTTCCTTACCCTTCACGTGCTGAATATCAATATCAAACTTGCTTAAGAAGGCATTCCATCTTGCATGTCGGGAGTTTAAATCAACTTTATTGAAGTAACTCGTTAGGCTACTATGATAAGTCTTTAATACAAACTTCTTTCCCGGTAGGTAGTGTCTCCATACCCGGAGTGCATGCACCACTACTGTTAACTCCAAATCATAGGCTGAATATCTTTGTTCATGTTCTTTTAACTTCCTTGACTCATAGGCCACCACCTTTCCTTCCTATGATAAAACTGCCCCAAATCCTTCCTTACATGCGTCTGTACAAACCTCAAATTCTTTGTTGGGGTCAGCTACCCTCAACACAGGAGCAGTGGTCAACAACTGCTTCAACCTTTCGAAACTATTATGGCACTCATTAATCCACTTAAATACTTTTCCCTTTCTCTACAAGGAGGTGATTGGAAAAGAAATTATGGAGAATCCTTCAATGAATCTTCGATAGTACCCAACCAATCCCATAAAGGATCGGATATCCGCCACATTTTGGGGAACTCGCCATTCCATAATTGTCTTAATTTTCTCTGGATCAACAACAATCCCTTATGTTGAAATAACATGGCCTAAGTACTAGATTTCAGTTTTAAAGAAATCACATTTGCTAAACTTAGCGTACAACTAGTGTTTTCTTAACATTTCCAACACTATTATTAGGTGCTCCTTGTGTTCTTCCTGATTCTTAGAATAGATTAAAATATCATCAATAAATATTAGCCCAAAGCTATCCAAGAAGGGGTGAAATATACCATGCATTAACCTCATAAATGTCGTTGGTGCATTTGTTAAACCAAAGGGTAATAACGCAAACTCATAATGCCCGTACTTGGTACGGAAAGAAATCTTATAAATATCTTCATCCTTAATTCAGATCTGGTGGTATCCAGACCTTAAGTCTATTTTTGAAAATATTGTGGCCCCCTTCACCTGGTTAAACAGGTCATCAATCCGAGGTAAAGGATATTTTTTTTTTACTGTCATTTTATTAAGCTTTTTATAATCCATACACATCCTCATGGTTCCGTCTTTCTTCTTTACGAACAACACTGGTGATCCCCAAGGGGACACACTCAGACGAATGTATCCTTTGTCTAGCAGTTCTTGCAATTGAATTTTTAATTCAGTTAGCTCTGGAATACTCATTATGTAAGGAGCTCTTGAAACTAGTGATGCTCCTGGCATTAACTCAATGGTGAAGTCAATATATTTTCTTGGGGGTAAACCGGGTACCACTGGTATGTTTTCCATCATAAGGGAATTTTCCTTGGAATTGGCATATCCCACCTGGATAATATAAATCTAACATCCTTTCCTTATACACTTATTCATTTGGGATGTTGTAATAGGATGTGCTGTAGTGGTTTCTTGATTCCCTGAATCTCTTTGCGTGTTCCATCTTGCATTCTGTAGTAAATGATATTTTATTTACAATCCACCAAAGTCCAATGTTTTTCTAGCCAATCCATACCTATAAAAACATCATAGGACCCTAATGGCAGTATATTCAGGTCCACGTTTAACTGTTGGTCTGCAATTTCCAATGTGCAGTTTGGAACCTTAGCACTTACTTTTCTTTTAGCTCCTGTGGCTAGCTGTACCAGCCAAGTATTTTTGAATTTCTGACCTTTTAATTTACATAGTTCTACTATTTTGGGGTTTACATAACTTAAATTTGCACCTGGGTCAACCAAAACAGAAACATATTGAAATAGTAACTTACCTTCCAACTCTATCATCGTTGGCTGATAATATGCCTAACGATCTTCCAACACTGCGTTGATTTGAGGTATGTTTCGAGCCACATCTCCCATTGTAGAAGCTTCCTGCAAATTAGCAACTGTTTCACTTCTCCCTCGCTGTGGAAAAATTTTATAATAATGCGCCTCACCACACCCCCAACACTATAGGGGTGGTTTGGATACTTGTCCTTGCTCAGGTTTGCTAGAAGCCTCTGTAGGCCTCTCTTCAGCAGGCCATCAGGTTCTTTAGTGATTTCTTCCAAACTGCTTTCTTATTGAACTTCACGCATAATTTTTTAAATTGTTACTTCTAGCACCCTTGAAGTTTGAACTATTTTTCTGTCCTTTTCTTGGCTGCCAACTTTTACCTACTTCCCATTTTGCCTTGGACTGCTAGTAGCACATTCTTGCCTTACGAATTGCTTCGCCCATGGTCCTAGGATTTACAAATTCAATTCGTTCCTTCATGTGGGTTGGCAGACTACTCAGGAATCTTTGAACCTTAGCCTTTTCATCTCTGGGATAAGGGACATATCTTAATAGGGAGGTTAACTTAGTAATATACTCGTCCATAGTCATATGACCCAGCTCCAAGTCATGGAATTCTCTGGATTTTTCATCATATAAATGTTCTGTCAGATATTTGTTTTTAAAATATTATTGGAATGAATCCCATGTAACATCTTGATCTTCAATGCTGCGAACATTCTTTACCTCCTCCCACCATAGGGTGGCTTTTTCTCTCAACTAGTAAATGGCCAATCTGGCTTTAAGGTTGATGTTGTACTCGTACACTTGAAAGTACTTATTCATATTTATCAACCAAGCCTCTGCCACTTCTTTCGTTTCTCCATTAAATGTAGGTGGTTTTATCTTCCGAAAATCACCTTGTAACTCCACTTTCTGTTTCTTAATTTCTTGCTGATTTGACACATTACCAGACTCTGGTTCATTATAGTTTTTGTTCTTTTTGCTTCGCTGTGAAGGGCTCCTACCCATTTTGTTTGTGGTTTGGTCCTTGGTGTGTCATTCGTTCCCTTCTTGCATATCCCTATTGGGACTGGGTTGTATCACCCCTTGATTCTGCTTGTTGGAAAGGCTCTTAAGTGTCCTTTCCTACTCTTGCATCAGACGTTCATTGTCACTTCTCACACGAACCATTTCCTCCTACAACTTCTGCATAGTACTTAACAGTACGCTGGTCTAGTGTTGTTGTTCCTCCATCAGTCTACAAGTCTGCTGGTGTTGATCTACACCCAATTGAATCCACATCTCGGGATTCATTTCTAGTTGTGCTTGAGGTGTAGGTTCCCCAGTATTCTGAGGTGTTTCTTTTGTCGATCCCCTTCTCATATTGTCCTTTGCAGTACTAATTATTTTGTGTGCATAAGTATTCACACATTTTAAACTTGTTAGGTGACCCCTAGGGTCCCAGCGTGCGAACGTTGCTCTAATACCACTTGTAACACTTATACTATACAACTAAAAAAAAAATTTACTTCTTACTTTAAAGTTAACTAAATGACTAAACATTAAAACCAATCTTTAATTTTCAAGATAATAAACCCGCTCATAACTTTGGGGCTTGTGTTCTAATTATCACACTTTACGTTATATATCTATATCCTCAAAGGATTCCCTGCACATAGCTTTAGACTTACCAAAATATTATTAACCCCATAGTTTTAAACGTTTGTTGTTTCATCGCATTTAAATAAATGTTTTCGGAAACTATGAGTACCAAGGTTTTGCCTGCATGTCCTGGCAAATTAAATACTTCTCGTCCTGGAAATTTAATACTTCGACAGCTGTGTGATTTTCCGTGGATTCAGGTTCGAGTTTCAATGGCCACCTACCCTTAAGCTCACCATTCAAATCCTTGGAGATCTACAATAGCTACATCCGGCGAGAAAATATTGGGTTTATCATAGCAAAACCCTAATCGACTCCCTCATTTTCCTCTGCTCATGCGATAGGTTTTTCTCTACAGCTGTAAGAGTTTGATGCCACTGCTTTGAAGGCTAGTTCCGACTGGTAACAAGGAAAATCATTGTTTTCGAGGTTTCAATGGGTGATACACCCCTGAGCTGCGGTCTGGAAAAGAGTAATACCCTGCGGTTATCCATGAACTGGAGTCGAAGCCTCCATCTGCATTTCTCTAAGTTTTTTTGGCAGGATTTCAGACTCTGATGCTATTGCTAGTTGTCGGTCCCTAACCCGCTCATTTCACTCTACTCGACACAGGTAATACCCATGCTTCGGTCGCCGCTTTACTTTGCCTCTCGACTCACCTCAATTAAATCTTACCTTGTTTCATTCCAGTCATGGTGTTTTAATCTTCCAAAATTTCTTGTCTCCAGTTCGATGCAAGGTGTATTTCGTGGCGAGCTATCATTTACAGGTATATCAAATTTCCAAATTTTTTTTAGCTCTTCTTCGGTTTTTCTTCGTGTTTCCTTCATGCTATAACTTACAATTTTTTTCTGTGGATTTTTGTTACAGTTGAGCTTCCTTACCGAATGGCAAGGTCTTCTGTAATGCTTCCTTCACGTTGAGTGTTGGGTTCTTAATTTTCTGCTAACAAAATCGGCACCACCTTTCCAGGTACTCTTAAATGAATTCGCTCAGTGTAAAAAGGACCCTTCCTCTCTCTAACATAATTTTGAAATTCACTGGGGTTTAACTCCAACATTCGTCCAGTCAAATTTCTTGTCTGTATAGCCTCGAATTTCTTGTTCAGAATTAGTTTTATGTATTGTTTCTTCCGCATTTGTATGAAATTGTTTAAGCATTTTTCCTGAGCCAGAACCTTTGGGCCTCAGTTAGGTTTTACACGGACTTTACTATTGTAATTTTATTAGTTTTTGGATATGTACTGTTTAAAAAAATGATTTTCGCGTTTAACTCAGCTCTTAAGACGATCTTCATTATGGAATTCTCCTGTTGTATTTGGAAACAAATTTTTTCGGTACGTTATATATATAAGTTCTATTGCCTAGCAATATTATTCGTTGCAACTTATTTATTTACACATGAATTCTGCTTACCCTTATGCATGCTTTCTTGTTAATTGATTACATGTTAGTTTTTTATGTAATCCTAGTTTCCATTTCCTTCTTTCTTTTAAAATTAATCAATACAGGGCCTTTACTTGGGTGACCAGACCACCTCTAACCTCTATCCGAGTATAGGTAGTCAGGGATAGCAACAAGTTCTGGGTTGGGGTTACCTCCCCGTACCCATAACCAATGGTTCACTCCGCCATAGTTATAGAAGGCAGTTTTCCCTAATTCTGTTTCACTTGCTTTGTTTTTTTTGTACAGTAAATTTGTAAATAAATATTTTATCAATATATTACTTGGTCAGGTATCCTTATGTATGCATCCTAACAAATTTCTAAATCTTTACAATAAATAATATTTATAGTAGCCTATATCATTGTTTTTCAAAATCTTTAATAACAATCTACATTAATTCTAAGTACTATGCAGCAAGTCTTATTTTAGTGTAAAAGCTCACAAGATTATTCTACAGTAACTCATAATAATAATTTCAGAAACTTGTAAATAATTGTTGAGATCATGTATAACTCACAAACTCATTTCTCTTTACTCCTGGTTATTGTTCCATAACAATATTGTTTTCCTGAAGCTAGTTAAACATATATTTGTGTGCAAATAACTAAAAATAACCTTCCTCACTAATTTATTCTGAAATAAACAGTCGCTTATCTAAATGTGAAATTGGCTGACGATGTCCACCCAACCTTCAAGAGAGGCAATTACGTCCTTCTCTTTCCCCAGTGATCCACACCTGAGAGGTACAGGTTGACAGTGTTTTCTGTTGTGACCTCGGGACCCCAAGTCTAGTCAGTACCAGAAAATCTCAGGAACGTTGAGTGGTTTCCACTAGTCTCTACCAGCTCAGGAAATTTCTCACTCTCCTCCTTTTGTTGATGAACATAACCCCCTTTCCTCTCTAGGATATGCCTTTTATCCTCAAAGGAGCAGGTAACTATTCAAACTGTCCAACCACCTCTCAGTTCTTGGAGTACTTTTACCATCAATCTTTTTTACTTTTTATGGAACTACTTATCCATAAATTTTTTTATTTTTTTCATAACAATAAAATAAAATTTTCCAGAAAACAATAAATGTTTCAGTCTTATATTTAAAATAATAACTAGAATGTCACGTTACTATTTAACAACTAGTTAATACCAAGTTTAGCTGTCACACCGGGCCACCTAACAGTTCAAGGTTTTGTGCCTGGTTCTTCGCGCTCACGGACTGCCCTAACCCCGTAACTCACCGGCTGCACCAACCTCACAGTTACGGTTCCCTCTACCCATGGCGTCGACCCTCTACTGACGGTTTACCATTTTCTTAACATTTTTTGGGGGCTGAAAATGGTAGGGATCATGGATGAGGAACTTGTAGATTATTCTGAGGACCCCTTCACCTCTGAGGACATTTGATCGTTATCTGCTCGGTTCTCCGCAGGTATGCACGTTACCCATCCGGTTATTTCCACTTTTATTCATTATGTTGTGCCTGGGCCCTCATCCTTTGCACCCGCTCTAGACTGCTCTATTTCAGCTCCCAACACATTCCTTGTACCCTAGCTCTTTTCCGTTTCCCCCGTTATCCTCTTTACTGCTGACCTCGATCTCATTTCCTCCCCAGAACTCCGTTTGTCATCCCCTACCTCCCTGTCCTTCCTCTCACAGACTTTCCCCATGCCGTCCGTGACGCTATTAGCCTCGTTTCCTTAGCCCTCCACCCCATATCCCTCCCCCCCATCATCTGCCCCTCACCCCCTCACCTCCAGCCATACCCCTTAGCCACCTCCTTCTTTGACCCCGAACCCACAGACCACATAGTCTACCCCCTATCATCCCTCTGGTTGATTCAATATCACTCCCCCCGACCTGAGCCGCCCTCCATCCACTGTTACAGATCCCTCTGCCCCCTCCTTTGAGGCCTCAGACCCCCTCTCCTCCCTTGCCTCCAGACGTACTAAGTGTGTCAAGGCCTCCAACTGTGGTAGTCTACTCACACTCAGTGAGGGCATTCAGATGGCCAATGTTTTGGGCACTTTGGATAAAGTTCTGGTTGGTCGGGTCTATGGCCGGAACTATGGTGCAAAGTGACTACGTCTATGGGTCACTGAGATCTAGGGTAGCCTGCTACAAGAACTTCCCATGATTCCTATGCTTACCAAAGGTTGGTTTGCACTCTGGTTCCATTCAAAGGATCCTACTGATTGGGTCCTATCGCAGTACTGGCATATTAAGCTGGCTCCAGTATTCCTCAAGAGATGGAGCCCCTTATTCAACCTCGACCATGAATAGATGGGGGTCGGTCCTATATGGATTCACTTACTAGGTCTCCCTATTCATCTATGGACTGTGGAGATATTTTCCAGCATTGGAAATATATTGGGGACCTATCTCAATCATGACCACACCTACATTGAGTCTGGCTCAGCTACTTGTCCATCTGGATACCAAGGAGGGATTGGAGGAGTCTTTCAAAATTCCATGGTGGAACACTACTCAGATCCAGATCCTAGATTATGAAGGTGTACCATTCAGGTGTAGACGATGCCATAAGGTGGGTCATGTATATAAGGATTGTCCGTTGATTTGCCCTACCTCCAGTGCACACACTTTGGTTGGTAATTAGACATTGGACACAGTCTCCATATCCCTTGACAGGCAGGCTCAGTTAACATGCTTCCTCTCGACTCCACAGGTTTCTCCACACATGGGGACTGCTACACTAGATTATGCTCATGCCTCGATCAGGATCACTCATTCCATGTCAGCGACCGCTTCCTCTAGGCACCCTTTGGGATCTGGTACTCATCCTCTCCCTCCTCTCTCATTTTCATCCTTACTATCTACTTCTGCATCAATTTCGTGTACTGCATCTTCTCATGCTAGCATACATGTTTCATCTGTTACCTGCCCCCTCATCACCCCCCCTTGGTATTCTTCCCCACACCCCCAACCATCATTCCCCTCACTCTTCCCCTTTAGACCTCCCCTCTCCCCGCTTCCCCTTCCTCCCACCACCTCCCCTCCTCCTCATCTACCTTGGGGGCGGACTCCTCTGATACCACCTCTTCCCATCCCTATAACCTTCGCCCCTGCACCTCTGCCTCTGCTGGTTTGGGCCCCTCCCGCGGCCTTTCCTTTGCCCAAGCTAAACTTCCCAGAGGCTGTCACTCCAATATCTCCAAGGCCATTCTCTAGGCCGGTCTTGATGTTTCCATTAGCAAGCAACTCTCCATAGAAGGGGTTCTTAGAGCAAGACACACCCCTGGTCTGGTTTCCAGATGAAATGACTTTCTTTTAATTGTAGAGAGCTGGACAACCCATCCAAGCGCCTTTCCCTTCGGCGCCTTCATGAATATGTCCCCATTGACATTCTCCTTCTTCAAGAAACTCTTGCATCTTCAGAATCATCCATCAGCACCCTCTCTACCCTCCTCCCCTCCTGGTCCTTCCATGCATTGGACGCAAAAGGGAGATCGGGTGGACTTGCTCTGGGATTCAGTCCCATTACCATAAAGATCCTCAATTTCTTAGTCTGGGAAGGCACCCTAGCAGTAGATGTCATCTCAGAAGCACTTGGCATGTAATTCAGAATCATTAATGTATACGGCCCCTGTCAACACCGGCAAAATTTTTGAATTCCACTACTACAATTCTCTCTTCTTCGAGCTGATAATATCATCCTTGGCGGTGATTTGAATTTCTCACTTGGGCTTGCAGAATCCTGGGGTTCCAATGCACAAATGGATCCACTCTCCGATTTTTTCCAGCACAAACTTGCTCTTCATCAGTTGGTGGATCCCATTATGGCTTCCCCCACACTGACATGGCACAATCGACGGACTATTAATGCCATGGTCACCCATAGAATTGACAGATTCCTCATCAAGGATGATCTCATTCAGCACTTGGGCTCCTCCAAACAATGGATCGGGTCGGGGGGCATATCTAATCACTCCCCCATCTACCTTGAGCTATCAGGTGCATTCTGAAAACCTGCTTCCCCATTCAAGTTTTTCTTGATGTGGCTTCGGGACGAGGGATATATTGACATGGTAAAAATACTTGGAGACATACTCAGCTCACCAGCGATCACTCGGCCTCCTCCCTATTCGCACATAAAATTCAACTCATTAAAATACAGACCATCACCTGGGAAAATAATAAAAAGATACAAACTGACCAAGAACTCTCCAATATTGAAAATGAAATCGAAGCCCTTGGGGACCCTAACCATGGGGGGTATATATCAAACCTAGCAAAAGATCATCTCATTAAGTTGGAAAAAGATAAACTAAAAATATTGTGAGACAGATATGAATCTTGGAGGTTAAAAAGTCGTGCCATATGGATCAAAGCGGGGGATGAAAACTCCAAATTATTCCAACAATTTGCCAGAGGAAGGAAGACCATTAATACCAAATGGGAGCTAGAGAACGATGATGGTACCTCAGCTTCTACATTTGAACAACTTGCACATAAGGGTATCACTCATTTTAGGAACCTCTACAAGGCCCCTCAGCACTCCACTCTAGCAGAGATCATCAAGGTAGCCTCACTTTTCCCCAGATTTTTGGATCAGGACACTGCAGGGGAGCTATTTGAACCGGTTACATTGGAGGAACTAGAGGTTGTCCTCAAATGGCTTAAGAAGGACAAAAGTCCTGGACCTGACGGATGGTCGGCTGAATTTTAATTAGCCTTTTTTTATCTGCTGGGACACAATTTTCTGGAGGTGGTGGAGGAGACTAGGATATCTGGGTGTATCTTAAATGCTTTCAAATATAGCTTCATTGCCCTTATACCAAAGACTGATCACCCCTCCTCTTTCAAAGACTTCCGCCCCATCTCTATGTGCAACTGCATTTATAAACTCATGGCTAAAATTATTGCCAACAGGCTCAAACCTATTTTATCAAAATTCATATCCCCTGAACAATTTGCATTCCTGGAGAATAGACAGATTCACGAAGCCATAGGCGTTGCTCATGAAGGACTCCACTCCATGCACACCAGAAGATCAAAGGAATGATTCTAAAGATCAATCTTGAGAAATATTTTTATCAGGCTAGTTGGCTCTATATTCGCATGCTCCTCACACGCCTCGGCTTCCCTATTTAGGTGATCAATTAGATCATGTGCTGCATCACCTCTGTCTCATGTAGTGTCCTCAGAAATGATGCTGCCACAGATTTTTTTCATGCAGAAAGAGGCCTTCGACAGGGCTTCCCACTGTCCCCACTACTTTTCCTCCTGGTCATGGAAGGACTCAACATATGCCTTTTTGAAGAAAGGGACATGGGCAGATTCAGGGGCATCAAGATCACTGATAATTGTACTCTTACTCATCTGCTATTTATTGATGATATCATCATATTTCTGAATGGGTCCATTGGTGACTCCACAGTGGTGAATATTGTTCTTCTTATTTTCTGTAAAGCCACTGGAATGTCCTGCAATAACAACAAATCCACTATCACATGCCTTGGATTCTCTCCATATGAATTATTCTTTGCACAACAGAGGTTCCCTTTCAACCTTACTAGATTTGACGCGGGTATGAAATATTTGGGCTTCCATCTTAAGCCTGTCAACTACAAAACTGTTGACTGGACCTGGTTGATTACCAAGATAGAAAAAAGGCTGAATATATGGTCCCATCGATGGCTTTCCCAGGCTGGGAGACTTGTTCTCATCAAGTCTGTTTTGGAGGCCATCCTAGTCTATTAGATGTCCCTCGCCTGGATTCCTAAAGGTATACTAAACAGGAATAAAAAAATCTACCGTAGGTTTCTTTGGAATGGGGCAAAGGAGGGTCATACTTTCGCATGGACCAAATGGGAACTTATCGCCCTTCCAAAGAGATGGGGTGGTTGGGGAATTAAATATCTACCCACATTTGCACAAGCACTGGCAACAAAGCTTGGTTGGAAGATCCTCATTGAGCACAACTTATGGACCAAGGTTATCACACAAAAGTCCATACATCCTCTCTATCCTCTTGATTGGATCCGACATATGCCTGGTCATAGAACAAATATATCCACTATTTGGAGGGCCATTATTGGATCTATCGTACACATCAGTAATGGACTTGCATGGAAGGTGGGTTATGGCACGAAGGTACAAATTGGTTGTGACCCATGGTCGGGTTGTGGTAATGCTCATATCCTCCCTCCCGCTCTTATACTTTCACTCAATCGAGCAGGCATCCATACTCTACATCAAGTGGCTGATAGGGAACCCACTACCATCTTCTCCCAAGGATGGTTGAACCTCTGTGATCTACACATTCATCCCCAATGGGAGAAGGCCTGAACACACTATTTGAACGCATTATCTGAAACACATGTCAGAATCATTGACAAAGAAGATGAAATTATTTGGATGATCTCCAAGCATGGAAAATACACTCCAAAAGAAGGCTATATACACATCTACGACTCTCATAGGCCCTTGGTCATGCACTCTTGGTGGCGCTCTCTTTGGAAATTCAAAATCCCTGCTAAAGCCATACTACTAATGTGGTGCATACTCTTTGAAAAAATTCCCATCGGGACGAACTTGCAATTGCGTTCTCACATTGGACCCAACAGATGTGTACTTTGTGCTTCGGCTCCTGAGGACACAAAACACCTATTTCTCTCTTGCCCTGGCACCCGTGACCTCTAGAACCACATCCTATCCTCTCTTAACCTCAACATAAGATGGGAGGGGCCATTTGTTCTCTCTGCCTGGGATACCTGGTGGCTTACATCCTATCCCCACAAGCTCCACAACCTCCCCACATTAGTCTGCTGGTGTATTTGGATTGTACACAATCGTGCCATCTTCCAAAACACTCAACCCACTTGGATCACATCTGCTGCCCACATCATCTCTATCTATCAATTGATCCTGGATGATCCTCCACCACCTGCCCCCATAACATGACCCCTGAGAACATTGATCACTCATATCCCTGGGTATACTTTGACGAATTGACACAAAGTGATGGCTGTGGGGGTGGTTTCATTCTTCACCTATCCGTTCTGCACTCTTTCAAAGATAAGATTGGACTCGGTCGAGGCACGAACAACTATGCAGAACTATCCTGCCTCCTTGCTCTCCTTCAATTTTCCATCACAAAACATTGCAACAAATTTCAGATATTTGGGGACTCCAAAATTATCATTGATTGGTTCAACCTGCACTCTGCATGTCACGTGCACACACAACAGAGCATCTTGGATGAAGTACTTCAACTCAAAACTCATTTTGATTTCACTTCATGTCAACACATTTATAGGGAGATGAATGCAGTTTCCGATCACCTATCCAAGGAGGCAGCGCACCTATTGAAAGATCAATGGGTGATTTAGGAGCAGAACAATCACAATTACTACCAGTTTTTCCACCGACCTTTTGATGATCTGATTCAAAGGGTTGGGTGACCTCAGCGCAGCAACAAAGCCTCTCATCTACTGGTTTTTTTTGCTAATATATACATAACATTTATGGACTATGTTTTATTATATGTAAATAACCTACATCTACTTGCTCGAGCTACCTACTGAACACTTATTGTCTATCATTGACTGTTATCAGAGATGTAAATTTTTGGTTTTTCTTTACAGCTACCTAACTGATATGAATATGCTAAATTACATATACTGCATATAACTTTTATTATTTATAATGAAAGTTATGATTTTTTTCATATATATATACCAAAGTTAAAATATTATATAGGTCAAATGTATATATATAATTTAAATTTAAAATACATTTAAATTAAAATAAATTTGATAATAAAAATTATGATTTGTTCTCATGAAAAAAAATTAAAATTATATATTGATTTTAAATTTACTCATTAAGTTCATAACATGTAAACCAAAGTTCAAATATTGTATAGCTCAAGTGCATATATATAAAATTTAAATTTAAAGTACACTTAAATTAAAATAAATTTGATATCTAATCATGTCTTCTGAAAATAGTATTTTTTAAAATATCTCAAAACTTTGAATAAAAAAATATATATTAAATTGAAATTTAATTTTATTAATTATTTTTTTTAACAAATACAATGTTGTATAGATTTATTATCAAGATTGTCTACATCTTATTAAGATTCATCATTTCAATTGTTAAAATTAAATTTGAGTGAGGAAGATTTCATTCCTTTCTCCTAATTATTTAAGTTAATCTCAATTAACATTTTAAATAAGAAAACTTTATATTAACATAAATTTATAATAATTTTAAATTTAAAACACACTCAAATTAAAATAAATTTAATATTTAATATTTTTTAAAATAATGTTTTTAAAAATATCAAGAAAAAAAAAGTTAATTTAAAAATTTGTGAATATAAATTATAAATCAAATTTTATAATTCACACATATATTCAATTTGGTATTCATACACATATTTGTACGCTTTCTTAAATGAATATGATGGAAATAATCCAACTAGAAAGTATCTCACCAACTAGGAAAGGAAGTCTGCATTTTTGAACTACTAGTTTAATATATATATATATATATATATATATATATATATATATATATATATATATATATATATATATTTATTTATTTATTTTGCAAACCTTTGCAACCTTAGATTTAGGAATTAAAAGTTTTAGAGCATATTTTGAAGCTAATAAGTTTGCAAAATAAGTTAAGCAACTCAAGCAATTTAAAGGTGGTCTTAGCTTATCTTAAAGGTAGTGAAGATGTGGAAAAAAGTTATTTAATTTAAAATAAATTTATAAAGTTTTGAATAAAAGGAAAAAAAATTATTCATTTATATACCAGTTTTATTGAAGGATTTGAATTTTGATTTAAAGACTAATCAAAAGCCTTTTAATTAAATTGGAAATATATTTTAATATAGTAAAATATTTTTGAAAATTAATAAAAAAAATTATTTAAATTTTATAAAATTATAAATTATATAAAACATTTGTATTAATTTAAATATTTAAATTTTATAAAATTATAATCGAAAATGGTATTAATTTTAAATTTAATGGCATAATTTATTGTCTTTACTGCGTAAGTTCAAATGCAGAATGTACTCTCATATATATATATATATATATATATATATATAATTTTCAATACTAATTTGATTTGATTGATGATGATGATGGTGGTTAACGTCCACTGAGACCAATTTTTGGTCTATTGGACCTAAAGAAAAGAGTTATTTAATTTGATTTAAGATTTTATTCCTATGCTCGAAAATCTTGGAGAGAAGCCTCTCGAGCTCACTATAAATTTGACATCTTAAAAGGCTAGGAAGGTCAGTATTGCAACAAAGATTATGAAATTGAGCTCTAATGTGGTTGTACGTGGGGCACTCTAAGAGGAAGTGATTTTCATCCTCGATGTTCATATTCTCACAGAGATGGCAGATCATTTCCATCCATGGTGTTTTAGGAATTGTCCAACGACTTGTTTCACTATGGATCTCATGAGAGTTCGTTCTAATCTTGTCTATATTAATTTTCTTCTTTGAGCTAGTTAAAATAGAGAGATACTTTTGATCTTCTAGGGTGGGGTTGATGACCTCCTTATAATATCTTAATGAACTTTTAGCTGCTAGATCTTTCTCACACCACATTTTTTCTTTGAACTTAGAAGTAACAATTTTTTAAATGTTATTAATGTTTTTCAATGCAACATTCTCGTCAATCTCCCAATGGTTTAACCAGGCTCTGGTGTCTTTATACCGACCTCTTTTAAGCCTGAGGTGGTTTTGGATAGAATTTAAAGCTAGCTTAGGAAGTCTATGGTCTCTTATGCTATTGAGCTTGTGCTTGTACAATAGAAGCCTAGTCATAGCTAGGCTCTCGATAGGGGAAAGACCCACTTCTATAAGGAAAATAATATAGGGTGTACTGCTTTTAATTTTAAGGTTATACGTTATAAAACACTTCTAGATTTGCTCAATCTTTCTCCAGGATTCTCTAGAGATGCTGCAACCCCAAACCTCACATCCATATAAGATAACAGGAGTGACTAAATTTTCAAAGAGGAACTTCTTTCTATCCCACATTATGAGGTTTGTCGTTTTACAATTATTTTCAAGACCAAAATAAGCTTTCCACCCCCCATTAATCCTTTTCGGAATGCTATAGTTCCAGTTGAGCTTGTGATGAATATCAATTCATAGGTACTTGTAAGAAGACACTTCCTCCAAGTTACTATTGTCATACATAAAATTAGCGTAAGTGTCCTTCTTGGATTTGATAATCATAACTTTTGTTTTGTCAGTGTTAACAGACATACCCATGGTAGAGAAAAAATCCTTAAGAAGTCTAAGTTGCTTATCAAGATCAGATGGGCACCTTGCGAGAAGAACAATATCATTAGCATAGAGAAGAAGGATGATGACTATCCCAACTAAGATCGTGCCAGCACATCCTGCTTCCTCTAAACAACCTTCTAGCTTGTCGATGTAAATTCCAAATAGGGTAGGGGAGAGGGGGCAACCTTGTTTAACTCCGATATTACACTTAATATCTTTCGACCACCCCTCATTGCTCTTTAACTTGGCAATTACATTCTCATATAACCTTATAGAGGCCGCTCTTAGTTCGAAAGGAACATTTAGCTCTTCTAATATATTCCATAGGTTGTTTCTAGGAACCGTATCGAAAGCCTTTCTAAAGTCCACAAAGCAACAAAAGATATTGGATTTATCATTGCGACATTCCTCCACAATGATCCTAAGCGTAACGAGGTGGTCTGTTGTTGAGTGCTGCCTTCTAAAACCCGCTTGGCCTTTAGCCCGCTTACCTTCACTTTCAAGCCAAATGCTCAACTTATTTTCCAAAATAATACCATATAACTTGGCTAAGAGAGGGTTGATCATAATTGTTCGATAATTAAAGGGGTTATTTGTATCCCCACTTTTAAAAATAGGGATAATGAGGCTCTGAGTCCAAGGTTTAGGGAACCCTTGCTTGACCGCTTGGTTGAAAAGCTTGTGGATGTGGGGGATGAGGACAGGACCTCCAATTTTTAAGATTTCCGCCTGGTAACCTTCAATGTCTTTATCTTTCCCATTTTCCAGGCGTTTAACCCCAAAATCAATGTCTTCTAATGAGAAAAATTCTTTCGTTGTGAGCAGGGTTTCAAAATCCCTGGCATTTGGAGATTCATAAAGCTTTTTAAGATAGGAATTCCAGTCGTGTAAAGCAATTTTATTATTATCTTTAGTTTTCCTAGTTAGAATCTGCCTCCAGAATTTCTTAGGAGCCACCTTAGAGAGGTGTAAGAGATTCTCTTGTCTTTTACGAATATATTGCCTTTTTTTCCTTTTAGTTAGGGCTTTGTAGATTTTTATCTTGTCAATTTTGAGAGATTCATCAACAACTTCCTTAATTGCTCTCCTTGCACTTTTACAATCTTTGTCATACCATGGGTTGGTTTTGCTATTTCTTTTATTACTTGAGACTTCAATTGAGAACTTTTTAATAGAATATGAGAGGGTTGTAGTAAAATTATGATACAGGTCATCTATGTTGTCTATACTAGATAAAGGAAGCAAATTAGTTTTTAATTCATTTAGAAAGATATCGTTTTTATTTCTATCAAAGATTAAGTTCTTTTGACTATAAGGATTATCTTCAATGGGATCTCTATGCATGACAAAATTGAGAGTTATGAGTAAAGGCCTATGATCAGAGTCAGGCTCATGGTCGTCTATGATGCAAAAATTTATTATTTCGTTCTATAAAGGGAGATCGGAAATAACATAGTCTACCACACTGCTGCCAAGCCCATGGATGCAGGTCATTTGGCTAGAATTGGGCCACTTCTTTAGACCTTTGCAAATTATCAGATCCTGAGCATTACAAAGCTTGACTAGCTCCGACCCAAACAAATTATCCCCGAGGTCTTCAAAGCTCCTTTTGTACCGACTAGCCAGAGTAAGGTCTTCGTCTAAACAAAGAGGATTGGTGTTGGAATGATTGCTTAGAAGAATAGCTTGGTTGCTTGAAGTTCGAGCATTAAAGTCACCCATTAAAAGAATATTACCTTCATTCCTTAGGCTAGAAATATCATTCTCTAAACCATTGTAAGGACTATTTTATCTAGATTCTTTTTCTTATAGAAGTTAGAATTAATGGGGGGAGTAACAGATTGCTATGTAGGTCTTTTTATCATTAATGTTAGTAATCTCAATCCAACAATATTGGTTGTAAGGGTCATTTTTATAAATCCTAGCATGGGGGGAGATGTTCTTCTTAATGTAGCAAGCTATGCCCCCAATGCCTCTATGGGAGGATCGCTTGTTCCAGGTAGACCATAGCACAAAACCATCTATGTTAGGGACCTTAGATTCTTCATACTCCCAAGTTTCAACAAGCAATATAATATCAACATCATTTGAAATCCAACTTAGCTTGAAGCCTTTGTTCCATAGAAAACTCTGACATTTCCAAGAAAAAATTCAAAACACGATTATTATTTATATAATTTAAATTTAATATTATTTAAATTTTAATTAATTTATTTTATAATATTAAAAATTGGATATTCTATTTAAATCTTAATCGTGCATTAACAAGTTTATCACTTACACATCAAATTTTGCTTTTTTTTATTCTTATAAAATTCTGAATTTTTATAATAATGCACCGCATTTTAAAAAAATAAAAAAAACTATTTTAATGTACAAATTTTCAATTTTAATATTCAAAATTTCAAATTGTTCTTCCCGTACATGGAGTGTTATTTTAATATATATATATATGTTTGCTTTTTCTTTCATAAATTGTTTCTCATAAATCAATTTTAATTTATTATATATTAAATATATATTATTTATAAAAAAGTTTGATAATAATTTTTTTTTAATTATAAATATTTATTATATATTAAATAAATATATATATTTTTAATGAAATAATAATAATAAATTTTTAATTATATAATAATGTTATAAAAAAAATAATGTTAATTTTTTTTTAATAAATATTTCACAATTTTATTTTTAAAATACTTCACAATTTTATTTTTAAAATTTGAAAATTAAATAAAATTATTTATTTAGATTAAACATAAACTTCAAAACTGTTAAGAATTCAACTCAAAAAAATATTATATTATTATTATTATTCAATTTTAAAATCACAATCAAAGCAAATTAATATAAAATCTCTTATTTATTATTCACTAACTTAACTGCTTTGCCACAAAATCAAATTAATAGTTTGACTCTTATGAGTCATCTTTCAATAAATTGGAATTGGTTTGACGATCTACTCATCGAAGAAATGAACAATATCATTATAGTCTCGATCGGAATAAAAATTCCAACAGCCTGCCTCAGAAATGATTTTGCTAATAATCCTCCTAGAAAAACTATTGGCACCCTGAAGATGATATATATGCTTCATCTTGAAGTTTACTAGATGATATATATGCTTAATCTTGAAGGTTATTGACCTTTCATTTAAAGCAGTAAATATAATTACTTCAAATGTTGTGGTTTTGTGATCATATATATGCTTAATCTTGAAGGTTCTTGAGTTTTCATTTTAAATCAGTGAATATAATTACATCAAATGTTGTGGTTTTGTGGCTTGGTAATGATATCATTTAATTTATTATTATTATTATATAAAAATGTATGTAACAAAAGTCACATAGTAATTAGTATTTTATGTTTAATTTAAATATGGCTTGATTAAACTAAAAAACAATAGAAATATGAAGATTTTATCACAAAAATAAAACAACTAATGAAACATTATATTGTTTAGTGTCATCACCAAAAATTAAGAAATATGATAAACTAATATTGTTTATGTTAACATATATACATTTATATATATGTTTTATTTTCTTATTCATATATATAATTTTCTATAATTAAATTTTTAAAAATATGTTTGTGGTATAATAATAAGTCAATTTGAATTGAAAATTTGGAGAAAAAACTATAATTCATGAAAACCCAAATAATAAAAAAAGGAAAAAAAATCAAAATAAAAAAGAAATAAAACAAAAAAACAAAAAATTAGTAACCAATAGAAATGTAAGTTATTAAATAGACCATAATAAGACCTCAACCAATCACTTTACAAATAAATATATTTAAATAATAATAAAAAATAACAAAAATTGAATTCCTAATGTTAAACTAGGGATAAGCCAGATAAATTTCTGGTCAAAGACAAACTAATAGACAGTTATAATAATAAAATAATTTTATTTATGCAAATATATGGTCACATGTGTTAGCTGAGTGGTTAAGAACATTGTTGATACCCTTATTCATCCTACCCTACCCTGCTGAATAAGTTATAAGTTTAATTCCTTTAAATTCAAAACTATCCTTCTTACTCAGTCACAAATTGTATTCTTTTAGATTCAAAATTCCTGGAATTGTGGTGGCAATTAGAATTGAAGCAAGGCAACCCCAATAAGTTATTGATTCATCTAAATTAATTTATTAATAAAAAAAACCTACAAAGGTGTACATACTCATGGGCTTCAGTGGGGAGTAATACCATACCACGTGGGATCATATTGGGGGATAAATATTGAGAGAAAAATGGCATAATATATTGGGGGATATATAGGGGGTAAAGGGTTTTTATATTGGTTGCTTAAAAAATAGAACTCAAAGTTAATGAACAAATATAAAGGGGTATAAAAAATGTTAGTGAAAAAATGGATACCTACAATATCTAGTGGAAGTAGGGGTTTTTTAAATTGGGAAGGTGTATTGGGTTCATATTGGTAGGGGGTTAAATAATTTTATTTTTTAGAGGTGTTTTCCAATATGTAGTCAAATTAAGGATATTGTTTAATATGCAAGGAACACATGTGTTAGAGGTTTGTTGAGTAAAGTTCAGTGTACATACAATTAAATTTGAAGCTAGGCAATCCCAATAAGTTATTGATTCCTCTTTTAAAAAAAGAAGAAATATAATAGAAACAAAAAAAAATTACAATTAAATACTCCACCCTTTTAGATTTAAACTTATAACTTTTTACTAAAAAAATATATTTTTAACTATTATAAAAATATAGCAGAATAAATTTATCTCTTATTTTAATTGAGAAATTTATATTTAAAAATAAAATAAAATAATGCTTATTTTAATTAATATAATTTTTTTAATATAATAATAATTAAAAAACCATATTGTTTTTAATAGTTTGTAAAATATTTAAATAGAAAATACACCATAATAATGAATAATATCGCAATTTAACCCTATTAGAATGAAAAACTCTTGATAAATTTTATTTTTTCCAATAATCTTTGACTTATTATAATCTAATAATTAAAGGCCAAACTCACATATCCACAATTCAAATAATAAAAATGGTTTTGAGTGCTTTTATCTGGAATACTAACAAAATTCTAAGAAACCAGTTTTAGTTTTATGAATTGAAGTAATTCAAAGACGAGAAAAAAAGAAGTTATTTTAATGTTAATAGGCTAAAGATAGTTTATGAGATAAATTGTTTATTTATTTCACAATAAATGTTTTTTGTTTTTCTAGATAAACCTTTTACTCAATAAATTATCCTAAGAATTAGCCAGCCAAAATATATACATAACTTTCTATGTTATCTTTAAAGATTTCACATTTTAAAATAAAATATTTTTCTAAAAAATTCAAATTCTTAGAGAAGGATTGTATATTCTACCCCGCCTAAAAAGAAAAATACACTCCGTAATTGCACCAAAGAAAGAGAATAAAATACTTAAAAATAAAATAATAATCAATTCAGTTTTTTGAACTTTCTTTTCTGAAGGTTCGGAGAAGACTAATTGTAGAACAAAAGGTGGATTTTTAAGGTTCATAGGTAGCACCAAGTCCTTATCAAACTTGAAGCTATCAAAATCATTAAGGTGCTTTATTCCCCAAAGGACTACCACAATAGAGGTGTAAAGCAAGGTATTTTTATCTATTTCTTTATCCTCCAAAAAAATAAACTCATATTTTACAACGTGCAATGCTGGTAAACCTGGGTATCCTTCTCTAACTTTCTGTTCTTTTTTTCATTATTTTGCTTCTTCATCATCTAACCATGGTTTAAATGGCGGTTAAACCATTGGGCTTTGGTTGTTCGCTGTTATTATTATTTTTTAAACCTGATTTCAATCAGGTTATTGATAAAATTGATATTAAAATGCTATAATTTTATAATCTAATTCTTCACATGATTTTTAATTTACTTGTTATCAGTTGATTTTCATATATATGGGCGCAAAGGTGAAGTTAATTTGTATTTATATTTAAAATATTTACGCAATGTGTTTGAGATGTCTTAAAAAATTGCTCAATTTCAAAAAGTGTATCAACAAATTTGGAAGGCAGGCAAACAGTGACATGCATTTCATTGATAAACATAAAGGATGTGTTAGATTTTTAAAACTATAATATCCATTCTTAAAATCATAATATTAAAAACAACAAAACAAACAAATTTGTGCTTCACTGCCTTTTCTAAAAACTTTTTAATAATTAATAAGGTTTTAAAATTTGACAATAAAGCGTATTTGGAAACAAAATATATTTCATAATTATTTGTTTAATTTAAATAGAGTCCTTGGAGACAAAATGCCTCACATTTCTTTGTCTAATTCAAAGTTCATATAGAGCCATTGGTATAAATTTGTTGTAAGATACCAAAAACCATTTCTTTGTCTAATTCATAAAGAGCCCTTAGAGACAAAATATACATCATATTCCTCACATTTCTTCGTCTAATTCATAAAGAGTCCTTAAGACAAAATACCTCACATTTCTTTGTCTAATTCATAGCCACTAGTATAAATTTGTTATAAGATACCAAAAAACCATCCCTTTCTCGAATTCATAATTAATTCTTGGAGACAAATATACCTCAGATTCCTTTGTGTAATTCATATAAAGCCACTAGTATAAATTTGTTGTAAGATGACAAAAACAATTAAATCCATATAATTACAACCATATATTTGTAGTACGATTAGAGGTGAGAGACCATTTCCTCCATTGCCTCTAGCACTGGAACTTCCTCTCATAACATGCATATTGGGTTTGTGAATTGGCACAACTACGAAATGTTTGCTATTAAGTGCATCCTTGAAAGAGTGACCCTTGGACAAGGATGATTTTCCACCATGAAGAGGGAGAGCTAGTAAGATGAAATCATTACCAATATTGTAATCAAACAACAAATGATGATTGTCTAGTTGCTTTGCAGCATAGGATCCACCCTCAATTTGCAATTTTACCTTAAAGGAGGCAATATATTTGAATGATTGTATTTTCAATGTAATGACCTTATCCTCTTATGTCCTCGTCAACGTTTGAAAGTTTTCCTTAATAATTTTAATAAACACGTGTTAAGCAGACATTTCTACAAACACTTGATAAGCAAACATGTGCTTGAAATTTTTCCTTATTCGTTTTAATAAACACATGTTAAGTAGGAATTTCTACAAATATTTGATAAGAAAACATTCTATAATGCTCCCTCTCACCCCCTTCGAGTTTTACAGGTTGATGGAAGGTATTAATTTTAACTAACCCGCCCTCCATTTTCTCATTATGAAAATGGGTTACAAAATTTCTTATTACCCAAAGTTAGTAGAATTAACTTTGGACGACACCATCACATTCAACTTGTTGATATATTTCCAACAATATAAATTGTATCTTGTTCTAATGCCCATATCAAAAGTTATGTCCTTTTAAAGATTGACAATTTACCTCTTGCCACATCAATAGGGGTTGCCATGTGCCACCCATGTGAGACCCATGTGGCCTTTCCACGTAAATCACAACACCCACATGGCACTTACACATCTTATCAGTGAATTTGTGGTGCTTGCCACATCGACGTTACTTGTAGGTCCCACTCGATCTAACTTCTCTTGCAGAACATGAATTTCCTTTATATTTTTCCATAGGGGATATTCAGGTGTGCAATCAGTTTGCGCTTCACAAATCTCCTAGACCCATGGATCTCCAGATACATCTAGATTCACCACAACACCTCAACCATATTTGGGTCTGGCCCACATCTAGGGTTATATGTGCTTGCACCTTGTTTTCACCCTCAAATTTCTCATATTCTCATATACATAAGCCCATACAATGAAATTCGTCCTCATCCCACTCTATCGCTAAAGGGTCCCACCTCAAATTTCAGTCAAATTCCAACTTGCAAGCATATCTAGCTCCATTCCCTTGAGCTCCAAAAATAGGCCCTACATCGAATGCCACCCTTTTCATGTGACATATCTTGATAATTTCATATATGATGCTTCTGTGAATATGCACAAGCGTAATTCGGCCCAAATGTTTGGATTCCCAGATACATCCACCGAGCCCACGTTGTATTAGGCCCATATAAAAAATAGCACTAATAACATATCCGAACCAAGGTACCACCAGATCCTCTACAGTTCTTCATACTTTGAAACTTTTATGTGTTTCAATTACTTAGCCTAAACTTATATCGATGCACGATGCTAATCAAAAGACTGATCTTTACAAGAATGGAACCTTCATTCCAACTCTAACATCCAAACCCTAATCAAAGCCATAATTCAATCGATAGATTCAATGATGTTCTTACTATCAATCATTAAAACTTATTTAAACCATAGCTATCAATTCCTTGTAACTTTAACACAACACCACACTGACCCCATGATTGGTCATAATTAGATCTATTAATATTTCATTACCGTATATAGCATCAATCATAGACATTCAACAGTCTACAAGCACTTTAATCCATGAAAACTATATCATTCCCAACAAAAGAATTTCTTGCACTGTGAGCATATTAAAAATTCATTCAAGACCATGCATTAGATTTGTAGTTCATGAACATATATCAACAAACACGGGCTCTACAAGCCTTTCAACCATGAGAACACTCATATCAATATTTCATTATAAATAACTAGGAATAACATATTCTTCCATTCACAATGTTGATACATTCATTGTCACATCTCCTAACACATCATTCATCATTCATTGTGTCATATGTGTACAAGTAAATATACATATCTTATTATCTTGAGCCATTGACAATTGAGGGAGGGACTTCAACGCTCCACCCAACAATAGGCCAACTGCACTACAATCTCTCTTGTCGCTGACCACCCTTAATTCAGATTTAGAGTCTGATGAGTTAGTTTCTCAAGAGTATTCTCATCAATAACCAATCAAATAGGTGGTAAGAAGAGGAGTCCACTTTCTAGGTGGTTTATCAACTACCTCCAGCTGTAAACACCACAATGACTCTCTATCCTAGTAGAATCAACCACATGAATTAATCCAAGGCTCATCAAGTTACAACTTAGTTCTAGGAGAATGAATACACTATCTGGGTGGTTTAATAGTTGGCATCTCTGAGCAAGCACTGCAGGATTCAAGAGCCCACCATCCAGGTCATTTATTAGCTTATTGAGTTAGCACATAAGTGGTTTATCAGTCATAAGGATAACATGTAGTGGTTTATCAATCCTTTCAGCTGTCACTTGGGTGTATTATCTTGTCAAGTGGTTTATCATCCCTCTTACTAGCATCCCAGTGGTTTATCAACCCTAAAGCAAGCACTAAATGATTCAACTCCACTAAAATCTCACTAGCCAACCATTTCACAAGCACACACATTGGATTAAACAAACACAGGGAATATTATCCCAAACAAAAAACACAACCTAGAAAAAGGTTATTTCTTCTCGAAAAGTCTGCATCCACTGCCAATTTCACATTCTACATTATCTTTCTCTTTAACATTCACTTCCCATTTCTCAACGAGTTCTCTCACATTCCTCTTGCACTATTGAGCATGCTCGTCTATTATGCATGCCCTCTATATCCTTCGTCTCCCTCCAAACTCCTTCCTTCACCTCCTGTTGGCCGGATAAATCGTTCTTGCGGACAAGATCGATCTTCCTAGTGTCAGAAGACAATCTAGCAACAAACGAACAACTAAGTTTGTCTTTCTCTGAATATATTCATTTTACAAATAAATGCTATGAAGGTGTCGATCCTATCTTAGATCCAAATGCTTATTTGCGGTCGTAGTGCTTCTGTCGCATCAAAATCCTTCCGTTGCAACAAGAGTTCTTCCGTCGTAACAAGAGTTCTTTCGTCGCAACAAAGTGTTCTTTCGTCGACCTGCAATCACAAACAAGCAAATATTAAATAGCACTTGTATAACAAATAATTATAAAACATACCTATCATAGTGATCAAGGAATCTATGAAATAAACGATCAAACGAAAACTTATTGAAATAAACAATCGAACGACAATTTATTGAGAAAAACAAAACTTGATTGTATTAATCTTAAAATAACAGAAGAACCTTACAACCTTAGCCTTGATGTTCGAAAGGCCTTCCCGGGGTCTGAAGCAGGAGTCTCCTCTACTTTGATAAGTCTTGCACTCTTCCTCCAGGAGCATAAAGAGGTATGTGATCTTTCCTCTCAAAAGCTCAGCAGAAAGAAGACTAAATCTCAACAGCACTTCAACTCAATCACACATAAAGCTTGAACTCCAATTCTCGATCTCCAAAATCTCCCATTTGAGGCTACCCAATGCCTCCTTTTATAGAGCAGATGAGGAGGTTAGGATTCCACCTTTGTAGTGATAGAATCCTCCTTCAAAGGGATAGACTCCTCACATCAAGGGATTAGTTCCATAAGGTGAGGGATACATGCACCTTATCAAAGCGTACTCATCCCCAAAAATTCTCATCTAGAACCTTCTAGAATTGACCTCAAACCACTTTTTTGACTTTACTTTCTCGCCTTTTTTACTTTGAGGAGGGTACGCAGGCATTGCAAAGGAAAACTGCGTTCTGAAATGCAGGTAAGTAGTGTATTACCTGCGTACCCAAGCTAGGAACGCAGGCAGGCTTCATGTTACCTGCGTACCCAAAGTTTCAGACATTTTTAAGGTTTTTCCTCCTATTTCAGGGCTTGACATGAGGAGTAAAGGTTGTAAGACTTGCAGAGGAGGCATGTATGAGTGTTAATGAGCTCATACAGTCAACAGAATGTCAAGGTGACAATTTTTAGTGTAACACCTCCTTCTCTTATGTATTGACCACACTAACATGATCCCTGATGACAGGAAATTTATGGGTCATCCTTCACTCATGTAGCTTGTAGCAGCCCCAACTTGATTTTCTATGTAAATAAATTAAACCAAGGTCATGGGACATGTATTCTGAGTTTAATGGAGGGGAAAAAATTATACTAGGAATCACTTGTGGTTAATTACTGGCTATGGAAATTGGAAAAGGCAAGAGGCAAAAAATGACAATTTAATATAAGAAATAAAGGAAAATAGGAGAAAGGGGCGATGAAGAGACACAAGTATGCATGCAAGGGAAATTAGAGAGAAATTAGAGGAAAATGAAAGAAAAAAGGAAAAAAAGGAAAGGAAGAGACTAGACATCAATGATAAAAAGGCATCAAAGAAACAATTCACAAATTTTGTCAGTTCTAGCTTTGATCACTTTCAGAAATAGAGCTCTAAGAGAAGAGAGGGGAAGCACTTGGACATAAGCAAGGAAGGAAAGAAAGGGAGCACAAGGAAAATTTGGAAGAGTAGCTACAATAGGAAGACATTGCAAGTAACATGTTGCACGTGTGATTTCATTGTTGATATTTGGATGCACGGTACATGCATTGGGTTATTTGGTTTCTTTGCTTTCATTGGGATGGGATTTTCTTGGATTGAAAATGGTTATTTTCCATGGTGTTGTGGGTTTATTGTTTTGATTTAATATTTGGATGGTCGGTAGAATTTAGATCCTAGTGAGGCAGTCTCAGGAAATCCCCAAGGGTCTAGGGTGGATATGGTATTTCTCCTAGAAATCTTGACGGATGGGTGGAGACAGGAAAATTCCTATGGATATGGTGAAGAAAGTTGGAGGCATCAAATCTTGTTTGGTATTTGTGATTTCTAGACCTGTTTAAGTGAAATCACCATGGTTGATGGTTGAGGTGGTTTTTCCTTTGGAAGCCCTAGTTGGTTCTATTTTGGTTTAACCCATATGATCCCATATTGATGCTTGGAATATGGCATGGGGGTGATTGGCTGAAAGAGATATTTGGTTTAGCCCAATCTATGGTCGGGTGGTACGTGGAAGTCACTGACTTGGTTGGAATTTGCATATGTTAATATGAGTTATTTTCTTATTGTGATCAATGAGCACATGTACTAATTATTGTGTTGATTTTATGACTGATTTGTTAGGGATTCATTTTGATTATATGTTGGTTATAGGCCTCGCTAAATGATGTGCTCTGGTTAAGGATAATATTCATGATTTGATAAGTTATTGAATGGTTATATGAATGCATGGGATAATAAGTGTTGTTGCAGCTAATTTGAGAGGGTATTGATACTTCTTGATGATTCCTTGATGACGTTAAGGAGACATTGAACAAATATGCATTCATGACCTATAGTTACTATGTTTACCATGTGTTTGACGAAATGTTTCTCATGTGTTTGGAAACTTCTGAGCAATATCTAGCCTTAGTAATTATCATATAGATTTGTCATCACCTTAGACTTGATTATAAAAGTTATAGGTTGTTCTAGGCAGCGGCCTGTAGGCTAGCACTAAAAATGTGGCATCGATTTCGCGTCTACATGCATGGAACTAGGAAATTTTTTCTACAACCACATGAAGGCATGTGCGTGAAACTAGAGCTTCCTAATCACATTTATAATGTGTTATGCATGCAAACAGGCTATGAGCTCAATTAAAAATAAGTTTTAGCTCAGGGTATGATCACCAGTGGTTTTTTTCTGACACCTGGGTGATCTAGTGTCCCTAAGAGGTTTCAATAGGTTTCTGATTATAAACCCCACTTCCATAACTGGAACTTGGATGTTGGGTCACATCATAGTAACTCTCAGCTCATGTTTACCTGGAGAGCTTGTAAAGGCGGGTAGATGTGGGATGGGGTGGTTATGGGGTGATATCAGAGTGAAGTTGCAACATTAGACCTTAGGGTAAAGGTAGATTGTTATGCATGCATGTCAGTTGTCTATGTGTTTATCATGCATGCATGTTGTTTGTTTACTGTTATCATTATGATGAGTCGGTATGCTTGTGATGTTGTATTGTGATAATCTGGATAGGCCTGTGTATATGTAATAGCCTCCCCTAAGATACATTAAGGTATGATTTGATTATGTTTTTACATAGCTAACAATGGCATATTGTAGGAAATAGAAGGCCAAGAGATGAAGAGCATATGAGTTGAGTACATTTCTTATGACTCCCCGTATAGGCCTGAAGAGGCATTGGACGAATGGGAGAGATCGTTTGAGTAGCAGAGAGAGGGGCATTCTCCTGGTTTGGGAGACACATTGAGAAGTTTTAAGGAAAAAATAATGAGTTGCAAGGCTTAAAAAGATCGGTTGATTGAGACACAAGAAAGGCTTTCCATAGCTAAAGAAAATCAAGTTGAGGTTAATGCAGTCATCCTCCAGAGCCTTTCATGTTTACAGAAGCACAGACAGTTGGGGATCAGTCATGTACAACAATAAAAGACTAATGGTGCAGATGGAAGAAGGTCTCGGAAAGGGTATGAGATGGACAAAGATGATATAGTAAGAGGTGGTAGATCCTTGATAGAGTTAACAAGAGGGCTATCACTCATGGATTTTATCCAAGCTCGGATTCTGAAAGACATCATCATTATCACCTCCAACATTCTTATAGGAGGAGTTGATTTGGGATGAGTTTGAAAGAAGCTTCAAGAAGAAGTACCTGTCTGAGAGATATTATGACAGAATGGCCAAGGAATTCTATGAGCTTGAGATGGGTTTCATGACACATGAAGAGTACATGACCAAATTTCTAGAGTTTTTGAGGTATGTACCCTATCTCAAGGATGAGAAAACAAAGGTCCAAAGGTTCATCAATGGATTTCCATTAGCATTCAAAGATAATACTGAGTATGATAAGCCTCGACCATTGGAGGAAGTCATTAGAAAGCTAAAGGATTGTTATGAGCAATCAAAGAACAAGCCTCAGTTTAAGCATGGCTATAAAGGTATTGATAAGATTAAAGGAAAATGGCCTAAGAAGCAAGGAAGATCTCAGGATGCATGTGACAAGGAAAATGTGGCTCCTCATAAGAAGTTCAATGCAACTGAGAGAAGACATGGGACTCAACCTGAGGAACAAAAAAATAAAGGTGATGATAGAAAACCTTTGAGATGTTGGACATGTGGCAGAGAAGATTGTAGGAGGGATTTTTCATCACATCAGGACGACAAGCCTCATATTTAAAGTGCTAAGGAGGCACAAACTATTGGAGATGTAGGCCAAATAATTCCCTGGATTTATCCAGCAGTGAAAAATACACAGGAAGATCATCATGAATCCTTATTGAGATGAAAGGTAAGCTTTGTGATTAAGTTTTTTTTCTATTTTTATTAATCTTGGATCAAATTATAGCTATATTATTCCTGAACTCGTGGATCAATGACGCTTGAATAAAGAATTGCATGTAGAATATTGGTTGGTGCAGTTGGATACAGGGATCTAGAGAAGAGTCCATCACCGGGCGAGATTTTATGCAATTGATCTTAATGTCATGCCTACATCCACACATATAAATGTGCTTCCTTTGGGTTCATATAGCATGCTATTGTGCATGGACTGTTTGATCATCCATGAGACCAAGGTAGATTGTTATGACAAGGCCATTGAGTATTTGGATGATGATGGAGAAAAGAGAATCATGCAAAGAAAGAAAAATCCTACATTAATGAGAATGGTTACAACTATGCAGGGCAAGCATTGTCATAAGAAAGGATGTTTTTTGTTTGCAGTGGATGTTTCCAGTGAAAAAGGAAGGGATTTTGAGGATGATGAAGTCTTGAGGAGGTATCCTATCTTGCAGCAGTTTCAGTATGTGTTTCCTATAGATATTCAAAGTTTTCTCCTCATATAAAGGTGGATTTCTCTATTGAATTAGTACCAGGGGTAGCACCAACATGTAAGGCACCATACAAGATGAACATGGCCAAGTTGGTGGAGTTGAAGTTGCAGCTTAAAGAAATGCTTGATAAGGGATACATAAAGCCAAGTGTATCTCCTTGGGGTGCACAAGTGCTGTTTGTAAGGAATAAGGATGTTACTCTCAAATAATGCATTGATTATAGGCAGTCAAACAAGGTGACTATGAAGAATAGGCATCCATTATCGTAGATTGATGTTTTGTTTGATCAGTTGAAGGGAGTTGCAGCATTTTCAAAAATTAATATGAGATCGGGATATCATTAGGTGTGCATCGAAGAAGAAGACATCTATAAGATTGTGTTTTGTACAAGGTATGGGCACTATGAGTTTGTGGTGGTTCCTTTTGGACTTACTAATGCTCCAACCACCTTCATGTGTTTGATGAACAATGTGTTGCACCCTTATCTAGATAAGTTTGTGATAGTCTTTATTGATGACATATTGGTATATTCAAAGAATGAAGAGGAGCATGTATAGAACTTGATTTGAACTTATGAAGGAACATAATAGAATACATATATAAAAATAAACACAGAAGTGCAGCATAAATAAAACTTCATTTTATTAATATCAAAGAACTAAAATATGCTTACATACAGAATGGAAATAAACTAGCTTGGGTGATGGTAGCTTATCTCTAAGAAGAGATATGGTGGCTAAATTCCTCTGAAATATGTTATAATGAGGCTCAAGGGACTTTTTATTATTGAATAACAAGGGAAAACCCTAAACAACCAAAACCCTAACCCCAGGAGATGGAACACCAAGAGTTTGTGGGCCTCGTTGGGGTTAGTTGGGCATCCAACTTCCTGAGGTCGTAACTTGGTCATATTATCTCTGTTTGGTGCGTACGATACCTTGTCGTAAATATCTCTGCGAGTCCTACAATATTTGTTGTAGGCATAGGCATGAGCCTGCTGCAGACCTTAAAGAACATCGTTTAGGGGGTTAAAGCTGCTCCGGAAGTTTAGGACCTGAAAAACTGCTAAAAATACAAAATATTGCTATAAACAAGGAAACTGATGAAACTGACGGTAGGTCTAGGTGGAATAGGTGGGTTTCCACCAAAATTCACTTGGATCAATCCTCCCCCCTTTGGAATCAATGTTCCCCATTGTTTGTAGAGTCCCCATGAGGTGAGGAAATTTATATTGAACTTGGTCCTTGGTGAAACACCTGCCCCAGTGAAGGAGTTGGCCTTTTTTGACAAGTCGATATAGCTGGATCCTCTATTGGTAGGTGTTCTTGATTTATGTGTCTATGATCCAATAATTTGTGACCTATTCCATGCAGTCCATGTTTAACTCTGTAGGTGTGATTTGTTCTGCAATATGAGACGTGTCCAGTAACGGTGGAAAGTATGGTTGAAGGTAGTTCACATTGAACATTGGGTGCAGACCAAGGAATGGTGGAATGTTTAGATCGAAGGCATTATCTCCTACAACCTTGGTGATGGTGTATGGCCCACATTAGAGTGGGTGAAGCTTACGATGGGGGCCAGTGAGGCGCTCCTTCTGCAAATGTATCCAAACTTTGTCACCCACCTGGAACTTGTGTGGCACCTAATGCTCATCATGTCGTTGCTTGTACTTAGCATTGGATTTGTCCAATATGTAATGGAACTATTGGTGGATGTGTTGAATCAATCAATGAAGTTGTTCTCCCTCTCAGCTTCGGATTGGACATAAGATGAATCTGCCTGAGTAGCTGCAAATGGTATGGCCACATCAATGGGACATGGTGGTTGGAATCTCAACCCCACCTGAAAGGGGATGTGGCCAGTTGAGCTATGGAGAGCTTGATTGTAGATGTGTTGGACATAGGGGAGGCTTTCATCCCATGTGCAATGACACTTCGAGTTGTACATGCTTAAAATGTATATGATCATCATGTTGACGACCTCTCTTTGGCCAGCAGTTTGGGGGTGGAAAGTTGTGGACTTAGTGAGCTTGGTATCCAACATCGACCAGAGACTTGACCAAAATTTACTTAGGAACCTGTTGTCCCGATATGAGATAATCAACTTTGGGATCCCAAAGTGCACCCAATCCCATTCAAAGAAGATTTTAGCAGTGGCCTCTGCTGTGATACTCTTCGTGCAGGCTGCAAAAATGTCCATCTTAAAGAATCTATTGACAACCACAAAAACGCAGTTGTTTCCACGCTTGGTAGAAGGAAGGCCTGACATGTAATCGATGTAGACGAATTCCCAAGGTCGACCAGGGGTAGGAAAAAGAGTATATATGCCTTGCTTCTTGATGGTCGATTTGGAAATGGCGTAGCCCAGTGTAGGATCTGATGTACTTCCCAACATCTTGTCAGAGTTTCAGGTAATAGAAATACTTCCATAGTACTGCCATTCTTTTATCCACCCCGAAATGTCTAGCGACCCAACTGTAGTGTGGTTCCAAAATCATCTTGGCATGCTCGCTTGAAGGAACATATAGTTGTCTCAGGGGGAATAACAGTGCATCCTAGAAGTGAAAATTTGGAACTTGCTTGCTTTCCAGGAGTGTATGGTATGTGTTGCCAAATTCTGGATCGCTTTTGTAAAGATGTTTCCATCTCAAAGTCTTGTGCTCACAAGAGTTGAGCACAGTGGTCAGTGCCACGATCGACGGCCAAATGAGGCCGTCTGCAATATTGTTGGTGTTGCCCTTCCTGTAATTAATGTTAAAATGGAACTGTTGCAGTTATGTGGACCATTTCTGATGGATATTGTTTTGCAAATTCCCTTGTGTTTGTATGAACTGCAGGGGTCAGTGGTCTATGTTGACGATCGTTTTCTTCCTCATAATGTAGTGTTTCCATTGTCGGAAGGCCTGCACAATGGAATACATCTCTTTTTTATAGGTGAGATACTTTCGAATTGTGCCTGAAAGTGTTTGAATGTGATATGCCACTGGATTCCCCTGCTGAGTAAGAACTTCACCAATAGCATAGTTGAAGGCATTTGTCCCGATCTAAAATGGCTGCTGCAGGTCTGGTAATGTGAGAACTGGTGCAAAGAAGAGTCGATGCTTCAACTTGGCGAATGCCTTCTGTTTGGATTCAAACCAAAACAAATTTGTTTTCGCTCCTCCCTTGGTGACTTGAATCACCGGCCAAGTGATATGAGAGAAACCCAGCATGAACCTGCGGTAGAAGTTGGCAAGACCCAGAAAGATGCGGAGCTCTGTTAGAGTGGTTGGGGATGGACAATACTTAATGGCCTATATCTTGGCTGGGTCCACATGCACACCCTTCTCATCAATGATGCACACTAGATATTGAATCTTGGTCATGCCAAAATTGCATTTCTCCAAATTGGCACACAAATTTTGTTTCCGCAGTGTTTGGAGGACCTGTCAAATGTGGTGGAGGTGCTCTTCCAAAATCTGGCTGAAGATCATGATGTAATCCAAATACACCACTATGAATGAGTTGGTGAAGGGTCACAAGATGTCTCGCATCAACCTCATGAAGGTTGCAGGGACATTCGTCAACCCAAAAGGCATGACCAACCATTCAAAAAGTCCCTCTTTAGATTTGAAGGAAGTCTTCCACATGCCGAAGGGTTTGATTGGTACCTGGTGATAACCGGACTTCAAGAAAATCTTGTTGAAATATTTTACCCCCTTTAGTTAGTCCAGTAGGTCATCAATCCATGGGATCATATACCTATTCTGGAAAGTGATCTTGTTCAGCGCCCGATAGTCAATACAAAGTCTCCAAGTCTCGTCCTTCTTTTGTACCAACACTATTGGGCTCCCACTGGGCGATGAACTTGGCTTAATGTTCCATTTTTGCAGCAGCTCCTAAATCTGCCTCTCTATTTCATCATTTTCCAGAACATAGCATCGATACATCGGTCCATTGGGAAGCGGCGTGCCCGAGGTCAGATCAATGGAGTGCTTGACCCGACAATGTAAAGGTACCCCTGCGGGTGAGGTGAAGATGTCCTTATACTCCACCACCTTGTCCATATGTTTCTCTCATGCGGAGGAGCCATGTCTGGAGGTCATGGCCATAATATTATTCTGGACCTTAGGGAGAATCATAAGGAAAACAAATTTCTCAGTCTGGGAGATGATCTTACTACATTGCTTCGCAGCGTTTAGAGAGATGGTGGTAGGCGGTGCTACCTCTAGTATCATGTACAACTTATTTCCCAAAGTAATAATAACAGTGCGAGGCCTATATTCATACACAACATGTCACTTCAACAAGTATGGTTGGCATAATAATACATCACAAACTTCGAGAGGAGAAACCTCACATAGTACCTCACCTGTGAAGGGCTTGATGCTGTAGGGGAGGCAACACTGCTGGTTGACGTAGAGATCTCGTCCTTGGTGAAGCCACCCGATGGTGTAAAATTGTGGGTGTATTGTGGTTGGTAGACCTAGATGATTCACAACCTCTGATGAATGAGGTTCTTTTGGCCCCCTCTATTGACACTGAACTACAGCGGAGAACCCTTCACCCACATCTATGAGTGGAAGAGGTGTTCCCCCTCCTCTAGATCTTTGGGCTCATCCTTCTGGATCTTGGTGGTGGCAACAGTGGCACTGGGCTCTGCATCAATAATATTCTTCCCTTTGTCATTCCCCTTATTAGATTCTGACTCGGATTCAAAGCATGCATCTAATTCAGAAGCCTTCATCTCGACCACTAGTGGCTGCTTGGTTTGACACTCACTAGTGTTGTGAGTGGAGCTCTTATGCAAATCACACCACTTTATTGTGTCCTTCTTTGTATTCATGGTGATGTTCTTTGCTTTTGGCTTTGATGGGTTTTCCTGGGTCACCCCGCCTTGGCTTTGTCCTTTGTTTTGCATTTTGGGGGTGCCTTTTCCTTTCTTTGGATTTGCAGATCCAAAGTCTCGCTTCTTCCGTTTAAACTTCTGCTTGATCTTAAAAACATATCGATAGGAGACACTGAGCAAGGAGATGTCCAAGAACTCCATTTCGTCCTAGATGTACTTATGCAAACAACCGCAATCCTTGCACTCCTCCATGACCTTGTCCATTTGTTGATGTCATGCAAAAGAGCCCTATTTGGAGGTTGTGGCTACAATGTTCTTCTGGCCCTGAAGGTGAATCACAAGGAAAACAAATTTCTTAGTCTGGGAGATAATCTTACTGCATTTCTTCGTAGTGATCAGAGAGATGGTGGTAAGCGATGCAACCTCCGGTATCCTATACAACTTGTTTCCCAAAGTAATAATAATAGTGTGAGGCCTAGATTCATACACAACATGTCACTTCCACAAGTATGGTTTTCCTAATAATACATCAAAAACTTTAAGAGGAGCAACATCACACAGTACCTCATTATTGAAGGGCTTGATGCTGTAAGGGAGGCGACACTGTTGGCTGATGTAGAGATCTCGTCCTTGGTGAAGTTACCTAATGGTGTATGGCTCCAGGTGTGTTGTGGTTAGTAGGCCTAGCTAGTTCACAAACTCTTCTGAAATGAGTTTCTTTTGTCTCCCACTGTCGACAATGAACTACAACAGAGAACCCTTCACCCACATATGTGAGTGGAATAGGTGCCCCCCCTCCTTTGGATATTCAGGCTCATCCTTATGGATCTTGGTTGTGGTAACGATGGCACTGGGCTCCACATCGATAATCTGGTTCCCTTTGTCCTTCCCCTTATTGGGTTTTGGCTCACATTTGAAGCATGCATCTGATTCAGAAGCCTTCAACTCGGCCACTAGTGACTGCTTGGCTTAGCACTCACTCGTGTTGTGAGTGGAGCTCTTATGGAACTCACACCACTTTCCCGTCTCCTTCTTTGTCTTCGTGGTGTTTTTATTTACTTGCAACTTCGATGGGTTGTCCTAGGTCACCCTGTCTTAGATTTTTCCTTTGTTCTACGGTTTGGGAGCACCTTTCCCTTGCTTCAGATTCACAGATCCAAAGTCTCTATTCTTATTTTTAAACTTCTGCTCGATCTTAACACCATCGCGATAGGCGTCACCAAGCGAGGAGATGTCCAAGAAATCCATTTCATCCTGGATGTACTTATGAAAATAGCCGCAGTACTTAAGTACCAAATTCCACTCAGAATCCTTGATACCCAACTTCATGAAAAGGGCATGAAAACCATTTGTGAACTTCGACAAATCTTGGTCCCTTTCGTGCTGTAGTGTGGTCCACTTTATGTATTTATCTTCATAGCTACCGGCAGGGTAATACTGTTCCTTGATGGCATCTAAGAAATAATTCCAAGTGGGTGTGGCTGAAAACAATCAGTATTCCCCCTTGTCATTTTTCTCATACTAGGTTTCCCACCAGTCTTTGACATGGGGGATGGCTTTCAAGAGTGCAAAAGTAATATTTTCCAAATTGGAAAAGTCATGAACTGAAAAATATACTTCCAACGTATTTAATCATTTATCTATGACGTCTGCATCTATCTAGCCTTCAAATATGGGAATGTCAAAGTTAACTTGAACCTTAAAAGGAGTGGCGCCTCCAGAGTGGTTGTCGGTCGAAGATGCATCGCATGTGGGTAGTCGTCGAAGGATCTAGGCAAAGTTATCAATCATCGCATTCCTTGGTTTCTCGAGGGCCTCCTCGAGAAATATTTTGAAAGGATCTGCTATTCCCTCATATTTATTTTCATTCGTCACGGGAGGTCTTCTGGGTTTGCGAAGCTAACATTGCAAAGGTTCAACCAGATTGAGCCCTAACTCCTTATACCCTAACCTAGTTCGGGACATGCAAAGAAAACCCGAGAAAGAGAAGACCGTTTTGATACCACTGATCCAAACTTATGCAGGAACAAAATATAATAAAAATATAAACATAAACACAGAAGTGAAGTAGAAATAAAAAATCATTTCATTAATAATAAAGAACTGAAATATGCTTACATACAAAATGGAAATAGACTAGCTCGGGCGATGGTAGTTTATCTTTGAGAAGAGATATGCTGGTTACATGCCTCTGAATTGTGTTACAATGAGGCTCAAGGGAATTTTTATTATTTAACAACAAGGGAAAACTTTAAACAACCAAAACCCTAACCCTAGGAGATGGAACACTAAGAGTTTGCGGGCCTTGTTGGGGTTAGTTGGGCAACCAACTTCACAAGGTCGTAACTTGGTCATATTATCTCCTTTTGGCACGTATGATACCTTGTCGGAAAGACCTCACTGAGTACTACGGGGTTTTCTATAAGTCCATGTCCACGTGCCTACTGTGGACCTTAAAAAACTTCGTTTAAGGGGTAAAAACTGCTCCGGAAGTTCAAGACCTGAAAAACTGCCAAAAATAGTAAATGCTGCTATAAACAAGGAAACTGATAAAACCAACTAGAGGTCTAGGTTGAATAGGCAGGTGGCTACCAATATCTACCTAGATTAGAGCTTAGAAACAATATTGAGATTCTTGAGAGAGCATAAGTTATATGCCAAGATCAACAAGAGTAGTTTCTTTTAGACTCAGATTCATTACTTGGGATATGTTGTTTCCAAGGAAGGGATACCAATGGATCTTGAAAAGATTAAGGCTATCATGGAGTGTCTAGATTTGAGGAATGTGGATGAATTTAGATCATTCATGGGACTAGCAGGTTATTATAGGTGGTTCATTAGGAACTTCTCTAAGATTGGCTATCTTATCACATCCTTGCAAAGGAAAGGGAATAAATTTGAATGGACTAAGGAGTGTGTAGCTAGTTTTGAGCAGTTGAAGCAGTTGATTACAAATGATCTAGTTTTGAATATTGAATATCCTAATAAGGATTTCGTGGTTTGTATAGATGCTTGCAAGGAAGGACTTGGTGGACTCCTAATGCAGTAAGGGAATATGCTTTTCTATGAATTAAGGAAGTTCAATGAGCATGAGCAGAACTATGTGACTCATGATCTTGAGTTGGAAACTATAATTCATGCACCAAAGATGTGGATACATTATCTCCTTAACAATAAGTTCGTCTTGATGAGTGATTAGAGTGGATTGAGGTATTTGTTTGACCATCCTAATCTAAATACAAAGCAAGCTAGATGGTTGGCTACTCTCAGTGAGTTTGATTTTGAGATCAGGCACATCAAGGGAAAAGTGAACATGGTTACATATTCTCTTATTAGAAGAGTGCAGGTGAACCATATTTCAGTTGTGAGCCCTTATGGGATAGATTTGTAGCCTGCAGGAGCGGATCTCCTAGGAAGGGTAACATGATGATAAGTACCAACGGTTGAAGCAAAGATTACAACAAAATGGTGAAGCTGATAGGGATAAGGAGTATCACCTCATGCTAGATGTCTTGGTTAGATTCAAGAGCAGGATTTATGTGTCAAATATTAGTGAGTTGAATAAGCTTATATTGAAGGAGTTTCATGTCAAGCCATATTCAGGAAACTGAGGATACCAATCGAATTTGAAAATAATCACGAAGTTATACTATTGGCTAACCTTGAAGAAAGAGGTGGTTGGGTTTGTTGCAAGGTGTCTAGACTGTTAGTAGGTGAAATCTGAATGGAAGCATCCAATTGGTAAATTACAGCCTATTCTAAATCCATAATGGAAATGGGAGGTAATTTCCATAGACTTCATTACAATATTGCTGAGGGAATCAAGGTAGCATGATTCCATCATGGTTGTGGTTGACAGGCTGAGAAAGGTAGCTCAATTTATTACAATGAAGTCTACTAAGTCAGCTAGTGAGGCATGTCAAATATTTACTAGGGAGAGAGTTAGGTTACATAGAGTTCCCAAGAAGATTGTATCAGAAAAAGACGCTAAGTTCATTTCCAGGTTTTGGAAGGAATTGTTTTCAATATACTTACCATCCGCAGATGGATGGACAAATAGAGAGGGTTAATAGTATTCTTAAGGATATGTTGAGGATGTATGTCATGAATCAACAAAGTAAGTGGGAGGAGTATCTTCCACTGGTGGAGTTTTCTTATAATAGTGGGTATCCAGAATCCTTGAAGATAAGTCCATTTGAGGCTATTTATGGGTGGAGTTGTAATAATATTATCAGTTGGAGTGATCCAATGAACATGATGTTGATTGGGTCAGATATGTTGGCTAAAATGGAGCAGGATATTCAAGTTATTAAAAGGGATTTAAAGGAAACACAGGACAGACAAAAAATTATGCACATCGGCATAGAACATTCAAGGAGTTTCAAGTTGGAGAGCATGTGCACTTGCACATCAAGCCCAAGAGGAGATCCTTGAGGATTGGATCATGTGCCAAGATGACATCTCAGTATTGTGGGCCTTTTTATATCCTTGAGAGGATTGGACCAAATGCATACAAACTTGCACTTCCACCAACAATGAAATCCCATGATGTTTTCCATGTTTCATTCCTTAAGAGATATTTGTAGGATGTTGATCATGTGATTGATTGGCCTGTATTATAGGTGGAACTAGAGGGAGAGTTCCATCCAGAGCCACAATGCTTATTGCAGTAGAAACATCTAATGCTCTGAAACCAAGCAATAGAGCAGGTTAAAATGCAATGGAAGCACTTTGGTCCTGATGAAGCTACATGGGAGACGATTGATTAGATGCATGCATTATATAATTCATTATTTTTTTGTTGAAGCAAATGAGTTTTGTGTGTGTGTATGTGTGTCATTGTAAATACCACATCTAGTTGTGTTTATAAAGCTCCAATAAGTAGTATGTTTTTCATGTTTTCAACAATTGTCATTGTAAATACTGCATCAAGCTATGTTATAAAGAGCCTCCAGTAAGAAATATGTTTTGTTGGTCATAAGTGTCATAGAACACCTAGGATGGTGTTCCCCCAAATGGGAGGGGTTTGTAATAGCCCGAGGTTGATTTTCTACGTAACTAAACTAAACCAAGATCATGGGACACATATTCCAAGCTGAATGGAGGGGAAAACATTATAGTGGGCATCACTTGTGGTTAATTGATGGATAAGGAAATTGAAAAAGGCAAGAGGCGATAAATGGAAATTTAATATAAGAAATAAAGAAAAATAGGAGAAAAGGGAGATGCAGAGACACAAATATGCATGCAAAGGAAATTAGAGACGAAATAGAGGAAAATGAAAAAAGGGGAAAAAAGGAAAGGAAAATACTAGACATCAATGATAAAAAGGCATCAGAGAAACAATTCATAGCTTTTGTTAGTTAGAGCTTTGATCACTTTAAAAAATAGAGATCTAAAACAAAGTTGCCAATCAAATGAGAAAATTACATGGTAACCATTTTTTTGAGGTACAAAAAAAAGCACCCGAATTTGAAAAGTGGCGATGCAGAGGCACCCTTTTTTTTTCGAGCATATTTTTAGCACTTTAACTTTTCTTATGATTTTTTTTTAAATGTCCTGATTTTCATGTCGATTTTGAAAAGTGGTGATGCAAAATCACCCTTTTTGTTTTTGGAACACATTTTTGGCACTTTAAATTTTCTTATGATATATATATATATTTTTTAAATGTCATGATTTTCATGAAAATTTTGAAAAGTGGTGATCCTGAATTACCTATTTTTTTGTTTAGAGTGGTGATTTTCATGTTAGCAATAAAACATAAAAATAAAATAAAAAAAGATGACAAAAAAAACACAATAAAAAAACAAATTAAAAATTAACATACTTAAGAAAAACAATAATAATTAAAATAATTAAAATTAAAAAAAGAGAGGTTAAAATAAAATACAAGAATAAAAAATAATTAAAATTTAAAAAAGTTTAAATATATAAAAAAAATTGAAAAAAAATTAAAATAATTAAATATTAAATTAAAAAAAAATTATATATATATATATATATATATATATATATATATATATATTAAAAACTTAAAAATAAAATTAAAATAATAAATTTTAAAATAATAAAAATTTATATTAAAAAAAAACACATTTTAAAATAGTTAAAAAAAAAACAAAATTCAATATATATATTTTTATTTAAAATAAATAAATAAATTTTTATATTAAAATTTAAAAATAAATTAAGAAGTAAAAAAAGAAAAAATTAAAAAAATAATTAAATTTTAAAAAATAAACTAAAATGAAAATAAATAAATAAAAATTTTAATTTTAATTAATTAAAATAAATAAATAAAAATATATATCATTTTTTTATAAATTAAAAAAATTAAATTAAATTTTAAAATAAAAAAATTTAAATAAAAAAAAATGATTAAATTTTAATAAATTAAAAATAAAAATAAAAAATTGAGCCAATCACCCTCTCGCCGAGGTGGTGCTAGGGGTTAGCCCGTGGGTGGACGAGGGGTTGCGCGCGGCTCCTCACCCGCCCATGGGCTAGCCCCAACCGCCACTTGTGTAGGATGGCAATTCTCGAAATCGGCCTTCCCGCCTAAGTGGCGGTTGTAGTTGGGCTTGAAGGTTTGTGCAGCTCCCGGCCTGCCCACGGGCTGACCCTGGCTGCCACTTGGACTAGAGGGCGATTACGAGAATCTTCCTCCAGCCCAAGTGGCGGCTTGGGCCGGCTCGTGGGCGAGTGCGCAGCTCCCACCCGTCCACGAGCCGACCAACACCGCCACCTAGGCGGCCCAAAATTATATATATATTTTTAATTTTAATTTAATTTATTATTTTTTTTTAATTTACTAAATTTTCTTTAAATTAATTAAAAAATAATTAATTAAAATTATGTATTAATTTTTTTTGTTTTAATTTATTAAAATAAAAATTAAATTTATTTAAAATTATTATTATTATTTTTTCTTTCTTTGTATTTTATTTTAATTTTTACTTTTTAATAAATGTATTAAAATTTAATTTTAGTACAATTTAATATTTAAAACTATATATTTTAAAATTAAAATTAAAATTAAAATTTATTTTTAAAATTATATATGTTTGGTATTATTATTTTTAATAATAAAATTTGTTTTTAATTTATTAAAAGTTAATTTTAATTTTTAAATTTAAGATCTATATTTTTAAAATTTAATTTTTAAATTTTTAAAATTTATTAAAATTTATATTCTTTTTAAATTTTTAATTTTTTGTTATTTTAAAATTTTTATTTTGTTTTTATTTTTTATTTTTTATTTTGTTTTTATTTTTTTAATTTTATTTTTTATTGTTTAATTATTATTATTATTATTTTAAAGTTTCTAAATTTTAATTATTTTTAATTTTAATTATTATTATTATTATTTTAAAGTTTCTAAATTTTAATTATTTTTCATTTTAATTATTATTATTATTATTATTATTATTATTATTATTTAATTTTCTATTTTAGTTATTAATGTGGTTTTTTTTATAACTTAAAAAAAATTGTTTTTGAAGTTTTTTTTGGTTTTTTTTTTTTTATTTTTTTTATTTTTTTATTTATAATTATTATTTATTTATTTTTTTTGCACACAAAAAATTGACGACGTAATTCCAACATCAACACTTTTTGTTTTCAAGGTTTTTTTTGCTAAAAAATATTTGGCTTTTACTCCCATTTTTAAAAATGTTGAAAATTAACAAAAAAAAAAGTTTTTCCAAAATAACACTTTTCTTTTTCGAGGTGTTTTTTGTGCCAAAAAAAATTGGATTTTACTTCCATTTTTTAAAAAATGTTGAAAACTTACCAAAAAAAAAAGTTATTTCAGGATAACATTTTTCGTTTTCGATTTTTTTCTCCTCTCTTTTTTTTTTTTGAATGCTTTTTGATGTTTTTTTTGTTGGAGTTCTCGTTTTGAGGTAATAGTTCTCGTTTGATCGGTAACTATGTTCTAAGAAAAGAGAGAGGAAGCACTTGGACACAAGAAAGCAAGGAATGGTTGGAAGAGTAGCTACAACAGGAAGACATTGCAGGAACAAGTTGCATGTGTGATTTCATTACTGAGATTTGGATGCATGGTACATACATTTGGTTATTTGTTTGCTTTGTTGTCATTGGCATGGGATTTTCCTAGATTGAGAATGGTTTTCAACATTGCCTTTCCATTTCCTGGATAGCCACGATGTTGTGGGTTCGTTGTTTTGGTTTAAGCTTTGGATGGCCGGTATAATTTGGATCCTAGTGAAGTGGTCTCAGAAAATTCCCAAGGGTCAAGGGTGGAGATGGGATTTCTCCTAAAACTCTTGATGGATGGGTGGAGATCGGAAAATTCCTTTGGATATGGTGAAAAAATTTGGAGGCGTCCAAGCTTGTTTGGTGTTAGTGATTTTTGGACCAGTTTAGGTGAAATCACTATGGTTGATGGTTGAGGTGGTTTGGCCTCTGGAAGCCCTGGTTGGTTCTATTTTGTTTAACCCATATGATCCCACATTCATGCTTGGGATATGGCACGGGGGCGATTGGTTGGAAGAAAGAATTTTTTCATCCCAATCTATGGTCAGGTGGTACACGAAAATCCCTGAATTGGTTGGAATTTGCATATGTTAATATGAGTTATTTTCTTATTCTTATCAGTGAACACATGTACTGGTTATTGACTTGATTTTATGATTGATTTGTCATGGATTCATTCTGGTTATATGCTGGTTATAGGCTTGGCTAAATGATGTGCTATGGTTATGGATCATATTCATGATTTGATAAGTTATTGAATGGCTATTTGAATGCACGGGCTAACAAGTGTTGTTGCGGCTAATTTGAGAGGGTATTGACCCTTCTTTATGATTCCTTAATAAAGTTAAGGAGACATTGAAAAAATATGCATTCGTGCCCTGTAATTATTATGTTTACCATGTGTTTGATGAAAATTTTCTCATGTGTTTGGAAACTTCTGAGAAATATCTAGACTTAGTACTTAAAATATAGACTTGTCATCACCTTAGACTTGATTATGAAATGTTATGGGTTTTTCTGGGTAGTGGCCTATAGGCTAGCCCTAAAAATGTGGCACTGATTTCGCGGGTGCATGCATGGAACTAGGAAATTTCGACTGCAACCACACATAGGGATGCATGTGTGTGCAGTTGGAGCTTTCCAACTGCACTCACAGTGTGTTATGTGTGCAGTTGGGATGCTAGCTCATTTAAAAAGAAGTTCCAACTCAGGGTCTGATCACCAGTGGTTCTTGTATGACACTTGGATGACCTGATGTCCCTGAGATGTTTCAATAAGTTTCCGGTTAGTAGACCCCACTTAGATAACTAGAACTTGGATGTTGGGTGACGTCGTATTTACTCTCAGCTCATATTTACCTAGAGATCTTGTAAAAGTAGGTAGATGTGGGGTGGGGTGGTTACACATCCCATATTTGAATTCAAGGGTTGCACCAGCAATGCCATAAATCTATCAAGGATATAGGTGGTGAAATAAATACAATGGCTTGAGTTTACACGCAACTCCTCCTCCTCATACCTCTGAATCTGTGTCCAGTACTTCTCTCAATGAGACAATGTTTACATTTCCACATGATTTACATGAATTGAAATTCATATCAATATTTACAAAAGGGATAACAAACAGGGTTGTCACAAAACCCACCTCCTTAGAGGAACACCATCATCAATGTTCTATACCCAATCACACAATCAACAATGTTATATTTTCAAACACAAAATTTAACAATGAGCTTTATATACACAAATATTTTTACATTTAATTACACAGTAAACAAAATGGGTATGATACCCTCATATGGTTATCCATTTCCCAGGTGTCCTTATCTAGTCTAAAATGCTTCCTCTACACCTTGACCTACTTGATTACTCAATTTCAGAGCATGATCTACCTTCATTCCATAATTCACTATAGTTTTGGTTGGAATTCTCCCTTTGATTCCACCTATATCACATATCAATCAACAACATGATTAACATCATATACATATTTTTTAAGTAGCTAAATATGGGAAACATATTTTTCTTTCTTTGTGGGTGGTGGATACAATATGTATACCACTAGCCCAACTCTTTCTACGATCTAAAATGGTCCACAAATTCTTGGTGCCAACTTGGCACAATACCTAAGTGAAATTTTCCTTGGTCTGATGCGGAGGTAAACATGTTCCTCCACTTGCAATTCCTTATGCATTATTTTTTGATCTACATAACTCTTCTCATTGTTTTAAGCTATTTTTATTTTTTGTGTAATAATAATTACTTCTTGTTCCATTTCCTTCAGCATATCGGGTCCAATATGCACTCTGTTAACTATATCATTCCAACTGAAAGGTGTATTACATTTCCTACCACACAAAGCCTCAAAATGACTCATTTTCAATGATTCTTGGTACCCATTGTTGTAAGCAAATTATACCAAATGTAGAAACTCTTCCCACCTCTTAAGTCAATGCATGACATACATGCTTATCACGTCTTCCAACACCATGTTCATTCTGTTAGTTTGTCCATATGTTTGAGGATGATAGGATGTACTAAATGCTAATTCCATCCCAAAGCTAGCAAACAATGCTTTCCAAAACTTTGAGGTGAATTTGGGATCCTACCCAAGATAAAATTATTAGGTATACCATGTAATCTACATATTTATTTCATGAAAATTTGAGAAATATCAATTCCCTTTTGTGTAGAATTAACTAATTTAAAATGAGCTACCTTACTTTAGCTTTCCCACCATTACCATTATGGCATCATGTTATCTATATGTCATTGGTAATCCTGCGATGAATTCCATAGATATGACTGCCCACTTCCACTCAGGAATGGGGATTGGTTGTAACAATCATGTTGGATGTCTACACTCCACTTTATCTTGCTAGCACTTCAAACATCTGACAATATACTCGACAACATCCTTTTTCATGCCTATCCAATAATACATATTTTTCATAGCTGTTATCATTTTTTGATAACCAGGATGACCTAAATAAGGCCTTTTGTGAAACTCTTCAGATATGAGCTTCATCAAGTCACCCATACAAGGTGTATACCATTTGCCTTTGAATTTTAATAACCCATCCTTTGTGAGTGAGTAATTCTTTCTCAATTCTCCACTTGGCTATTGCTACAAGTGTTCCTTCACTTACCTATAATTATCATCCTAATACATTTCCTCTTTGATCATTTCCTTTATTTCAGCTTCATAGTTTCTAATGGCTACCACATGAACCACTTGTAGCTTCTTACTAAGTGCATCTGCTACTTTGTTTTCTTATCCATTAATATATTTAATGTTAAAATCAAATTCACTAATCAAGGCTAGCCACGTTGAATTTATTTCATTCAACATTGGTTGGTTAAATAAATACCTCAGCCATCGATGATCTAACATAAAAATAAATTTCCTTCCAAGGAGTTAATGCCTCCACATTTTCAGTGCATGCACTATTATTTCCAACTCTAAATCATGAGTGACATAACTCAACTCATGATCATTCAAATTTATCGATCCATAACAAACGATGTGTCCTTCTTACATTAGGACTCTACTGAGTCTTTCCCTGCAGACATCCTTGCACACCACAAAGTCCTTTTCTAGGTTTGTTATTCTCAATGTTGGTACATGTGTGAGAAAATATTTTAACTACTCAAATTTGGTTGCACATTATATTATCCATTGGAATTTAGTTCCTTTTATCTCTAATGATGTGATTTGGTGTTGAATATTAGATCAATTCTGAATGAACATATGGTAATAACCATCCAATCCCAGGAAGGATCTAACTTCTACCACATTCTGAGTAGACCACTTTATGATGGCTTTGATCTTCTATAGATCCATTTATACTCCTTCTTTGGAGACAATGTGTCCCAAATATTGAAATTGTGATTGGATGTATAAATATTGTGTTCTCTCAGTAGTTGCAATACTGCTTCCAAATGTTCTTCAGGTTCCTCCTTGGTTTTTGAATAACCCAATATATCATCTACAAAGACTAATACAAAATTGTTAGAATATGGACTGAGAACATTATTCATTAAGCACATAAAAGTTGTTGGAGTATTGGTAAATCCAAATGATACCACCACAAATTCATAATGTCCATACCTCATTATAAAGGATGTTTTGTGGTTGTCTTCATCCTTAATCCATACCTGATGATACCCAAACCTCAAGTCTATATTTAAAAATATTGTCTCAACTGGTCAAATAAGTGACGAATTCTTAGCAAGGGATACATGTTCTTTATTGTGGCCTTGTTTAATTGCTTGTAGTCAAGGCACAGTCTTAGTGTGCCATCATTTTATTTACGAGTGAAATTGGAGCTACCTAGGGTGATACGATGGGTCTGATGTGTCCTTTGTCCAATATATCTTTTAACTACAATTTTAGTTCCACCAACTTTGGTGTCCACAAGCAATACATTTCCTTGACATTGATGTCGATCCTAGCAATAATTCAATTGAGAAATCAATTTCTCTTCTTGGTGGAAACCTTGGGTTTTCCTTAGGAAACACATTGTTGAACTGTTTTAATATGGGGTACTCTTCCAATCTATCTTTATCAGCCTTTGATTCATTGGTTTCCTGAAAAATGTACAATTTACACCCCTTATGTCTACACCATTTCAATTGTAGCATTGATATTTGATGAATTGTCACAAGTTTTCTCTTCACTTGATGTTATACAGGTAAATTCTCTCTGCGGACAGAGACGATCCCTCTAGCCCTAGAGTGGGTCTAGAAACAAAGGGACACGCTAAAGTGTTGCTTCCTAATTATTGAATGAATAGGGGAAACGATAGATCAACCTACCTGGAATCCAACACTGTCGTTGTTGCTGTAGTAGTGGCGGTCTCTCGCTTCTGCTTCGACAAGTCACAATCTGTTCGCCATTACGCTTGGATACCTGCACAAAGAACAAGGAAACAAGAACATCATACAAGATGACAACATTCCATTGATAACTATTAACCAGTTAAAGAGGGCTAAACATATTGCCTTAAACAAACATTATAACACAACAGTGGAACCAAATAATAGTCATGTATATAAATGAATAGAAGGAAGAGTTACAACCGATGCTTTGACGTCGCAGTCTCCTCCAGCGGGGTTCAGGTGAAACGCGTCTCGGATGCTCGTCAGGGAATTCGGACAAGGTGAAGGCACGGACTCAAGCTTTCCTCAACGTAATTCCTTCTATCTATCTTCTCTAGTCATTCAGCTATAGTATCAGTTCTCCAAGTTCAGCTAACTTGTACTAAGAGAGATAACTTCTTTTATAGAGGAAAAGGAGGAGGTTGGGATTCCTACAAAGGTGGGAGAGAGTCCTATCCTTTAGGAGAGTTCCAAGGGAGGTGGAAACTACTAACTAAAGGAGGGAGTTCGTGGTTGTTTCAGTTCAACCACTCCCAGTGACTTATCCTCGAGGTGGTTGGAATAGAACCTTCGCCTCTATTTTTAAAAAAATTCCATAAAAATCTTGGCGTAGGTGCTTAACTGGGACATAGCACCAAATAGCGCGGGCTCAGTGTTAATTTTCCAACTCGGCACGGGAGTGTAACTGGCTACTCGCGCCAAGGAAAAAATAAGGGTTTTTATAGTCCTTCTCAGGGGATTGTCAACAGGAGGAATGTTACTCTCATGCAAAGGAATGAAATGATGGTCTTTGCAAAGCATGACACTTCTTATAAGTCACAGAAATGACCCTCCAATGGGCGAGATGGGGATTGCAGGGATAGTGACAAAATGTTGTGTAACAGATGCCCCCTAAAGCATGAGGTCCGAGGGAGAGGGATATGCGAAATTCTTTATGAGAACACGTTCGAACCAAACACCATTGTCGGAAAACCTGCAATTACAAATACAACTGATATCTATGATACATGAACATGTGGCATGGATGCAACCATCCATAATAGATTATATATAAAAACTGAGATCTGAGGTATGGACGCAGTCATCCAGCAGTAAGGATCAACAAATAGACTTAGGTATGGTCGCAGCCATCCAATCAAAAGAGTCATGTAATAAGCTATAACAATCCACCAAAATCCGCAGCCTGGACTTTATCAGACAAAATCCAATATCTTGCGCTCCATCTCAACCCGAACAAGTACAATTTCAGGCATGCGAATATATGAGTTGAAGTCGAACATGCAAGAAAATCACCTGATTACCAGCCAATGATGAAAGCTGTTAATAGGCATGAGAGAAACCACCAATAATGATAATGGCTCTCAAGGTAGAACCGGTACAATCCACAGGATGTGAAAAGTGATCTGGTGCCGAACATCCGCAGAATCACTCGATCAAAGGCCAATAATGTGGACCTTGCGTCGAATGCGAAAAAACCTTCCATTAAGGCATGCAGGCTCCAAGGTACCAGACTAGAGTCTCTCGATCAAATTCGTGGATAACGAGCTGAAGTCGACAGGAAGTGACCTGATCGAAGGTGGGCCATATTGTTTCCCACATCATCGATACGAGACAGAGGAACACGATAATAGTGAATCGGGACTAACAGAGAATCAAAGGGAGGTTGAAAACTGTAGAGGCAAAATTCTCTTGAACATATCAGTAGCACAACACTAGATTTGGCAGTATTTGACATCAAAGGATCTGAGGTCATGACGACATGGAAAAGAGCAAATGAGAGGTCAAAAGAGATTACCCAAACCCATGGAGGAAAAAATGACGAAATGAGATGTACCCAACCCGACACGAATATAGACAAGTGCCATGTTCAAGAGCGACATACTGCCAACATAACTAAAACTTGGTTCCATTTTCCCCCACCATTTCTGGCTAGTACCCCAATTATTTTTTAAAACAAGCTTTAAGGGGATAACATATGCTTGTGCTGTAAGTTTGTCCTTCAGACAAATCCATCCTAGTACATTTTCCGAGCCCTAGGAAGGAGGAACTCAAGTAACGTCATGGTGAATAAATCCGATGTCATCAGGGTTTAACGAGTCTGACAAAGGGAGAAATCGACACCTTTTCATGTTTAGAGAGTTTGAAAAGAAGGCAGAAAAGAAAACTCCATCAATGCCCTTTTCTTAAATAGTCTCTTAGATCCGAAAAGGTAGAAAACAATATCTAAAAGAACCTCTTAGTCGCAATAGGCTAAGGTATTCCTTTTTCGTAAATAATCTATCCCAACCCAAAAAAGAGGTAAACGTATACTGGGTAGATATCGTTTCACAGCCATTTAACGAGTTCAAAATGACAAGAGTATTTTCAGTTTTAGAGAGTCAGAAAATAGCTAAAATATGACTCTAGTAGTGACTTTTTCGTGTTTTTACCAAGTTTGAAAAAGTATAAAATTTAACTCGTTACTTCATCACTATGTCCTGAAAAACCTGTTGCTGCACAAGAGACACGTGTAAAACCCATCTTTCGAAAAATAATATAATAAAATAATCGAAAAACATGTCTTAAAACCTAATTAGGTTTGTAAAAAGTTATAAAATGCCAAAAATGGTAAAAAACAATTACTTTCATTTTTTACCTCTTGTGGAGCAAATAGTTACCCATTTTACTGTGTGATTTTGTGGCGACGATAGCAGAAAATGCAGCTGATCAATCTCAAATCTGTCAGTTTCAGGTAAGATCCAAGATCTTTCCTTTCATTTTGAGTCATTTCTTACTACCTGCAACTTCTAATTCTAAAATCTGGGGGAGGAAGTATGAAAATTAGGACACAGCGGTTGGCACGGATTTCAAGCACAGAGTCGCGTCAACCGCCCAATTTTTTGTACTAGGGTGTGTCCATTGGCGCGACTGTTTGGGAAACATTCGTACCAATGGCGCTAACCATTTTTTGCGCATAATGTAAGACACAAACCCCATTTACTCACAAATCCAAGCTCCCAAAAGGCTAATATCACTCATATGAATGTGTTTACAGGTAAAAAGCAATAAAATGGTGATAGAATGGAAAGAACGGGAACACAGTGAAGAAGACGAGCTTGCCATGGAAAATGAGAGATGCATGGAAGCTCTCAGGGACTGTAGACTGAAAAATTTCTTCTTGACACCATGACTCCGTGCTCAACTAGAGATTTTACAATATTTGATCAGTATATGGGATGAGAACCAGGAAATGTTCATCCTTTGAGATCAGGAACTTGAGATTGTTGTTTCTGACGTCTATTTTATCATAGGATTGTCGCGAAGGGGAGAAACACCTATCCTAACTGGTACCCAACCTTACATGGAGAGCATGTCCGTGGTGATGGACAGAGTATGTCCAGGGGCACAGAAGGGAGCAAGGAGTGGGAAAGTTGACATCCAAACTATCCTAGACCTAGCACTAAAAGTAGTGTTGCATACCATTACAAGAGCTGTGGGATCACAAGCACCGCACGAAGCAACAAAAACATAGTTGCTTCTTGCTGTAGACTGCTTGTCACCAACCATCTACAAATAGGCAGAGTTTGTAACAATAAACATGAAACGCCAACTAACAAAATGCAAGAAGACCAAATTAAAGCAGTTTGGTTATGGGTCTATCTTGGTATCGTTCTTCCTGGAACGACTACCAATATTTCAGCGTTAGGAGGTCATAGTCCCAACCCACCAGCGAGAAAACCACGGATGGCCCGATGGGTGGCTCTATTGCCAAGGGTAGGGGGCGGTCAACAAATGTCCTGGAGACCGGAGTTCTTTGATTGGCTCCACTAACAGTTGATCGTCGTGGAGGACTGGCCCTACTCTGGTATAGATTTTACTGGTGATCCGGACCTCCCACTCCCGGAAGGAGAGGATTGGGATGAAGATTTGGGTAAGACTCATTTTTTTATTTTCATGAGTATTAAGATTTTTTATTTTTTATTTTTATTTTTTTTAATTTTATTTTTTTAAATTTTTTTTAATGTTCTGACTTTAAATCCATGAATTCGCAGAATTCAGCCTAGAGAGACCCGCGGGCATGTCTCCGATCGCGAGGTGAATTCCTCGTGATTTCGACCCTCATGGTGAGGGCAGCGAGGAAGAGGAGCTCGTGCGCAACCTAGAGGGGATCACTCATGGAGTCCCAGATTATGCACGATTCGATGATGTTCCTCGCACCTACCAGAGACATACTGTCGGGGTGTCAAGCCGTATTCACCGCCTGCTGAGGCGGCTTGTACGGGCAATGACATGCTATCATGAGCATCACGCCGATTAGGCACCTAGGCTTTATATCTGTATTTTTGAGAGATATGGGGTCTCAGGATGTAACATAAACACACATATATTTTTTGAATGTATGATGCACACTAATGGAAACATGAGATATATATATATATATATATATATATATACAGCTAGTTTCCTATATGGATATTTTTCACATGATTATGATTTCAAAAATTACGCAAATTTCTATCTAATACAATGTTAGCCACTTTATCAGTTAATGCATTCATTCGTCTAAGAATATGTTGATACGTGATAAAATCAAAATTTATTTCCAACAAACGAATATGTAAATACAATCTCAAAATGTATGGGTTTCTAACTGAATAATGACCATTGAGTTGTAGAACAACAAGCAGTGAATCTAGATTTATAAGCAATGTGCGTATGCCGAGGTTGATTGCCTCGGTTAATAGTTCAAGAACAACACTATATTCAGTGACATTGTTTGTAGTTCGTCCTAGACAAATACCTTGCAGTTCTATCAATTCACCAGCAAGATCATAGATTACCCAGGCTGCTGAAGACAAATTCCTAGTATTGCAGGAAGCACCATTCGTGAAACCGACATAAAGGGGTAATAGACATCTTCACAAAAAAGAAAGACCCAAATAAGCAGGAAAATGCTCGTAACGCACACCAAATCCAATCATGTACAAAAATGAAAAAAACACCTATGTACACAAATCATGCATGAATGACTCATGCATAATAATTTTTGAGATACAACCCATTTCTAGGTTATTCTAATGGATGACCTTCGTAATTAATGAGCTCATAGGCCCTATTCTACAATACGCATTTAATAATGTAAGGCCCATGCCACATGGGTTGAAATTTACCTTCCCCCAACTTATCATGAGCTTGGTCATACATGAGGATGAGATATCCTTCAACGAAAGCACGAGGAGAAACTAATTGCTCAAAATGAGCTTTGACCCGCTTTTTCTGTGCTTTAAGAACCAAAGCAGCAAAGCGGCGGGTTTCATCTAACCTTTCGAGATAAAGGAGACGCTCTTCTTCCAGTGAAGTGTTTGGCAGTAATTCAACAGCCAACTTGAGCGAAGGTATTTCACATTCAATCGAAAGAGTGGCTTCTAGACCATAAACCAACTAAAAAGGGGTGAATCTGGTTACACTCTTAACTGAGGTTCGGTATGCCCAAAGAGCCGAAAATAACATGAGATTCCAATTGGATTTATGGATCCCAATCGTATGTTGAAGCATAGCAACAAGAACTTTGTTCATGACTTCAACCTGGCCATTGGCCTAAGGATAGTACGGTGTTGAGATGTCGTGACACAGACCCAACTTAGAAGTCAACTCGGCCACCATGTAATGTCGAAAATGGGAACCATGATTGGTGATGATGGCTTGAGGGACACCAAACCTAACAATGATATGATTGAATATGAATTGAGCAGCTGTTTTACCGTCGGCGACAAGTGTAGGTGTTGCTTCGTCCCATCTGGTGAAGTAGTCCACGGCTACGACAATATAAGAATGCCCCCCAGCCGAGTGAGGGTTACACGTCATAAAATTGATGCCCCACTTCGCAAAGGGACCAACGGTAATGACAAGATGAAGAGGTACATGCAGCGCACACATATTGTGTTGATAAAATTGGAAATCATGCATTTACGAACCGCGACAATGCATCCTTTGAAGATAGAAGGCCATAAATAACCAGCACGAAGAATCTTCTGTGCAATGGCATAAACAGAGATGTGACCGCCATAAGCACCACTGTGACAATCATTGAGGATTTTCTCAGCTTCCTCGAGGTTCAAACACCGACAGAGAATGGAATCTACTCCAACACAATAGAGGGTATCCCCAACTATATGATAAGGTTGTGACTGATGACGGATGCGTCGGTGGGCATCCTTCATTAATTCAGATCTGAAAGTAGAAGTCTGGAGATAAACAATGATATCACCATACCACAGATCGAGGGTGCTAATCAAGAAAAATGTATCGTCTGGTATATATTCCTTAGGACGAGACGGAGGAGAGTCTGAAAGCAGGGAACAAATCAAATCAACAAACACTAATTATTTCTTCGACTTGGCCATAGTAAATTCCAAATTGAACTCTTGGAGGATAACAATCCACTTCGAGTATTCCCCCCTAGCAATTTTCGAGACAATATATAGGTCATGGGGTTGCAATCGGAAATCAAAGTCACCATACGCAAAAGAATATAATGACGAAAACGTTGAACGGCTTGAACTGCAGCTAATGCTAACTTCTCAACGTGGGTATAACGCGTCTCAGGGTCGAGAAGGTTACGAGATAGGTAATAAATAACATGCTCATTATCATCATCATCGTCTTGTACCAGAACCATGGAAATCGTATTGAAAGCGGTGGCTAAATAAAGGGAAAAATCACGATGATAGTTAGGAGGATACAACATAGGAGCATTGACAAGCAATGTCTTCAGGGCCTCAAAAGACTTTTAAGCAATCTCATCCCAACAGAATGGGACACCCTGCTTTAATAAATGCGTGTATCCCTGAGCCACTTCTGCATAGTTAGGTATAAAACGACGTAGAAAATTAGCCTTACCTTGCAAACTCTGCAACTGATGTAATGAGGATGGAGAGGGGAGATTAATAATAGCCTCAACTTTCAGAGGATCGAGGCGAATTTCATCTTTAGATACAATAAACCCTAAAGTATATGTACGAATTATGACGAATATTGTAATGTCGAAAATGAATAAAATTATGAAGAATATGGTCAGGATGGTCTCGATGCTTAGTTGAATGAGCGGGAAGGTCATCCAGATAAGGCTGAATGATGTGTCGAATATCATGAAAATCATATGACATCGCTCGTTGAAATTTAGCCCTAGCATTCTTTAAGCCAAAAGGGAGCTTTTTATAGGCGAAAGTACCCTAAGGACAGATAAAGGCAGTCTTATGTTGATCAGTCGGAAGAATATTAATCTGATTGTAACTAGAAAAACCATCCATTAAGGAAAATATCTCACCCTCGGCACAGTCATCAATGATTTGATCAATAAATGGAGTGGGATAATTATCCTTAGGACAAGCTCGATTAATATCACAATAATAAACACATACACGAATAGTTCCCTGCTTCTTATCTATAAGAACAATATTAGAGACCCCTTCTGTCAAAGGAATCGGATAAATAAAACCAACTCGTAGAAGTTTTTCAACTTCAGCTTTAATGGCGGTAGCTTTCCTAGGGTGCACCGGACAAAGACGCTGGCAAACAGGTTTTGAACTGGGATAAGTAGGAATTTCGTGCACCACTATACTAGGATCAATGCCGGGCATTTATTCATAGGACCATGCAAAGACATCACGAAACTCATGAAAAAGGCTAGTATAAAGTTGGACTTCATCAGAAGAACAAGTAACCCCAATATGGATGTTCTTGACAATTCTCGGTTTAACGGAAATGTCAATAGGCATCGTCTATGTAATTTTACTCAAGTTACCTTTCGTAAAGACATCATGTGTCAAAACAGGCAATTGAAGCGGAGGAGAAGGAACCTGAGCTACAAAACACTCGAGACAAGTAGACATGGCCCTTAGGCCGGGCATAAACGAGGAATGATGATGCCCATCATCCCACGATAGATCCTCAAGAGACATGGTTTCCACAATGGCTTCATCGGAAGGAAACACCTCTTTCAACGGATCAAGCGAATCTAAATCACCAAGCTAGGGGGATTGAGAATAAATTTCAAGGGACATGCTCAAAGGAGTGCAACTAGAGGACGGAGGTTTCGAAGCAGCAACAAGTTCACAATAATCAATTTCAATTGGAATCAAAGGTATCGAATCTTCGAAGGAATCAATCTGTTCAGCTGAAGGAATAATCCATGGGTCATCAAGCCGAGAGATCATATGAATCTGAATAGTATTAGGAGGAGGAAGAGGGAAAATACCCATGAGGGCAGGATCTTTAAAAATACCTGGCCCTACGCTGTCGTAGGGAGTGGGAATCTTATCCACATACAGAACGTTTTTCTCGGAAGAAGAGGTGAAGAAAGACAATTGATCAATAGTAACAATCTTTCCTTCATGTGGAAATTTCAAAACACGAAAGAGAGTGGATGGAACACACAACATGGCATGAGTCCAACTGCGGCCGAGGAGAAGATTATGATTGAGCTTAGCGTCGATGACTTCAACCTTGACATTGACTGTCTTCCCTTTCAAAGTAATCGGTAAACTAGCGAGAACACCTAAAGGCTTTGATTCTCTCCCATCAAATGCTTCTAAGGAATTTGGTGATGAATTCAGAGCTGGAGAACAAATGGCTTTCTAACATGAAGATGAAATGATACAGGTTGATTCACTTTCGTCCACAACTGGTTGTTGAATATCGAGACCATTAATAACAACTTGAATAATGAGTGATTTCTAAAGTGGAAGTCGTGGAACAAAATTCTCTAGATCGAAAGCAAGAAGGTTAGCATCGATAGGATCAATCCCACCAATTACAGATAACAAAGCTCTTCACTGTGATGGATAGCTCTGAAGTACTTCTAACGTGGACATTGCAGATGGCGCCTGAGCCAAATCTTCAACAATATTGTAATGGCAAGCAGCACGGGCATTGGGATTATAAGAAGACTTATGGAGAATACCTTTGGAAGGTGGTCGCACAACGGATTCAGCATTGGGCCTTTCAATCTCAAGAGGACCAGTAACAGGCGGAGGAAGAGGAGGACCATCAACGATCTCCTTCCCCGTGGCCTAACAGGATCCAATATAATCTTTTGACTGAGTAGCAATAGAAACGGTACTTGAACCATTCATCATGAACACCTGAGAGCCAAACGAGGTAGAGGACTGAGGTTGTTCTACCATATGAGTCTGCTGAGATGGGAAAGGTTCCTTAAGAATGGCCGGAGTTCCTTGGGTGCCTTTGAGAAATCGGCTCACTTCGGACCGTCGAGGACAGTCTTTGGTGAAGTGCTCTTCGCCACAGATTAAACAAGGGTACTTCGGTTTGAGTTGAGAACCATCACCAGCACAAGATTTCTGAGAATCCTGTTTCGGGGTATCGGCTTTGGATTTACCTTCTTTTTTTTTACCTTTAGAAGTATTATCCGTAGGATTGGCCTGAATGGCATTAACTTCTACGGGTTTACTATAATTCGGAGTAGAATGAGAAGAAACATTATTGGAAGGAGCGGACTTCGACTTCCCAGAGCTTGAAGATGAAGACTTCTGAGAAGTCTGAGACACATAACCAATAATACCATTGAACGATGGAGTCGTTGGTGGTTTAGAAGTTCTAGGTTGGGGAGCATTAGGCAAGATATCATATAATGCACCAGACTAAGAGTACACAAGATCAAGGTACTTGGCGTAAGCAATGGCTTGTTCCTCGGTTACACATGCCCCCATAGCTATGTCTTTGGAATTCTGATTGACAAAGGAGGTGGTGAACCAATGAGTTAGAAGCTGATCAGGAATTTCAAATTTGATCATGCGACGACAACGTCTCCACTCATGAATATGATCCGAGATATAAGTAGCTCGGTCCTATTTCAATGAAGTGAGGAGGTGCGTCTCGGTATCATAATGGACTGGTAACTGAAACTGTGTAAGTAATGCCATGGCTAAAGAGGCGAAATCTTGGAAGACGCCACGAGATAGCTCAATGTACCACTTTGTAGTAGCACTAGTAAGAGTTCGTTGGAAAAGACAGAGTCTAATAGAATCGTCAACCCAAGAGTTAGAGGAACACCACAAATGGTAAGTCATAACATGCGCTTGGGGGTCTTCACCAAACTTGCCCTCAAATTTAGGACAATCACTAGGAATCTTGGTTGGAATTGGAGGCCAATATGGGTTATGAAGAATAGGATCATTGGTCAACTTTGACACATCAAGTAATTCCAATGTAGCAACAAACGGTAATTGGGTATTGAAAGTCATTTTTTGATAAGGACCTGCATGTACATTCCACCCAGTCCGAGCAGGATTCTGGCCCCATGCATTATGTCTCAGAGGGTTCAAATCATAGGGATTAGAAGCAGGATAATTCATTTGATACCTAGGTTGAGGACCAGGATATTGGGTCGGAGTAGACCACTAAGGTCCTTGCTGAGAAACGTATTGAGTCTGCTGTGGAATGTAAGAATGTCTTTGAGATTGATGATAGATAGGTTGATTTTAAGGGTAAGGAACCTGAGGTGCAGTATATACTGGTTGATATGAACCTTGAGGGTAGTAAGCACCTTGCAGTTGAGCAGGCGGACTCGGATGAGCAGGTTGAGCAGGCTGCTGAGCAGGTAAACCTGGCTAACTATAAATAGGTAAAACAGGCTACTGAAATGATGGAACCAACTGAGGAGTAGGTTGAATTGGTTGTTGAGCAGGTTGAACCGAGTACTGAGGGCCACTGGGTTGGCCTTGTGGAAAAGGGTGGCCTGATGGTGGTGATGGACCAGGTTGTCCTTGATAACCAGGTTGACCCGGAGACAGACAGTAGGGTTGTTCTAGTTGCACAAAATTCAGGTCATATTGAGCATGTGGCTGCAGTTGTGGTGCAACAGGTTGTCCCTGTGGTGGATATATTTCCCCCCTAGGAGCATAAGATAGTCCTGGTTGATTCAAAGATTGACCGAAAAGACTGAAGGGTTTTCCATGTAGGGCCAAAGGTTGCCCTTGTAAAGGTTGGCCTTATGGACCATATGGTTGTCCCTATGGACCAGAAGCAGGGCCCTGCTGAGTTAAAGGTTGTCCCACAGGGGGTTGTCCTTGCAAGCCAGAGGGTTGCACAGGTAAAGTAGGTCTGAAACGAGTAACAATCTGATAAGGATCATAAATAGCCTAATAAGGATCAATAGGAGGAAAATAGACCGGATTACCATACACATAATAATGGTGCGAATATATATATATATATATATATATATATATATATATATATATATATATATATATATATATATATATATATATATATATATATATATATATGGGATTAACAATATCATCATAGTGATGGAATCGAGGATTACCAGGAACTTGAGACTGCTGAGAACCCTAAGAACTCTGTTGCTGAACAACCAACATATATTCTTCAAAATTAAGACCGCGAGGGATCATTGGAGTAGTTGAAACAACACTAGAAGCAGGCGGGGCCTCCGCAGCACTATATTGTGATCTACTAGGACCGAGATTAACAGACCATGTTGGATTGAGAAAAATAGACATGCGAGTGTGAAAAGGTCTCGACAACTGATGGTTAACAACAGGTGTGGATGAAGCCACACAGACCGTCGGCTGAACTGGAACAGATGTAACAATAATCAAATAAATAGGTGTCGAAGGCGATTGTCCTAATGAAGGTAAGACCGAACTCTGAGAAGGAGTTACTGTACTGGATTTCACAATGGAGGAAATTCCAGACATAATCTGACTCAAGGACCGATAGCCAGGTGGAAGTGACACCGATGGTGGAGAAGACTGAGTAGAAACATGAGGGACATCTTCCAGAAAAATTTGCTATTATCCTATGGAAACAGTCATTCCTTCACTACCAACAGGACTAGATGAATCCATATCTGACTCCACTGTAATATCTTCAAAAATACTACGGGGACTAGGAGGCACAACAACAGCAAAAAACGGCGATCATGACGTAAGAGGAGGAAAATATCCTTCTTCCCCAAAACTAGACCAAGCACCAGAAGGGGTCCAATTGAACTCAACTGGCTCTTCAGGAGGAGATAGAGTAGCAAGAGGCATGACAGACGAGAGAATAGGCTACGAGACCTCAACAGACCAAGTGGATTGAGGATTTTCGAAAGAAACGTCTGGGAAAGAACTACCACTAGGAGGCAGTGAAGATGATGAAATCGGTGGTTTCGCCACTGTGACCGTATATCAAAACAGAAAGGGAAAAAGGGAAAACCAATCAAGGACTCCAAGTTCAAAATCAAGGAAAAACAACAGGCTAAGTAATAAAACTTTAACGGGTGTGTGATCGTAGGTGATTAATTTTATGACACTGAAACCATATTTTGCTGTTTCATTTTAAAGAGTCGAAAAACAGACCAAAGATGGATCCAATCACTTTCAATTTTAAATGAGCATGAAAGGACAAGTGCTCGACGATCTCTTCTCTTTTTAAAGAGTCATGAAAAGATCAAAATGACTACTCTGGAATACTAAGCAAGAGGGTATACCGGGTTTCCGTGAACTACCATATACACCTTGGTGATCAAATGAAACAAAAATGACCAAGGACTTGACGTACGTGCAGGTAGTCTCCCCGAATGTTGTGTTCAGTGTATCATGGTTACAAGGCGGCAGACTCGGCTTCCTATGGATAAGAGGATTGCAACCTAGAAGGGTCTCCCTTTATATACTTGACGGTACAGGGAGCGCAAGTCCGTACTAGCGCTGTCTAAAGCCAAATGGTGAACGATAGCTACTAGGTTTTAAGACGTCGGAACACGTCTCTAGACTAGACCACTAAAAATGTTTCGTTAGGTTTCAACGCTTCCTTAGGTTGATTAAATAAGTTTTAAATTTGATCTTGAATTACGTTTCAGTTTTAAGGTCCTATCGATGTTGGATCTCAAAAAAACCCTAAATGAAAACTATATGCAAATGAACATCATTCCTGATTCAATGAATGCTAGTTATGAGAAGGATAGAGATCTTTCAAAAAAAAAGCAAACAAGAATATTATGCGAAGAAATCCACTAATGAATCTAACAGAATACAAAAATGAAACTCTTTTCTAGATAATCAGATGCTAGTTATGCAAAAGAGTATTTCACTTTCAATGCAAGAAAGAATGCAAAACACGTTTTATTTTATTTTTTCAATGAAAAGAAGTACATGATGTACTAATTACATGAAAAAAAAAAACAAACACTAGCTTAAGTGTTGCGTAGGAATCGAAATTGAATGATTCAATAAATCACAAAACAAACACAAGAAACACTCAAACTAATGTCGCAATCTTTCAAACCAAGAGATAGTTTTCAAAATGATCCAAAACAAGAAATGTAATCTATGCTTGGAGCAAAATGGTGAAGAACCAATCAAGAAAACGAAATGACTTTGCAACCAAGACAATCACTCAAAAGATCAGGAAAACTGAGTGCAATCAAGCCACAAATGGGACTAGCAATAATCAAACTGACTCGATTTTCGAAGAGAAGGTTCAGTGCACAAGGACACCTAAAAACCCTAAGGCCTCAAATGACACTGATAGGAAGATGGACAAACAACTGAGAAAATCAAGTCGACAACAGTTAAAACAATCCCAAAGGCAAAATCACCCATAGAAAATAACCCAAAAGCAAGCACAATCAACCAAAAGACCCATCAAGGAGGTCAAACCAATTCCTACAGGAGTTGGCACGACTGTATGGTTGTAATCCACGCCATACAAGGGTTGGCGTAGCTGCAAAAAGAGAAACCTGCGCCAAGCCAGGTAACTATGGGAAAAAGAGGAAAAACCAAAACCTAATGAGCAGAGGTCAATATTGACACTATGGAGCTGAAAAGAGGATGAAAACTAAACAAGAAAAACCAGAAAAAACAGATAACTAAAACAATAATTGAAACTGACCCAACAAAAATGAAACGACAAACTCACATTGATCCCTAGTGGAGTCGCCAATTTTTTATACAGGTAAATCCTCTTTGCGGATAGAGACGATCCCTCTAGCCCTAGAGTTGGTCTAGAAACAAAGGGACAAGCTAAAGTGTTGCTTCCTAATTATTGAATGAATAGGGGAAATGGTAGATTGACCTACCTGGAATCCAACGCTATCATTGTTGCTATAGTAGTGGTGGTCTCTCACTCCTGCTTCGGCAAGTCACAATCCATTCGCCATTATGCTTAGATACCCGCACAAAGAAAAATGAAACAAGAACATCATACAAGATGACAACATTCCATTCATAACTATTAACCAGTCAAAGAGGGCTAAACATATTGCGTTAAACAAACATTATAACACAACAGTGGAACCAAACAGTAGTCATGTATATAAATGAATAGAAGGAAGAGTTACAACCGATGCTTTGACATCGCAGTCTCCTCCGGCGGGGTTCAAGTAAAACGCGTCTCAAATGCTCGTCAGGGGATTCGGACGGGGTGAAGGCATGGACTCAAGCTCTCCTCAACGCAATTCCTTCTATGTATCTTCTCTAGTCATTTAGCTATAGTATCAGTTCTCCAATTTCAGCTAGCTTGTACTAAGAGAGATAGCTTCTTTTATAGAGGAAAAGGAGGAGGTTGGGATCCCTACAAAGGTGGGAGAGATTCCTATCCTTTAGGAGAGTTCCAAGGGAGGCATAAACTACTAACTAGAGGAGGGAGTCCGTGGTTGTTTCAGTTCAACCACTCCCAATGACTTATCCTCAAGGTGGTTGGAATAGAACCTCCGCCTCTATTTTTAAAAACATTCGATAAACAGCTTGGCACGGGTGCTTAATTGGGATAGAGCGCCAACTGGCGTGGGCTCAGTGTTAATTTTCCAGCTCGGTGTGGGAGTGTAACTGGCTACTCGCACCAAGGAAAAAACAAGGGTTTTTTACGGATCTGTACTCAGGGAATTGTCAATAGGAGGAATGTTACTCTCATGCAAAGGAATGCAATGATGGTCTTTGCAAAGCATGACACTTATTATAAGTCACATAAACGACCCTCCAATGGGCGGGATGGGGATTGCAAGGATAGTGACAAAATGCTGTGTAACACTTGCAACCTCACTCTCTCCCCTTTTTTTGTTAAGGAATTATATTGACTTGTTGTATCATTTGATTTTGGTTTTGTGACCTGCGAGCTATTTCATGCCAACCAACATGTCATATGAACCCAATGGAAATAAGTTCAAGTCTGCAGACATGGGCATGCCATTTATCACCATTGTGCATGACTTCACCATGTCTTTGACTCGCCTCTTAGTCCCTGTTGCTAATTAGACTAACCAATACTTTTCATGGGATATATTTTGCAATTCACACTTCTTTACAACTCTTGGACTAAATAATTGGAATTAGAACCTGGGTCTATCAAAATTGAAGCATGTTTATTACTAATCAAGCCTTCCATCTCTATAATTGATGCTTGGTGATCGACTTTCTTGTTTTCCAACACAACGTAAATTTGTGGCATGCTCTGAACCACATCATTCATTATCACCGCTTCTTGCATGTTGTACATCCTTTGACTGCTTTACTGTCATTGAGGGAAATCTCTCAGTAAGTGGTTCTCCCCACATTTCCAACAATATATGGATCATTTCCTAGACCCCTTTGTTTCCTTTCTTACATGCTTAGCGAGTTATTCTTGATTAGCAGTAGTAGATTTCTACTAAAGCTCACCTGTTGGAGGAGTGGTGAACCTAAAATTCCTACATTTTTTATTTCCTAAATTTTTTTCTCCTTTTCCTATAAAGTTGGTATTACCTTTTGCCTTCTAATAATTGCGGGGCTCAGTCCTATGCATGGATTGTTCATAGAAATATTTCATATTTCGGATGGTATCCTCTAGTGTTTGTGGCGCATCACTCTATAATGCCCTTGAATGATTGTGACAACCCATTGAGATACCTTTTGATCTTTACCTTCTCATCCTTGAGGTAAGGCACATACCTTAATAGCTGTGAGAATCTATTTGTATATTCATCAGCTGTCAGCTACAATAAGTAGTGTTCATAAAATTTCTTGGCCTTTCCATCATAGTACCTTTCAGATAGGAATTTTTCACAGAAATATCTCTTAAATATCCTCCTCGACAACTCCTCTTTAATATTCTTGAAATTATTCAGCTCTTCCCACGAGACATCAAAATTTCCCTTCAAACTAAAATGACCATTCTTGCATTCATATTATTAGAGTAATCATGCACCGTGACATAATTCTTAATTCCTAATAACCATGCTTTTACTTCCTCGACCTTCTTCACCTTTCCATCGAATGTAGGAGGGTTTTCCTTCTTAAATTCTTTTGGCAGCAATCATTTTTCTTTCCTTTTCTTTTGGAAGTGCCTCTTAGTTGCAACACTCGATAGTTGCTCGTGATTGTTTTTCCTCCTTTCCAGAGTACTTAGTGGAGTTAAACCCCTCACTATATCCTCACTTGCTTGCCTATGTATTTTTATATATATATTGTCCACTGCACCATCAATCCTTAATTCATGCTTCCAAAGTCTTGATAAAATTTTCCCATATTTTTACTTTCCTAGGTGGATGGAACCTAGATCAAGCTACTTTTGTCTTTGCAAGTATAACATTCTTTACAATATAACTACATTTACTTCAACTTGCTTCTCCTAAGCTTTGACAAGCTTCTCATTGTCAACCATGAAACTTCTTAGTTCATCTCTTAAACTTCTAAAAATGTCCATCCAATCAGAGGAGTCTTACTATCTCTTGTTTTCCACTGACTCTTCTTCATGACCATGTTGGAATATATCAGTGTTGTACTACAACATTCTTCTACTCATCCCTTGACTCTCTTGTTATTCTCTGGTGTATTATTATGTGTTGTTACACACACATAACTATTAGCTAAAAAAAAACATGAATAAATATATTCACCAATCACCTTGGAATAAGTGCAATAAGCATGTTTATGTGAGGGTATTTGAAACACCAAATCTCAAGTTAGTGTACCAGTTAGGAAATAAAATAACATATCACAACCTACTATCTCTACCATTTCATAGTTTTGATATAAATACAGATATTCATAAAACACAGTACACAACCAACACCCAGTTGCACACAACAAACAATCACTAGAAAACACCACACTCTATAATGGAGTTCCAAATTTTTATCTTGAAAGGTCCAATGTAGAACCTTCACTCTAATACCACTCTATACTGCTCCCTACCACCACCTTGGAGTTTTGTAGGATGATGGAAAGTGTTACTTTTAGCTAAACTCAATGGTCTCATCATGGAAATGGTGTTACAAAATTTATTCTTTACTGAAGTTATCATATTTAAATTTGGACAAAACCATCACATTCATCTTATCAAGTTATTTCTGAAGATATAAAGTTTCTCTTGATATTTTTCCCAGATCAAAATTTACGCCCTTTCAAATACTGGTCATTTAACTCCTACCATGTCAACGAAGGCTTCCACGTGGCACCCACGTGAGACATGTATGGTTCTTATGTGGGTTATGAATGCATCCATGGTTCTTGCCACACAAACTTTATTCGTGGATCCCACTCAATGCAACTTCTCGTGAAAAATATGAATTTCCTTTATATTTGACCACAAGGGATATCCAAGTGTGCAAGCAGTTTTTGCTTGGAAAACCTCCTAGACCCCATATCTCCGAATACATTTAGATTCACCGCAACACCTCAACCATATCTGAGTCTAGCCCGCATTCAGGGCTCTATGTGTTTATTTCTTGTCTTCACCCTTGGATGTCCCAAATTCCTGGATAGATCTGCCCCTGCGACGAAATCCAACCTCGTGCCACTCTGTTGCTAAAGGGACACAGCCCATATTTTGGTCAAAATTCAGCTCACGAGCATATTCGACTTCGAGGCCTTTTACTCCAAAATCATGCCTCACACCAGATACCACCCTTTTCATGTGACATATATAGATCATTTCAAATCCAGTGCTTCTGCGAATATGCACAATGGAAATTCAACCCAGATGTCTAGATCCTTGGACATATCCAACAAGCTTGCATTGTATCTGGCCTCAATACAAAATTACACTAATAAAATATACAAACCCGGGTACCACCAAATCCTCTGCAGTTATTTAAACATAGAATTTTATAAGTTTTAGGGACTTAGCCTTGAGTTATATTAATGCACAATGTTACTCAGAATGTTGATTTCTACAAGAATGGAACCTCCATTCCAAATATAACATCTAAACCCTAATCAAAGCTAGAATTGAATTGATATATTCAATAACATGCTCACTATCAATCATTAAAAAAAAACTAAACCATAGTTAGAAGTGCCTTGTAACTTTAACAAAACAACACCATACTGACCCCATAAGGGGTCCTAATCAAACACCATCAGATCTATTGATATGGCATACCATGTACATCATCAATCACATACTTTCAACAACCTACACACAACTTAATCCATGAAAACTATATCATGCCCAACAATATAATTTTATCCACTGTAATAATTCAACTGAGCATATTAAAAAATCATAAAATACCATGCAATATATTTGCAGTTCATGAACATATATAAAAAAAAATGAGCTCTACAAGATCTTAACCATGAGAACACTCATATCAATATTTCACTTTAAACAACCAAGAATACATATTTTTCCATTCACAATGTTGATACAATCATTATCACATCTCATGAAACACCATTCATCATTTGCTATGCCACAAGTGTACACATAAATATGTTTAATTTATTATCTTGAGTGACTGACAATTGAGGGAGGGACTTAAAATCTCCACCTAACTATAGGCCAACTATACTACAATCTCTCTTGCATTTGACCACCCCCAAACAAGGTTCAAAGTTTTAGGAGTCAATTTCTTAGGTGTATTCTCACCAATAACCAATCAAATAGATGGTAAGAAGTCAAGTCAACTTTCCACATGGTTTATCAACTACCTCTACTAGTAAACACCAAAGTGGCTCTCTGTCCTAATAGAAATCAACCACACAAATTCTTCCAAGGCTCAGTGATTTATAACTTAGTTTCAAGAGAACGAATACACTATATGGGTGGTTTATTATCTGACTTCTCTAAGCAAGCACTACAGGAGTCAAGAGCCCACTACTCAAGTGGTTTATAAACTTACTGAGCTAGAAAATAAGTGATTTATCAGTCACAAGGTTAGAACTTACTGGTTTATCAATCCTTTCATGTAAAATTCCCCCTACTAACCCCAAGCCCAACTAAGGATAAAAGGAGGTTGTTACGATGCTGACCTAATATCCATGGTCCTGTTATGGAAATGGGGTCTAAAATTCTAGTCTTTTCCAACTACTTCAAAACTTAAAACAAATAAAATCATTTTGTTTGTCTCATTGAGACCTTTTCAATGATACAAATTTTTTCCTCGATTTGACTCTCATATTAAGAGATACAACCATTTGAACCTGACACACTAAATTCCACCATGTTATCCTTAACCTCCATGTGGCACCCACGTAATACCCCAAAAGGTGCCCACATGGCACTATGCCACCTATAAAGCCTACACGAAAGGAACATCTTCCTTGTGGTTGGAGTTCGACCCCTCCTCGTGAAATCACCAACCTATGCATCGAGTCCTTGAACCTGACCTGGAGATCAGCCCAACCTCCTGCCTGACTATGCTATCATGCCCGAATTCCTAACCTCAAATTAGTGGGTCCCACCCAACTTTATCCAGGTCCAATTGGGTTCCAGGTCTGACTCAATAAACAAGCATGAGTGACCTGACCCTGAACCTAGCAAGTCCCAATAGTTTTTCTGAATTTTTTTCTACAAGAATTTTACGCTTGGGAAATATTTTGATTTCTTCATGAAATTTCCCAGACTCGATATGTTCTGACCTTTCACCCAAGTAACGTATTCTTCACAATTTCACTTCCTCCTTTAGCGCTGGAAAGCTACGAATCCATTACATTGAGCTCACAACATCAAAAAAACTTGGTGAAAGATACACAGGGGCACAATCCCTTAAACTTAAATACAATACATTAAAAAATAATATACAAAGGATGTGCAACTAAAAACACTTCTCATGTTTACAAGGATCATACCCAAAATTCTTCCATAACAGGGTATGCATGTCCTTTGCTTAAGAGTTCAATAATATAGAACAAGAAATGAACCGCCAACCATACAAGCTTACACGCATACTCACCAATTTAAAGAGATAACACTGAGACTTCACCATCTCTACAAGTATGAAGTCCACTGAGATTTTATCTATTAAACATACATGAATTATGCCATTCCTTAGACATGTATATAGGAAATATAATATACATTAACACATAGGAAATAATATTCCTTAGTAGCAGGAAGATTATTTATCCATTACCATACATACACATGTGCATATCCTTTAACATGAAAAGACCAAGTGTTAATTTTCTAGGGGTACATTGTTATTTTTTGTAGATAATTTCATGTTACACATGTGTATCACATTCAATCCATAACCTCTTAATAACATTCGCATTCATGTAGAAATAAAAATATTGCAGTGGAACAATAAACAATAGAAGAAAAACATACATGAATAGAGACACCATGATTTAGGTTAGAGACCAGGGAAAACCACCACAAAAGGAGTAAAACCCATCCAAATTATTCTTCTTCTATTAGATATCCATCAATTGTTTAGCTAAGATAAAAAGTACAATGAGATACATCAACATGCCTCCTAGGGCCATCCCAAGTCAGTTCACAACTATGTTTGTAAACTAACATCCGATAATCCAAGAAAGCTTCTTCTATATCACTATTGCAAGAAACAATATCATTAACAAGAGTGAGGTCACTATCACAACATAAAACATACTATCATCATAAGATCACAGTCATGATAAATCTTACTGAAAGTGCAACGTTACATATGTTATTTGTCAAATTCAAAGCTCACAGTTTTATCTATAGAGGTTGGAGTCATCCCAAGTAAACAAATATATTACAGCCAATGTCCTGTAAATTCAAGTCATTGTACAAGACTATGTCTCATTGTCAAAGTCACTATTATAGATATTATTTATCACGAACCATTGTGAAATTCCAAAGAAAATAATATATAGTAACTGGAGAGCATAAGATATAGTCATTGTATAGCTACTATGTTATTGTTGTAGATATACCATACTACTACAATAGAAATTTATGAAATATAACACTGTGGACATACTCGTAAAAAAATACCACAGTATGTTGTTGTATAACTATCACAATAAGCCATTGTAGTAACCTCGCATAATATTCAATATGACACAAAGAATGATGCATCTAATGTTAATTACACATGATGTAGATGAAAGAGACATAGTAATAACATGCGGGAGCCATATGTGAGAGCCACAATAATATGAGAGCCACAGTCATGTACCATGCAAGAGGAATAGTCATGTAAGAGCCATTGTCATATGAGAGCCATAGTCATATACCATGCGAGAGCCACAATCATACCATGTGTGAGAGAGTATATTCTTGTAGTGATAGGTGAAAAAATATAGATATATGTATTAGAGTGAGAGTAATAGTCCCGAAGTATAACAGACATGAGAAGGTATTCATAAGAGTATTGTAGCCATAGTATAGTCATGAAGTCAATGCGAGAGACTATTCATGTGAGAGAAGTCCAAGACAGAGTGACAGGATAATCATATAGCCAATGCGAAGTCTTGTAACCAATGTGAAGTTCTATAACCAATTAATATAGTCATGTAGTCATAACCCTTGCAAAATATCTCATACAATAACCCTTGCTCAATCCATGAAATTCATCCAAAAATTTCAAAGCCATATGTGCCATACGAAGTGTAGATCAAATTATGCCATGCCAAGAAAAGTTGTAGTCTAAGCAAATATATAGAGAGTGATATCGAATCATAATGCCAATGTGACTAACAGGATTGGGTATTTATAGTTAATTGTGAGATTGAAGGGAAATGTCAGTTGGAGGAGTGAGTTGACTTGAGGCTGATCTTGACCAATTTCAAAAATTTTCCTCCAATAGATTGAAGTCAGCTTGATGACCATAATCAAATTACTTTTATTTAATCCCTTGAAACAATATTTCATAATAAAATGTAGGCTAGGGAATTTCTCCCTGGCTGCCAAAATTAACACTCCCTCTTAGCTAGGGAGGAATTCTAATTGCATCATAAGTCTTATCTCGGATCATCACATCTCATCTTGTCACATAGAATAAGAATAGTCCATAATCAATGGCAGGGGAGATAATTCCTCAAAACCCTACCTGTCTCTAGGTCAAGATATCTATCTCAACACATCTCATCTCAACATATCTCTCCTTTGATCACCAACTGAAGAGTGTTGTCTCAATTTAAAGAGGAAGAGTCGTCATAAGGAAGCTTTCACTACCACCCTATAAACTCAATCATCATCATAGAGGAGCATCCAAATTCCATCCTATATCCAAGAATCAATTCGATTATCTAAAGAATCATCATCATAGGGGATCCAAAATACCACCCTATATCCACAAAAAATACGAGGGATGCAATTTACCGTGAGAGGTAAGGATCATACCTATCCTAATGTCTGGTAAGGATCATACCTATCCTATTTTCTGTTGATTTTCCATCTAGACCCTTACAAGTCAAGTGGTAGAAGACTTGCATCCTCTCGCTTAGGAAGGATGCTACTTACCATAAATGGTAATGATCACAACTATCCCAAGTCACCTCTCAACCCATTGGCCAGATGGGGAGGAACAATCCCAACAAGCCCAACTTGTGGGTAGGATTCCAACTAGGGTATACTCTATTAATTCCCAAAGATGACAATAGGAAGGATGCTACTTACCATGTGGTAAGGATCTCAACTATATTATTTCCAAACAATAGGAAAGATACTACTTACCATGAGGTAATAATCGCAACTATCCTATTGTCCAGAGTTCCCTCATCCTTAGGAGACCTTATTGCTCCATTCCTCACCCTGGGATCTCAATAAGAGAGAAGAGCACATTTAATGTTCTCGATCAACCTTGACCCTTTCCCATGAGGATCACATCCATCAGTCCAAGTTTCACTCTGAAGATAAAAATATTTCTTTCTTGTCTATCATTCATGTTGAGCCTCACTGCTCCTCTCTAGATTATATCAATGTACCCATATCCAACACCTACTCAAAATAGCTCACTAAATAACTTAGACATGTTGTCATGCAGTACCCAGAGCAATAGTTCTCTATTTTCTGTTCATACGGGACATCAAATCAAATATTATGTTAGAGAAAATCCATGATATAAATAAAAAATACCATATTCATCCTTTCCCCCTCTCACATAGGAAGGCAACAACCACAAGTCTAAGCTTATTTCTATATATGTCCAGACTCCATCTAGCTTGGGGCGCATGCTTACAACACAAGAACCCATCTGTCTTATTGCTCATTACGGGATCCACCAAATCTAGCAACAATAACCCATCAATGCAATCTATCATGTTGTGTTTTTGACAATACACTTCCTCTAACAAGTAATTCCTCTACTACAATTTTACATGAGACATGGATCTTGAAACTGCTTGGGTAAATCAGTTGTGCCATCAATGAAGTATTAGCATATAAAATTAATTGACAAAGACACACCATAGGTTTTCATCAATATGAGTCCAAAAAAATTGTTTCATTTTGCAATCATGGGTATTATATTCATCCACCACAAATAATAATAGGTGTTGGGATCTCATCAAGGTCCTCTCCCCTTGAATGTGAAGCCTCTTCAATCATCATCAACCAAGTCTTTTGTTAGCACTATTTTTTAGATTTCTGAAAGTTAAAAATTTCTTTGAAAAAGCCAACTTTATCTTGGCTTGGTTCAGTTATTTTTGAAGTATGAGAGGAAACTCATGTTAAAACACCTTTAAATTAGTTTGGGTATGGATAAAGAAGTATCTTCATATTTTGTGTAAATTAATGGCCAATGCAAATTTTAAATGTAATCCAAAATAATTTTCATTTCAAAAGCCAATATAATTTTCATTTCGTTGGGGCGCTACGAAATGATTTTTCAGCACCTACAAGATGCACTATAAAATGAATTTTTAGCATCTACAACATCCTATTTTTTTCCTTGTTTTATTCATCGACTTCAAGAGAAGTTTATGAATAATTGGAAATGAATTTTTGAAAAAACAAAGAGGTTTTTGTTGGTAATAGTTTTATTTACAAAAACCTCTCTCAATGTTTACACACATGTCATGGTTTGTAATATACAAAGGAATATTTTCAACCCATGTTTCCAGATTTAAATATTTAATGATTCCATTTTATAGTCATTAACTTTGGGCACGATTTATGAGGAGGTTTTGATGAATTTTGAAAACCCAAAAGAGATTTTTTTTAGGAACATGATAATTTACAAAAACCACTTTCAGTTTTTACCGAAATATTACGGTTTGAGATATTAGAATGGATATTTGAAGTCTATTTTTCAAAAATCCGTCAGATTTATTTATTTCTATTTTTAGAAAAATGGCCAATCAACTTTTAGTTGGAGAGCCACCTCATTAATCCGACTTGAAAACAAACTAAATATGGATGAGGAGGTTTTAAAATATGTTTATTTTGGATCTTGGTAGGATATGTATGTATATATTTTAGTATTTTGTGTTAAAAACTTTCAAGAAATTGTAGATCTCAAAACTTATGTAATTTTTGTATAGATTAGAGGAATTGTGATATTTTTTGGTAGAAGAAACACTATAATGTGTGTATTTCATTTCTTGACGTTAATCGAAAATACATGACAAATTTTTTGATGTGCTTATGAGAGATTCTACTTGCAATGTCTACTAGTCAGTCCTCCTAGTGCTGTTCATATTCTTTGTAATGATCATGATTACTATCTCTTCATATTTAAACAAGATATATGAATAAGTAGAATTAATCTTCTTAGATGCTCTTTTGTGTTGTTGTTTCAAATATTTCATTTAGATCCTCTAAATTTGCACAAAATTCAATTGTTGCTTCGTGTAAGGGATTGTTTCCTCCTTCTACTTACCAGCTAGATATTTTTGAAAGTCTAAAGTGGACAATGGCTTATTCCTTTGATCCATGTATATCTTGCTGCTAGTTCTTGGAAATTACATTGAGATCAGTCTTATGAATCCATGTCCAGTGGTTCAATTTCCCATTCTCTAACCAATTTTTTATCAATCATACTTGATCTGGGCCATTGAGCATATTTAATTCCTGTTACTGTTGTGACCTATTGTATCAGAGTCAAAGAAATATCCCTCTTTAGATTGAAAGGGCCAAATTCGAATCCTAAAGTGGTTAGAGGTTACCTTAGGGGTTTTGATCTGAAATGGGTGGCTGACTTGTTATGCTATGCAAGCACCTCCCACTCAATTAAAACAAATTAAGATCTTGGTTATACTTGATAGTGCGGAATTGAATACTTGAACCAGGTGTATGTGTTTTAAATGTTTTAAGTTTTATGTGTGAGGAATTAAACATTTGTTTTTTCTGATTAAAAGCATGTACACCAAGCATAAATTGCAGCAAACTGATCATCAATACAACATCAAATTTAATAAAGGAGTTCACATGTATGTCTTGGGCTACGTCTCCTTAAGCCTATGTCAATTGATTTGGCTCTTTGGGATTAAGATGGAAAATTTATTTTACAAGTTAATAATTAACTCCAATGGTTGTTTGAAATGTACAAATGGGTTTAGAATACCATCATACCCCTGGATTGACTGCTAACTTCTCTGGAAATGGACCTAGGCTCCCTTGGACTTGACCTCTTCTGTTGGTGTCCTTAAGCTTCCCTGAGCTTCTTTGTGGAACAAACTCTCTTAGAAGTCATTTTATGTCCCTGAAAACTTTTCTACTATCTCCAACATATGTCATTCATCCAAAATAGGCTGTTCATTTGCTCCAGATGAGCTCTGGCTCCCCAATCTAGGCTTCCATCACCTGGTGGCCCTAAGCTCCCCGAAACTTCTTTGTGGCTTATTCGGCTCTAGAAATATCCAAATGGCTCTGAAAATGACTCCAATTGATTTAGAATTTCCAAAATAGTCAGAATAGACTATTCACTTGCTGAAATTGGCCTATGGCTGGTCTGGTTATGCCTCCTCCTGCTGGGACCTTGTGGCTTTTGGCTCAATAAAAAATTCTCTGTAGCATCTCGGCCTTCAGAAGTCTCCAAATGTTTCTAAAAATACTTCCATTGGATTCATAAGATTCAAGATATTCATAATAGACTATTGGTTTTGCTGAGAATGGTCTCTGGCTATGTCTCATTCTTCTGCTGGCTCCTAGTGGCCCTTGGAACTTCTCTGAAGCAAAATAATGCTCAGAAGTCCTCAGCTTGGTCTAAAAATTTCTCCAATGGCTCTATAATTCTCAAGATAATCATAAATGACTATTGGTTTGTTGAGAATGGTCTCTGACTACTCTGGCTAGGCCTCATTCTCTTGCTGGCCCCTGGTGGCCCTAGTGGCCCTTGGAACTTATATGAAGAAAAATCACACTCATAAGTCATCATCTAGCTCTACAAACCTCACCAATGGCTCTGGAATGCTCCAATTAGCTAAGAATGACTCTTCATTCACTCTGAATGGTCGAAAATTGAGTCTCCTACTCTTTTTCCCAGTTAAACCTAGGAAAGCTCCACTAAAAGTGGAGAACTCCACTTAACTGGAATCAAAATAACTTCTCCACCAGAAATGGCGGGTTTTTCCAATTAACCCGCCAAATTAAACTGCAACTTAAATGTCGCAGTTGGGGTGGCCACATGCGCACCCCAAACCCGCGTGTTTCATAACAGTTTAAGGTTAATGCTTATCCACACGCATTTAAACTTGACGATTTTTTCTGTTTGGCACATGAACCCACACACCAAAGTTACATAACTATTGAACAGGTGGAACCCACAATGTTTAAATCTGGTTTTGAAACTTGAATCATGGTTAATTTGTGGGTTGAACGATGATCGCGGAGATGTTGGCAACTAACGTTGCCATGTGACAACTACATTGGATAACCATTAGCTGGCGGGTTGTTGTCAGTTAATGCATAGACCGCAAGGTTTGGTGTTATTCATTGTTTGCCATGTGAATGCTCCACGGGGACCGCTGGTGGTTTGGGATCACCGGCGGTCCCCAACCCCGAATTTGAACTTCATAACCCTTTAACATTAACCTAACAACGTTATATGTTAAGTTTTACGTGTAGCTCGGGCAGTTGTGTCGTGTGGTTGCTCTGCCATAGGTCTAGGGTTCGACTCCTACGACCTCAACACAAAATTTTACATAGTGGTTCAAGGGCCATGTGGTGGCCTCAAGGCTAGCCACGTGGCACCTTCTGATTGGCTCCTCCAAACTCCACACCAAATGAAACTCTGACACTTGTCAACATCTAATTGGCTTGGAAGGAATATTATGGGGGAATATTCTAGGAATATTCCTTTTTGTTGACTGTACAATTTCCCAATCAACCCTGGTCAATTGTCAAAATTTGCAGTTTATTGGAATTCTCAAAACGCAATAAATTCTTCATACGGTGTCGGTTTTTCGAATCATTCATAGCGCTGGAATCAGGAAGATGAGATCTATTCGGTCGCTCAGGTTTGGCACACTTTTGAACACTTTGAAATTTGAGCTATCACTTAGGTCCTGATTCAAATCTGATCAATCCTCCCCATTGGGAATATTTTGGACCCCAAAAGACTTGATTGACTGTTCAGTAGATGAGGGTACAACTCCCTCACCTTTCCAACCTCCATCCACTTTGCCTTGCTTGGCTTAGTGCCTTTGAGCCCCAACTCGAAGGTAGCCAACAATTTCCCTCTTTGATACTCTTGTCCTCCGGTCAAGAATTGTATCTTCTTTGAGCTCATCTATAAATTCTGGTGAGAAATCTTCAATAGAAGGTAGTTGAACATCACTTACTTGATCATCGATCAAAGGTGGCTCATACAAACGTAATTTTTCAACATAAAAAACTGAACACATTTGCATATGTACACAGGAATGTATGTCTTATTGGGTCAAGAAATCAAACCACTTCTTACCAAGCCACTTCCATGGCGATTTTTCTTGCTGAAAATCTTCTTCTTGTGAATCATCTGGACTCACATCAATGATGGAATCTTTGGTTCTAGTCTCGCCAGTATTTTTATCCTCTTGATTCAAATGCTTTGGATGATTGGTTGGATGCAGTGTCCAACATTGGACAATGAGATGTCCCTTCTTCTGGCAATGTGTGCAATTCTTTTGCATCTTTTGTGTAATTCCCTTCGCTTCGTCTGTTTCCTCTATGCCTTCATTCTCTTCCAGCATTTTGAAAGTTCATGGTTACTCAAACCAAAATAGGAACAATAACTCTTTCTCCCATTTATGCATGCAGATTTGTCATGCTTAACATAATCATAAACAACTTGACTATGGGAAGAATTATACCTTGAATGTTGCTTTGCATGTCCATCATTTTTACCTTCTTGAGGAGATGAACTTGAAGAGGTTCCAACTCTCTTTTGAATACCAACATTAGTGTTCATGTCTTGATAGCTATTAGAACTCTCTTCCTCGCCATAAGCTGCATGTCTACAAACATGTTGCTATAACATGGGTTTCAAACAATGACATTCATCTTGAATACAAACTTGACATGTTTTTGGACTTGAACCTGTAACAAAAGTTCTTCTTGGAACTGTCTCAAGTTCCTTCATGGCTTTAGAGTTTTCTCCATAAGGTTGAACATAACCTAGACCAAACTTCTTAGGCCTTTCCTCAACCATAATAGGCTCAATCATGCCTTGTGCATGTTTTCCTAGACCCTTGCCTTCAAACCCATTCTTAACATCAATTTTGACCCTATACCTCTAGTGTGTTTTTAAAATGAACCTACATATCTATCTGAAGAGGAAATTGAAGACAAATTTGAGTGATTTACCTCTACTTTAAGCATGTGTTTGAATAAGTCCTTCTTTATCTTGCTTCATAGCAATCAATTTCTCATGAAGTCTACTGCTTTCCCTTACATCTTCATACAGAATTTGCACCATATCCTTCAGGATGTAGAAGTCCTGCTTCATCTCTTTATCAAAGAGTCTTGCAAAGGGTGAGGATTTAGAAACCTAACTTGATGAAGTTTTCATCATTATGTAAATGAATTAAATAACTTCAACAACAATTCACAAAGCTTAAAAAAATTTGACAAAGCTTCTTAACAATTTGGCTGTAGATTCAAGCTCTTTTCTGTGGCTTGTATCTCTTCTTCAAGCAACCTCTTTTTGCAAACAATCCCTCTTGTGCTTCAAGGGTTGCCTTGAGGTCCTTTGTGTAAGGAGGATGCTTTCAGCCTTCTTACTTCTTGTCCTCTTCTGGAATTAGCTAGCAATATATCCCCTTCACCTCTAGCAAACTCAAACTTGTAAGCATCAATTAATTTGCAAACAAATAATTCTTTGCACTGTTAAACACCTTGCAAGTCAAACAAGCAAGAGAGCAACCTTGTGCTCTATCAAGCAAGCAACCTAGTGCTTGATACCACCTGATCTAAAATGGGTGGCTGACTTGTTACGCTATGTAAGCAATTCCCAATCAATTAAAACAAATTAATATATTGCTTATACTTGATAGTGCGGAATTGAATACTTGAACCAAGTATATGTGTTTTAACTGTTTTAAGTCTTTATGTGTGAGGAATTAAAAATTTGTTTTTGCTGATTAAAAGCATGTACATCAAGCATAAATTGCAACAAAATAATCATCAACACATAAAAGAAAATTTAATAAATGAGTTCACCTGTATGTCTTGGGCTACATCTCCTTGAGCTTATGTCAATTGACTTGGCTCTTTGGGATTAAGATGGAAATTTTATTTTACAATTTAACACTTAACTCCAATGGTTGTTTGAGCTATACCAATGGGTTTAGAATACCATCATACCCCTGGATTTACTGCCAACTTCTCTGGAAATGGACCTAGGCTCCCTTGTACTTGACCGCTTATGTCAGTGTCCTTAAGCTTCCCTAAGCTTCTCTGTGGAAAAAACTCTCTTATAAGTCCTTTTATTTCCCTGAAACATTTTCTATTGTATCCAACATATATCATTCATCCAAAATAGGCTATTCATTTGCTCCAAATGAGCTCTGGCTCCCCAATCTAGGCCTCCATCACCTAGTGGCCCTGGGCTCCCTAAAACTTCCCTGTAGCTTCTTCTGCTCTAGAAGTCTCAAAATGGCTCTTAAAATCCCTCCAATGGATTTATAATGTCCAAAATAGTCAGAATATACTATTCACTTGCTGAAATTGGCCTCTAGCTTCTCTGGTTATGCCTCCTTCTCCTGGTGGCACCATGTGACTCTAGGCTCACTGAAAACTTCTCTGTAGCATATTGGCCTTAAAAAGTCTCCAAATGGTTTTGAAAATCATTCCATTGGATTCAGAAGATTCAAGATAGTCATAATAGAATATTGGTTTGTTGAGAATGGTCTCTGGGTGCTCTGGTTATACCTCATTCTCCTGGTGGATCCTAGTGGCCCTTGGAACTTCTATGAAGAAATATCATGCTCAGAAGTCCTCATATGGATTTTTAAACCTCTCCAATGGATCTATAATGATCAATATAGTCATAAATGACTATTGGTTTGCTGAGAATGGTCTTTGGCTGCTCTGGCTAGGCCTAATTCTCCTACTGGCCCCTAGTGGCCCTTGGAACTTATCTAAAGAAAAATCACACTTATAAGTCCTTAGATGGCTCTAAAAACCTCACCAATGGATCTATAATGCTCCAATTAGCTAAGAATGACTCTTCATTCACTCTGAATGGTCGAAAATTGAGTTTCCTACTCTTTTTTCGAGTTACACCTAGGAAAGCTCCACTAAAAGTGGAGGACTCCACTTAACTGGAGTCAAAATAAATTCTCCACTAGAAATGGGGTGCTTTGCCAATTAACCCACCAAATTAAATTGCAAATGAAATTTTGTGGTTGGGGTGGCCACATGCGCACCCCAAACCCGCGGGTTTCATAACCATTTAAGGTTAGTGCTTATCCGCGCGCATTTAAAATTGACGGTTTTTCTGTTGGGTACATGCACCCACATACCATGGTTACATAACTGTTGAACAGGTGGAACCCGTGAAATTTAACTCTAGTTTTGAAACTTGAATCGTGGTTAAGTTGTGGGTTGAACGATGACTGCGGAGACGTTGGCAGTTCCCATGTGACAACTGCATTGGATAACCGTTAGCTGGCGGGTTGTTGTCGGTTAACGCATACACTGCAAGGTTTGATTTTATTCACTGTTTTCCATGTGAATGCTCCATGGGGATCGCTGGCGGGTTGGGACCATTGGTGGTCCCCAACCCCTAATGCGAACTTCATAACCCTTTAACATTAACCTGACAATGTTATATGTTAAGCTCTACATGTAGCTCAGGCTGTTGTGTTGTGTGGTTGCTCTGTTGGAGGTCCAGGGTTCAAATCCTATGGCCTCAACCTAAAATTTTAGACAGTGGTTCAAGGGCCATGTGGTGGCCTCAGGGATAGCCACGTGGCACCTTCTGATTTGCTCCTCCAAACTCCACACCAAATGAAACTACGACACTTGTCAACATCTAATTGACCTAGAAGGAATATTATGGGGGAATATTTTGAGGAATATTTTAGGAATATTCCCAGGGAATATTCCTTTTTGTTGACTGTACAATTTCCCAGTCAACCTTGGTCAGCTGTCGAAATTTGCAGTTTACTGGACTTTTCAAAACATGATAACTTCTTCATACTGTGTCGGTTTTTTGAACCGTTCACGGCGCCGGAATCAAGAAGATGAGATCTATCCGGTCGCTTAGGTTTGGCATACTTTTGAACACTTTGAAATCTGAGCTATCAATTATGTTTTGATCCAAATCTGATCAGGTTTTCTCCCACAACTAGGAAATTTTTAAGTGATAACAACTTCAACCTTGTCTATCATGGTACTGTCATGCATCAAGATCATTCTTTCTTCAGGGAATAACCACATTTATTAATACAATATTGTCATATATCAGATCACGAAGTCAAATTATATATATATATATATATATATATATATATATATATATATATATATATATATCATTGTCATGACAAGTCATCATCAAATATTCAATTTGGCTCCATTTTCATATATGAACATGCCATCAATCATTCATCAAGGGTTATTGTCATACAATTAGGATAATTGATAAGTGTACCTTCATACGACATTATATATATATATATATATATATATATATATATATATGTATACACACACTCACATCATTGTCATGACAAGTCATCATCAACTATTCAATTTGGCTCCATTGTCATATATGAACATGCCATCGATCATTCATCAAGGGTTAATGTCATACAATTTAGATAATTGATAAGTTTACCTTCATACAACATTACATCTCTATCACATTATACAATCATTTTCTTCCATTTTTGTCATATTGGAAAATTTACAATGTTTTTAAGTCATCATAGGAGTTACAACTATCAAAGCCTTGCCAAGATCAACTAGGAGATAGTCACTTAGAACCACACTATTTTTATCACTGTTACAGTGCTCATTACAAGAAATGGCAACAATATCAAGTGACCATATATCAAAGTCAATGTTTTTGGCCTTGTCTTTTCTTAGACAAAATCAAAATATCCATCATGGTTACATGACAAGTATTTTTTGGTATCCAAATGTAAGATGTTTGCCAAATATCAATGAGATCATATTAACTATTACTATAAAGTGCACCAATATATCACATGTACCAAGAATCAAACTCACTCTCATATTTATGTGACTAGTATGCATAACTTAAGAGTATTATATGAATCAAGACATCTCTGAGGTTGATATTCTTGTCATACCTCAAGTCTTAACTTTCCATCCCACCATTGTAGCTAAATCGAAACATAACGCTGTAAAAATTAAGTTATACTATAGATACCTTGTAACATTCAGATACCTTTAGCAACTTGTAGCATTCATTTATCATATACACTTTGTCATTAATAGTTGTAGAACTCACACATACTGTAAATTCCATATTTTATGCTACTTTTTCAACTCACATATATGAGGTAACATTCCTATAATACTATTAAATTTCTCCCAAAATAAACTTGCATCGAGTTTTTTTTCTACTTTAGCTTCCTCTTCCTCCACCAACTTTTCTCTTCCTGCACTAGTTCTCTTTTCCTACACCATTTGGCATCTAGATGATCCTCAAGAAGGATCCACTAATCATATCTTCATTAGGAAGTTAGAAACACTCAAATATTCATGCAGGAAGGACAATAATCTAAACGATAAATCTAAATAAGAGTTGTGTCATAAAGAAAAAAATGTAAGTTTAGAAGGTACTTATCTTTAACAAGGATTCAAGGAAGTGATCAACTCCCTCTTGATCCAGCCTCCAAGAGTCATTACTGTCTATCATCCACATGTCAATGTTGCCTTCAAAATAAATTCATTAGTGAAATCCATATCATGAGGTACCAAATACCATCAAACATGTATTAACAAAAGAGGATATGCCTCAACTTGGTACCATCAATATTTTCAATGGTATTCATCAACAGCTAGGCCCAACTATCAATTTAACATATCATATCCTATAGTGAGACTAGCCCATCTAGTTTTACACTAAATCTGTCATATTTCTTGGAATCATGCTATGGTTTCAAGACTATAGAACTCAAAACACATTCCATGGATTTCTTCCAAACCCTAACCTCATGTTATCCACCAAACCCTAACTTCTTTTCTAAAACAAGGTTGCCCAGGGTTTCCTTCAAACCCTAGCATTATTTTAGGTCTATGCCATCTTCATCGCTTTCACTCTATATTTATTCACTAGTGTCCTTACAAGGGTGATATTAATGAATTTTCTTCATCCAAACTTTGAAACCATGCTAATTTTTTAGGGTTTTATTGTTCTTTGTTGTAGATAATTGCACGTTACACATTTGTATCACATTCACCCCATAACATATCAACATCATTAGCAATTATGCAGAAAGAACAATAATGCAATGGATCAATAAAAAACAGAAGAAAGCATACACAAATAGAGACACAATGATCTAGGTCAGAGACCAGGGAAAAACCCCACAAAAGGGGGAAAACCCATCCAAATTATTCTTCTTCTATTAGGTATCCATACATGTTTCGGTTGAGATACAAATTACAATGATATACATCAGCAAGCCTCCTAGGGCCATCCAAAGTCAGTTCAAACTATGTTTATGAACTAACATATGATAATCCAAGAAGGCTTCAGCTATATCACTATTGTGAGAAACAATATCATTGGCAATGGTGAGGTCATTGTCACAACAGACAACATACTTTCATCATAAGATCACGGTTATGATACATCATATTGAAAGTGCAAGGTTCCATATGGCTACTATCAAATTCAAAACTCATTGTTATATCTATCAAGGTTGGAGTCATCCCAAGTCAAAAAATATATTCCAACCAATGTCCTATAAATTCAAGTAATTTTCCAAGAATATGTCTCATTATTAAAGCCATTGTTACAGATATTATTTATCGTGAATCACTATGAAATTCCAAAGAAAAGAATATATTGTCACTGGAGAGGATAATATATAGTCACTGTAGAGCTACCATGATACTACTGTAGAGATACCATACTACCACTGTAGAACTTGCCACAATATACCACTATGTAAATACCAGTATAGAAATACTATAATATGCTACTATATAACTATCATAATAATCCATTGTAGTAACCTCATAGTTGATTTGATATGGCACAAAGAATGGTGCATACAATTCCAATTACACGTGATGTAGATGCAAGAGACATAGTCATACCATGCGAGAGTCATACGTGAGAGTCATATGCGAGAGACACAGTCATACGTGAGCCATAGTCATATACCATGCAAGAGCCATCGTCTTATACCATGCTAGGGCCATACGCAAGAGCCACAGTCATACCGCACATGAGAGAGTATAGTCCTATAGTGATAGGTGTGAAAGTATAGATATGTGTAGTAGAGTGAGAGTAGTATTCCTAAAGTATAGTAGACATAAGAGGGTAGTCATAAGTGTCTTGTAGCCATAGTATAATCCTAGATTCAATGTGATAGAGTAGTCTTGTGAGATAAGTCTGAGATAAAGCAAGACCATAATCCTAAGGAAGAGTGAGAGGATAATTATATAACCATTGCAAAGCCCTATAACCAATGAGAAGTTTTGTAATCAATTAATATAGTCTTATAGCCATAACCCTTACAAAATACCTCAGACCATAACTCTTGTTCAATACATGAAATGCATCCCAAAATATCAAAATGATATATTCCATATGACGTGTAGATATGTAGATTCTAACCCTGCACATAAATTACCTGCAAACTAATTCTTCAAACCAAAAAATAAACAATGGCGAGAACAAAAAAATATATATATATACAAAGAGATTTTACCCTAGATCCCAAAACCGAGGCTACCAAACTGATTTTTAATTATATTCCTTTCAATGTTACAATACATATATATACATGCCAAAGCACTCATAAACCCCAATCCACTAACCCTAGATTAGAACATAATCGTAGTTCCCTTGACCAGATCTACTAAATACCATGGGGAGAAAACTGTCATGCCCAAAACCATTTGCAAAACCCATGCACAAAACCATGTGTAGGTTCGCCCACCATATTTCGGCCAACTATTATCGGGTCCGCATAAAATTGTTTTCTAAGGGAGCTTCCTTGGACCCCATTCAGGGGGGCTACCGCCCCATTGAAAACCCCCCAACAAGGAGGGATTACGCCCCTTGATGCACCTAGTGCAATGTACAACACATGGGACTAGTCATGTAAGGAATATAACACACTCCCAATAAGATCAAACTATTCCATGCCAAGAAAAGTTGCAGACTATGTGAAATTTCAGAGAGAGAGAGATAAAATCATCATGCCAAAGTGATTAACATGATTGGGTATTTATAGTTGAATGTGAGATCGAAGGGACACTTTGATTGGAGGAGTGACCAATTTCAAAATTTTCAATTTAATATTTTTCCCTCCAATAGATTGAATATGACTTGATGACCATAATCAAATTGCTTTTATTTAATCACTTGAAATAATATTTGATAATCAAATGTAGGCTAGCGAATTTCTCCCTAGCTGCAAAAATTAATGCCGAGAAGATACTTATCTTATATAACAAGTTGGACTGAAAATTGAGAGCATGAATTTGTCTCTCCACCCAACCATAGACAAGTTACAACCACATGTAATTGTACCTGTCACTCCCAAGCCAGATTCCATAACTTGAGGAAGAGTGTTTTCCAAGGGAATTTTTTTTTAATTAACTAGATAGAATAGGATATCACAAGACCATTGTGCCTTCATCCACCAACTACACAAGCTTCCACTTAATCCTCTCATACTTTTCATACGTGATGAACATATATTCCAATATACCACAGTACAAAGAGTTCAAATTATTCTCATGAGAAGAGAACTCACAATAAAGGAAGGTTCGTCACCAGATAAGCTATTGTAGGAGCATAGAAGCTATCTTAACAGATAATTCATCAACGAGAGAAAGAACCAGTGTTGTCATCACCTAGTGGTTCTTTAGCCTTTAGGAAAGCCACTGCTCTCTATAATGCTTTCACCCAGCAAGCTTCTATAAGGATTCTTTAGCTAGTTTTTAGTATTTATGGAGTTTAACAATAATGAATTTGGGTCACTACCTTCTCCACGTTCTCACCTCCACCCTTGGAGGAATTTTTTCTTGTTTTTACCGTAACATTATCTATGTTCTTTCTTTCACTACTTTTGTGCGCCATCATATATATGATTCTCTTTGCATATTCCTACGCGTGAGAGAGAGAGAGAGAGAGAGAGAGAGAGAGAGAGAGAGAGTCGTAAATGAAGGTCCTCCCACCTTCCAAACAAACTAACCATTCATCTCCTATCCAACTCCACACCAGTAAACCCCGCTTAGGACAACACAACCCATGTTTCCTTTAATTTTTTGTCCTCCTATTGCTTGTTATTGTGGTTAAAGGACACATGGGCTTGTCCCTTCCTCTTTCAGTTAATTTATGGCATAGTTGTTTGGTCAATTTAGTGTGTCCTAAATTGCTACATTAATTTGTCAATCCGGGATTCGTAAGCTGACGAAGTGTGGCGCACTATATGTGCAAGATAACCTATCTCTTACTTTTTGTAGTTTTTGGGTTTTTTATTTATCTTGGGGGTTTTTATCCTGGTTGGTTTCCTAATGTGAGATGGAAATTCTAAAAGACAAGTATGGATATAAATGTTCAAGGCAATGATTTCTCAAACTTCAAACTTCAAAAGGGTTTTAAACATGCAATGAAAAAATTAATTCCTAAAAGAAAATGAAAATGTGCCACTATACTAGTCAAACAAACAGTGAACTATTGATCATGAAACCCATTACCCTTGCTGCTGTCTAAATACAAAAGAAACTGTGCTCAAAGAAATCCAAGAATTGCAAGCAAAGTAAAGCTAAAATCAAATTACATCAACTCATATTCTGACCCCTCACCATTAGTCTCACTATGGCTTTCGGAGGTAATCATAAACAACTTGAGAAATCTGATATCTAATTTGCAGAAAAATAAACTAATATCAAATTACACACTCATACTTCAATCCCTCACCATTAGTCTCGTTATGGCTTTCGGAGGTAACTGATAATGACATGAGTAATTTAATATCTAATCTAACTAATAAAGCAAATGTACAAAACTGAAATAAATAAAACAGTGCTGGAATTAAAAGCTAAGAAAAATAAATCAGCCGAAGGACAAAACTGATTCCATGTCATTAGTCATTGTAAAACTATGTGCAAATGCCCGGGCTGCCTACTATAATCTGGAACAAAGACACTGATCAGTTAACAGCAGTATAAAGCATGAAAAATTATGGACAGAAATAAAACGTTAATACTATAAGAGATGTAATATATACACGTGAATAACTATGGCATAATGAACGTAAGGAAATAAAGCATGAAACTATACAGCAATAAACAAAACCTCAGTGTGTGCAGGGGCCCTCTGCACAATCCTCGGGCAACAGCTATCAACCACGAATTATGCTTATGAATAGAGTCTTCTCATATATTCAAAACACAGTCATAACAAGGAAATAATGTCACGGCACAGTGGGCTTTCTTTACAACAAAATTACATTACAAAAGCTAACTACTATGCGTATGAGAACGCATTATTTATAACAGAGGATGACATAACTACTTTCCTACAATCTGCGCTGATAAAAGACACGTGAACAACCACGTCCAAAAATCTAGCATTATGGCTGCCGTGAAGATTAAATCTATGGAGGGTGGTCGTTGGATTCGTCTTATGGAGAAGTTCACAAGTGTTGATATGTCCCCTGAGACTTAGGAACGGCCACGCAAGTCTTCACGTGGTGAAAAATGGAGTTCTGTCACCGTAGGACTCTTAGGTTGACCACCGCTTGACTACCTTTGACCACGACCTTCTTTGGTGAATTCGACTGAGCCAATAGGACTCGGTCCATATCCATGTCATTTCCAACTTGCCCATGTGGCTTGATTTTCCTGAAGACACCTGCAATATAGGCTTTAACAAAATGGCTGCGGAAAGTGACAAGATTCCGCAGCTCAATGAGCAAAAATCTAATTCAAACAGCAGACAAAAAACATAGTTAAAAACCACTTTAAATGCTCTTTTATGATTAATATGCAATGATGTTGATGACTTAGGAGGTCCAGGTAAATGGAAAAGGTCTAGAAAGGTGTATAGGAAAGATGCAAGTTTGAGACTCAACAATAGTCAACCCATTTAAATATACTCAAAAAACTAGGACTGATATTTAAAATAAAAATTTCCTCAAGAAATCGCCTTACTCAAGCAATGGTATCCATGTCCCTTTTCTCTCAACCATTTAAATAATTACAATTATTTACAATGAAAGAAATATTAACTAAGGGACGAAATAGCTCCTCCTCCCTTGGGGAGAACATCACCCTCGGTGTTCAATAGCCATATACAAAAAAACATGCTTTAGACCAAGTATTGATTATTATGGAGCTTTAAATGCATATCTTCATACAACTTTTATAATGTGTTTACATTTGCTTCACTAAGAAAATTTAAGAAAGGATATGTTGCCCACATCTAGTCAACCATTTCCCGCATGGCTTCCTCTCGCCCAAAGTGCCTCCACTAAACTTTGAATTGCTCTATTGCTCGATTCCAGAGCATGAGTTGCCTTTGATCCAGGATGCATAATGGTTCTAATTGGAACTCTCCCTCTAGTTCTACCTGTAACATAGACCAGTCAATTACATGATTAGCATCCTGCAAATATCTTTTAAGAAATGAAACATGGAAAACATCATGCACTCTAATTGATGGAGGAAAGGCCATCCTATAGGCCACTATCCCTATCCTTTCAAGCACTTCAAATGACAAAAAAAACTGTGGTTCCAACTTGGCACATGACCCAAATTTCAAGGAGCTATTCTTGGGTCTAACTCACAGGAAGACATGTTCCCCAACTTTAAACACTTTGCGAACTCTATGCTAGTCTACATAGCTCTTCTGCTTGTACTGTGCCACCTTTAAATTTCATTTGATGGCTTTCATTTCCTACTCCATTTCTTTAAATATATTAGGCCAAATGAGGACCGTATTCACTAGATCGGTCTAACTGATAGGCGTGTTACAATTCCTCCCATAAATCACTTCAAATGGGCTCTTTTTTAGCTATTCTTGATACTCATTATTGTATGCAAATTCCACAAGTGGAATATACTATTCCCATTTCTTAGGTTGGTGCATTACATACATTCATAGCATGCATTCAAGAATTATATTTATTATCTCTATTTTCCCATCAATCTGGGGATGGTATGTTGTGTCGAATTCCAACTCTGTTCCCAAGCCTGCAAATAAATATCTCCAAAATTTTGAAGTGAATTTTTCGTCTCTTTCCAAGATCATTTTCTTGTGAAGTCATTATAGTCTTATGATTTCCTTTATGAAAACTTGAGCCACCTCGCTCGCTGAATTCATAGATTTAACAACCATGAAGTGAGCCACCTTACTTAACCTATCGACCACTACCATGATTGCATCATGTTTGTTTGGAGTCCTTGGAATCCCTGTAATAAAATCCATGGAAATCACTACCCACTTCAATTTTGGAATGGGGATAGGATGCAATAAGCCATCTGGGTGCTTACACTCAACCTTCGCCTGTTGGCACTTTATGCATTTGGAGATAAAGTCAGCCAACTCTCTTTTTAAATTAGGCCGGAAATAAAATTTCTTAATGGTTGTCAATGTCTTTTGGTAACCTGGGTAGAAAAAATATGAATTGGCATGAAACTCCCTTAATAAGAGTTTCTTGAAGTCATTGTTATTTCTTACATAAATTCTTCTTTTGAATTTAATCAATCCTTTTTCTTTAAGGCAATAGTCCTTATGTTCATTTCCTTGAGATAATTTTTATAGCTTCTCTTTTAATTGTTGATACTTTTAATCTTGCTTCCCATTTTTTTTGGTCTTTTCTTGAAGACCTGTTTCATAGGAACTTACAACTAAATTTTTTAATTGCACCCTCACGCTGAGTACAACAACTATTCTATTCCCCCTTCATTTATATATTTTATTTCAAAATCAAACTTGGTGAGAGTGGCCCGCCATCTATCTTGCCTTGCATTAAACTTGGGTTGTTCAAATAAATACTTCAACCCTCCATGATCAATCATTAGAGTGAATTTTCTACCAAGAAGGTAGTGTCTCCACATCTTCAACATAAGAATGACGAAAACAAGTTCCAAATCATGAGTTACATAATGCTTCTCATGCTCATTTAACTTTTGTATTTTGTAGAAAACCACTTGGCCTTCCTACATCAAGACTCCACCAAGTCCTTCCTTACAGGCATCCGTGCAAACCACAAAATCCTTTTTTTGGTTTGTAATTCTTAGCATTAGTGCCTTGGTCAACAACGACTTATACTGATTGAAGACTGTAGCACAATCAACTGTCCATTTGAACATATTTCCTTTCTATTGAAGATTAATAATTGGAGAACCAATCTTGGAGAAATTGTTAATAAATATTTTGTGATAGCTTGCCAGTCCCATGAAGGACCTAACTTCGACCACATTTTGAGGTGTTTCTCATGCCATGAAAGCCTTAATTTTTCATGGATCAACTGCTGCTCCATCCCTTAAGGCAATGTGTCCCAAGTAATGAATTTATGACTGAAAGAAATTGCACTTACTAAGTTTTTCATAAAGCTTATGCTCTCTTAAAAATTGTAGTATTGTGGCCAAATGCTCTTTGTGCTCCTCCTTGGTCTTTTAAAAGACAAAAATGTCATCAACAAAGACGATAACAAACTTATCCAAATAAGGGTGTAATAAATTGTTCATAAGGCACATAAAGGTTTCAAGTGCAATGGTAAGTCCAAAGGCCACTTCCACGAATTCATAATTCCCATACCTCGTTCTAAAGGTTGTTTTATGGATGTCTTCATCCTTTATATGCACTTGGTGATAACCTAATCTCAAATCAAGTTTGGAGAAGATGGTTTCTCCTCTTAAATGATCAAACAAATCATCAATCTGTGGCAATGGATATATATTCTTGATGGTCACTTTATTCAATTGTCGGTAATCAATGCACAATATGAGTGTGCCATCCTTCTTCTTAACAAATAGAATTGGTGCTCCCAGGGATACACGCTTGGCCTTATTTAGCCCTTATCCAACATCTTCTTGAGTTGTAGTATTAGCTAAAATAGTTATAGGGTTCTCATTCTATGAAAAACTTTAGAGGTTGGAGTTGCTACCAGCACTAATTCAATGGAAAATTCTACCTCTCGACGTAGAGGTAAACCAAGAATTTCTTCGAGGAATACATTTAAGAACTACTGTAAAACTAGTTACTTCCTTAGAACATCATTGGAATTATTCTCAGCACTGTAATTAGCTTCATCACTGTTGGATATTTGCACAACAATTACAATGCATCCTTTTTTGTGGCTTCTTTTGGTTTGCATGGCCAAAATTTGACTTAGAGAGGTATGTTTCAATTTTCCATGTAATATTCTTGGCTCTCTAGCTTCATATAAGAATTCAATGGTATTAACAGAGAAATCAACCTTGGTTCAATGCACATATAACCAGTCCATGCCATGGAATGCACTATATGTTTCAAACAATAACACACTGAGGTTTACCATCGTTAGTATCCCATTTAATTTGATTGAGCAAGGCTTCACCCAATGCTCAACTCTTCTTTTCATCCCTGTGGCCAATTAAATGAACTAAGACTCATCATGCACTTCCTTCTTTCATGCATATTTCTAAAAAAGAGTGGGACTAATGTAACTAAAATTCAAACCGAGGTCAATCTAAATGTAATGATTTGGTCAGTGAGCATACCTTCCACCTCTGTAACCATTTCTTGATGATTAGCTTGGCGATTATCAATTGTTGCATAAATTATAGGTATACTTTGAGCTACGCCCTTGATTGTATCTACCTCCTGTGCATTGTACATTTTCGGGCCATCATGCTTACACTGTGGGAAATATTTCCTTAGGTGTTTTTCTCCACAATTCCATCACTTATATGGACCCTTCCCATAACCTTTGACTTTATCTTGGGTAGAATGGCCTCTACTGGAAGCATTGGGCGTCTGCTGATTTTCTTGGTTAATAGGGGTCACACTCATTCCCTTGGTTCTCTTTTTCCCTTTTCCTTTGAACTTGGCATTTCCTTTGGATTTCCAGTTGATTTATACTCGGGCTTACACCTAGATTTCTCATAGCAATGCTTCAATGTTTTGATCACATCCTCTAATGTCTTAGGTTCATAAAATTCAATTCTATCCTTGAAGGATTGTGGCAATCCATTGATATACCTTTGAATCTTTGTTTTTTCTTTGAGATTGGGCGCTCTTTGCAAGATGCAGGACATGATTTCTCTTGCTAGACAATTGAAACTATGGTTATTTGTTGCTAATACTTTTAGGATAAGAAACATTTTGCTCGTTATCTGTCACATTTATGTAATTTGAGTTGATAGAGGATATGGTAGCTTACAAGATCTATGTGCATGTAATCGTATTTTGATTTAATGAAAGACCACCTTTTTTTTTCTCTTTAATAAAGGTAGGGAACATACCTTATAAACTCTAAGAATTTGGTGGTGTACTCATCATCTGTCATTTGACCCAATCTGAGTTCATAGAACTCCTTAGCCTTGCTGTCGAAGTATCTCTTATATTAATACTTTCTCCTAAAATACTCTTTAAACTTCTTCCAGTATAATTCTTCCTCCCTTAAATTCTTTACATTTTTCAAATCTTCCCACCATATAATATCACATTTTACATTAATATTAAAAATAATATTATATTTTACATTAAAAAATCACATTTTACATTAATGTTTCTTTATATTATTAATAATATTGTTGGTTTCTATTAATTATTTTCATATTAATATTTCAATAGTTATAATTGTAGTTATCTTAATATTAATTATTCAGATAATTTAATTTTAATAGTTATAATTATAATTATTTTAATATTAATATTTTAATAGTTTTAATTATTATAATTTTACTATTTCCCTTCTAATTGTAAAGTGTTATAATATATATATATATATATATATATATATATATATATATATATATATATCTTTATTTCTAAAACTTTCTCTCCTACATATTGGATTAGGACTGGAGATGACAAATTGGATTATAGGTTGTGTATCCTCTGCCAACTTCTCCATTCTAATCAATGGCTCCCCCTCAAATAATTTCACCGGTACCCAATGAATTAGATAGGGATGTTCATTGTCCATGCTCCTGTTTTTGGTTGTGATGGAAGGGTTGAGTCTACTTCTACTGAAAGAAAAGAAGGAAAGCAATATAAAGAGCATAAAATATCTCCCAAGCAATATACCACATACCTCTTATTCGTGGATGATGTGTTGTTGTTGGGATTATACATTGTTTTTGAATCATATAATTATTAAAAAAAATTGTAACGTCAATGGCATGGACGCCAGCCTAAACAAATCCTCCTTTATCATAACATTTTAGTCCTGAAACAATTTCATCCATACAATCCTTTTTTCCTTTGCAGTCCTTTTATTTGGAAATTGGTTTAAAATATCTTGGATTTTTCCTTAACCCAAATGATTACCATAAAGGGGACTGAATGTGGCTGATAAGGAAAGTTAAACATAAGATAAATTTATGGTGTTACAATTGGTTGTCTTTGGGGGGTAGATTGATTCTTGTTAAATCAGTGCTAGAAAATATTCCTATCCATGGAAAATTTTAGGGGCTAATATTCGCAGGTGGGCTAATTTTCCATGGTTTTTCCAAAAAAAATATTCGCCAATTTCCATTTTTTTATAGAAGTGATTCGCCCAAATTTTACGATATAAAAGTACTTTACCTTAAAAATCGCCAACATTATATAGACAATATATATAATATCAATTATAAATTTGAACAATTTTAAAAATACATCAATAAAGATTTTAAAATTTTCACATTAGGGACTAGTCAGATTTGCCAATTTTTTAAACTTCAAAATAATTTTCCATCCTTAAAATTTTCCCTGTTCCTATCTGCTGGTTATCCTTGGAAAATATTCCCATGGCTATTCTTAAAGCCATAAAAAAGAAATATGTTCAATTTTATATGGAATGGTAAAAGCTACAAAGAAAAGATACATCCAGTTAGTTGGGCCTCCCTACCCATTCCAAAAAACCCTGGAGGATGGGGTTTTAAAATTTTGGCCTAGTTTGGAAAATCCTTGGCCTGAAAAATATTTGGAGAGGTCTCTTCAGTGGGGGACTTTGGAGTCATGTATTAAAAATAAAATATGTAAAAACTATATTAGTAGTGGATTGGGTTAGAGAAAAAGCCAAAAAACCATCTAAAAGAGGTTTTATTGTTTGGAATGCCCTCACTGCTTCTTTCCCTTTCCTCTACAACTCGATAGCTTGGAAAGTTGGAGATGGAAAGCATGTTGTTTTGGGGAAGGATACTTTTATAAGCGAAGCCAAAGTCTACAAATTATCCCCAAATTTGATCAAATTCTTGTATTCTAAAGGACTCTATCACTTGCAAGATGTTAGAATAATTGTTTTTTCTCTAACCAATAACAATTAGTGGTTGACTGTAGGTGAACTGGGCCTGAATGGTTTTTTAAGAAATGAATGGAATCATTTTGTTAAGTAAATAATTAGCAATAGGTTGTGCTTAAACAATGCAAAGGACTCGTTGGTTTGGACCTAGGACTCCTCACACTGCTGCAACCTAGTACGTCAGATGGTGGAACACATGTATGTAGAAATAACATATACCTCATAAGATAAAATTCTTTTTCTGGTTGGTTTTACATAATAAAATTATAACTTGTGAAAAGCTTAAGAAATGAGGTTTTGTGGGACCAAAAAGTTGTTGCCTTTCTAGAAAACATGAGGAAACGGTGGATCACCTCTTTGTTAACTACCAAACAACTCAAAAACATTTGGCACTATGTGATGCAAATTATAGGCATCAAAGAGAATTTGGATCGACCCACCTTCGAAGACTTTCTGTGCTTCTAGACTAAGAAATATAAATTACTAGATCCACTTCCCATATTTGTTGCCTAGGGTATTTGGAACCTCATGAACAAGGTTATTTTTGAATGTAGGAACATAAATATTCTCCTCTCATCCTCCAAAATCGCTTCTCTATTTAGGGAATACCCCTCCCAACAAGATAAAAGTCCTAGAAGGATTATTTTTCCATCCATTTCTTATGATTTGATAGTGGGTTTATTTGATGGAGCTACACAAAATTATAATTGTGGTGGTGGAGGCTAGATTAAATTTCCTAAAAACAGATCATTCACATTCAAAATAGGAATTGGAAATGGGACCAACACTAAAGCAGAGTTGATTGTAGCTTGGGCACTTGTGACGCTAGCTAAGAGAAAAAAGATAAATTATATCCAAATTCTTGGTTACTCCAAATGCGTTATAAATTGTTGGCAGGTGAAGCCCAACTAGAGGTTCTAAACCTAGATGCTTGGAAGAACATAATTGCTGAAGCGAAAACTTAACTTCTTGAAGATCATGTTTCAACACATTTATAGGGAATTTAACAAAACAACATACAAGTTATCAAAAGTGCCTTATTCTTGGACCCTGACACCATCCTCATGGAGGAGCTTATCAATGGCTATGTCTAATGTATTCACCTCTTTCATTTTTCTCAATTTCTAACATGGATCTCTTTGCCTTTTCATTTACATCTTATTATATCATATATCTAGATAAAACAAGCTCAATTATCAACAAAACAGTGATAGGCCCCTGCCTCTTGGATCCACATTTCTTCAAATCCTTATTGAAGATTATGATGAAGCAATATCTCAGTTTATGTACCTCAAGCATAACATGCAACCAATTTTAGTAAATTTTTGTTTTCTCTCTCACTAGTACTTCGACTTTTGTAAAATATGTACCTCTCAACTCCATTTTTTTTTTTTTGGTAGCTTTATGTTTTCTCTAGACAATCAGGTCATTGTTAAACTATACAACTTGTTGTTTGAGATGAATTTTTTTTTAAACAATAGTATGAGAGTATTTTTTTATTCATAAGTGACTAGCAAAAAATATTCTTTTACAATGAAAAAAAACGTGTTTATAAAAAATGTATTTCATATAATTCCAAATTTTGATACTATTATTTTAACATCTTATTTATAATATTAATATCTTCATTTAAATAGTTATAATTATAAATAATTTAATATTAATATTTTATTAGTTATTATAATTAGAATAATTTCATGTTTGGGAACCTCTTGCCCTACCAAAAGTGAACTTCTTCTTCTGGACCCTTGTTCATAACAAACAGCTAATGGGAGATAATCTGGAAAAAAGGAATATAGCAGGGCCTCACAGATGCACATTATGCAGCAATAACTTCGAAACAACCCAGCATCTTTTCATGGAGTGCATATTTGCTAAAGAGGTTTGGGAACTCATTTTACAGGATTTCCAGATTCTAGCCCCTTCGCAGAACTCTATTGCAGATCTCTTTGCCTCTTGGAGTCAATACTATCCCCATCGAATCCCTTCCAAATCTTTCTGGCGTAAAAATCTGGATAGCGCTTCCCAAATACGTATGCTGGCAGCTTTGGTTGGCCCGCAATCAAAGGATTTTCAATGATTTGCAGCATACCCCGCTGCAGGTAGCTGCAAAAGCCAAGTTCTTCCTCTTGGAAGTGGCCCAATACCAGTATTTTAAAGAAGATCATTCGTTATTGCTTGAAGAAAAGAGGTGGCTAGGCATGCTAGTGATTTATCTGCGTAAGTATCTTCTCTCTCCCCAGAGTGTCAATCCGGAATGGCGCATAAGATTTGAGGATGATTTTTTTCAATCGTGGTGGAGGTCTCTAAACTTATCCACAATATTTTTTGATGGGGCGTCCAAGGGGAATCCTGGTGCTGGTGGGGTTATCTACTCTCCTGGAGGGTCTTCCAAAGACTGGTTCTATTGGGGAGTAGGCCAGAAATCCAACAATCATGCAGAGATCCTTGGGCTTCTAAAAGCTTGTCTTATTGCAAGAGACAAAGGAGTCAAATATCTCCTAGTCTTCGGCGATTTAGAGATAATAATAAAAAAAAATAAACTCGGAGGCACCGTTCAGCAATGCCAGCCTTAACAAAATTTTGGACAGATTGAAGAGAGTTCTTCTTGACTTTGACAAGTGCAAATTTTATCATATTCTGAGAAAGTCAAATAGTGAAGCTGATCAGATGGCAAACAAAGGCAGCTTGCTCATGAAAGGGCAGCTCATTGTTAACAATGTAAGCACTGTTCAAATGCCCTGAAAGTTGTAATAGATCAATAGCAGCAGTTGAAAGAACTCTGTATTGTAATAGGGGCTGCTTCGGCAAAGGCCCATAATCTTTTCAATATAATAAAATCCATACCCATTATAGTTAAAAAAAGAAGAAGATTAGAATAATTTCATATTTTTTAACATAAATAATTTCAATATCACTTTCCATCATTAATTAGTATTTTATATCAATCCCAAATTTTTTTTGGTTTCATTCTTCTCTACTTTTAATAATTTCTAGGGTCTATTTCCCAAGGTTTCTCTTGACACCATTGCATTTAAAAAATTCGTCTCATTCTCTTGGCTTCATGTTCCTAATGATGTGATTCACTGAAACTTCGAAAGTTTTAATTTTTTTTAACACAATTCTCCAAAAACCTTTTCATTTTATTAGAAAATAACTTAATTACCAACTACAATAACTAATAATATCACAATTCAACCCAATTAAAATGAAAAAACTCTTATTAAACTCCCTTTTAAATAATTTTGAAAAGAAACCCAAAATTTATTTATTTTTAAGTTTTTTTTCAAAACTTTTAAATATATTACTTTCACATATCCATAACTCAAATAATAAAAATGGTTTTGAATGCTCTAAGAAACAAGATTCATTACCAATTGATGTAAGTCAATAAAATAATATGATAAAATTATATTATAAAGATTCATATTAATAAAAAGAATCCATATGTATGTATATTATATTAGACCTACTTGATACTAAGCTAGAAGTCTTATACCTTGTTCTTTGTGAAAAATTATATATTCTATGCAGCCGAAAAGAAATGCACTCCGTAATTTCCTTTGGCATTGCAAAAAATGTCGTGAGAGTATTCATAGAAAGTTATACATAAGATAAGAGGCATACAAGTACTCAAAAAAGGTGGGTGTTTAAGAATCAAATGTAGCATCACGAAGTTGAAACTGTCAAGATCGTGAAGGTGCTTTATTCCCCAAATGGGGCTTCACGTGAGACTACCACCATCAAGGGGTAAGGCAAGGTATTCTTGTCTATTCCTTTATCCACCAAAGGAGGCTCATATTTTACAACTTGCATTGCCTGGTAATTATGGGTATCTTTTTTCTAATTATGTTGTCCTTTGATTTTTTGCTTTGTTGGAATATTATTATTATCTAATTTTAAGGTCATAGTCAAGTTAGACACCAAATTGGTGTATAAGAATTTTTTGTTTGTGGGATAAGGGACCTATCTCTATGTAATGATTTGATTGTTAAGTCTACTAAGGCATAAGGTACCCTGAGTGGGCTCAATGGTTAAGAACTTGTGATTTCTCTTGGGAGGTCACAGGTTCAAAATCGGCGAGGGGTAGGGTTGTCAATGGCCCGTCTTGACCAAGCTAGAGGGATAGATGTCCCATTGGAGTTTGGGATCTAACCATGGTCTTTGGATGCCTCGGTCCTTGTGAAGTCATGAGTTACTAGTATATGTGGCTTGTGGGCTGTTGCATATACTCGAAGAGGTTGCTTAGTTCCCTGTCTAAAAAAAAAAGTCTACTAAGACATACATACTTTATCCCCTCTGATTTTGAACCTGTAACTTCTTATAAAGAAACACATGCTCTTAACCATTAATCTTCTTCATTTAGTAATATTAAATTAAATGACTTTTATCCATTAATTTTTTTTATTATCTTTAAAAATTATTTCAATTCTATTACTTCAGTTGAAAAAGTTAAAACTAAAAGCCTATAATTTTATAATTAATTTCTAACATATCTTAACTTCTTTATTTGGTAATTCCTCGTTAATATATCTGTTAATAAAAAAAATATTTGTTCTCCACTAAAACTAAAAACTATTTTTTTCTTAAAAAAATTCTAATAATTAATAAGATTTTAAGAATGAACAATAGACTTTTTCGACACAAAATATACTCATAATTTTTTTTTCTCTCTTAAAGAAAAAGACCTTGGAAACAAAATACCCCACATCTTTTTGTGTAATTCAAAGTTCATAAAAAAGACCATTAGTATAAATTTGTTGTAATATACCAAAAGCATTCTCTATCTCTTTTTTTTCAAAAAAAATTCTAATAATTAGTAAGATTTTAAGAATGGACAATAAAGATTCTTTCAACACAAAATATACTCACAATTCTTGGTGTAATTCATAAAGAATAAGACTTTGGAAACAAAATACCTCACATATTTTTGTCTAATTCAAAGTTCATACAAAAATCCAGGAGTATAAATTTGTTGTAATATACCAAAAACATTTTTTACCTATTTTTCAAAAAAAATCTAATAATTAGTAAGATTTTAAGAATGGACAATAGAATCTTTCAACACAAAATATATTCACAATTTTTTGTCTAATTCATAAAGAAAAAGTCTTTGGAAACAAAATATCTCACATCTCTTTGTCTAATTCAAAGTTCATACAAAAAGCCATTAGTATAAATTTGTTGTAATATACCAATAACATTTTCTTTGTCTAATTCATAAAGAGTCCTTGGAGACAAAATATACTTCACATTATTCACATTTCTTTGTCTAATTCATAAAGAGTTATTGGAGACAAAATATACCTCACATTCCTCACATTTGTTTCCCTAATTCATAAAGATTTTTTGGAGACAAAATATACCTCACATTTCTTTGTATCATTCATAAATAGTTATTGGAGACAAAATTCTTCACATTTATTTGTCTAATTCAAAGTTCATATAGAGCAATTAGTATAAATTTGTTGTAAGATGCCAAAAACCATTTATTTGTCTAATTCAATCGTGTAGATCCATCTTATCCCTGGATATACCAAGCATGGAGAGGAATCAAATCTGTCAAGATGCAAACTTTCTTTTAGTTTGAAAATTGAGAAAAAGTTTGCAACTCGAGAGATTTTATTCCTCTTGACAATTGGTAGATCCATAGTTAATATGGATCTATGATAATCCTTAATAATAGTATTTATATTATTAAGAACCACAGATCTACCAAACTCCTAGATGAATCATACTCTTGATATGCAAACCTCTTTTAAAGTGCAAAACTTGGAAAAAAATGTGCACTTTAAGAGATTTAATATATGGAGGATGATAAATCAATGATTAACTTTTATATATATATAAATATAATTTTTCATTCTTTAAATTGTATTTTTGAATGCATAAATCAATAAGTCCTCTTGGACACTTAGATTGGGTAAACTACACAACCTAAATTTGCAATTCCAACCAATATTTGATAGGTTTTACACAAAATTGATAGAAAAATATATTTGAAAATGGGGTAAAATGTAAAATAATTAGCTTAATTGAGAAATTTTAAAATGTTTTAATCATAAGAACTAATTATTTAAATTTTCTTTATATAATATATACATATATGCATAGCCCCCAAGGGTAACTTAATTGGCGATAGCCGTGAAATTGAAGTCTTCTGTGCTAGGAGGCTCAAGTTTCAAATCCCCCCTATTCAATTGTGCCAACAATAGGGACATACATAGGCACCTAGAGGTAGTGGTTGGAATTGTCCTCATGTCACACGAGTATGCCCCTGTCTCTCTCTCTCCCTATATATATATATATATATATATATATATATATCACATTCATTGAATATTTTTATTATTATTAATATTTTTTAATTTCATATATCAATTTTACAATAAAAATGAAATGAATTACACATCTCCCTCTTATTAGGATTAGTATATAACTGAATTATTTTACTTTTAATTACTTCTTTCTTTTGGGTATATATATATATATATATATATTTGATATTGAAATATATTCACTAACATAAATATTCATACAGTTCACTGACATCCTATCTTGAAATACTTATAAGGAATATATATATATATATAAAGTAGATGTAAAATTATGTTATTTAACTAGATATCAAAATAATTTATTTTGGCTCTAAGATAAAAGTGAAATATTTTTACCACATCTATTTTATGTTGTAATATTAACAATGAACACCCAACAAACACACTAAGGTGGTATTATTGATGTTTCATAATGCTTTTAGTTAAACCTAACCAAATATGTAGATTCCTTTATATTTTTATTATAATCAACATTGTTTTTGTTTGTTTGTTTTCTAACTGGTGTGAGCCTTGAGATGGCTACATGCTTAACCTTTGGCTTGAGAAACCATGACCTAGGGGCATCTAAATTGTCAAAATCACTTGGGTACCGCACCCAGCCTCGGCCACACCAACTCCTAACATGGATGGATTTTTTCTCATGGAGTTTCAAACCGGTGACCTTCACATCATGGAGTGCCTTAATAGTACACCCCATCATCTTCTACTATATGCCTCGTGGGAAACCAACATTGTTTTTCATTTAAAGTATACTTTATTTTTATTTTGAAGGGGGCATGTGTCAATTTGAGGTTGGGCATGGACGAAATCACACATTGCCCTCATATTGAGTTATAAAATGTGCTTCTCAGTGCAATAAAGAGTCATTAGAAAAAAAATATAGTTCACATTCCTTTGTCTAATTCATACAAAGCCCACTAGGATAAATTTATTGCAAGATAATAATAATAAATCATTAAATTCATCATTACAATCATATATTTTTAGTATGATATTTGGAAACAAAATTGCCTTCCAAAAAATGAGCCCTTTATGTTGTTTCTCCTTAAGAATAAGCCTCCCCAACCTAGGAGATTTTTCAAAAAATATCTTTTGTGGGCCTAGTAGATGTTCACTATGTTTGGAGGATGCAAAAAATATCCCCCATACCTTTATAAGATGTCCCTTCATAGTAAGACTTTGGAAAGAGATTCAAAAATCCATCATAACACATCATTCTTGGAAATGGATCTTTATCGTGGATAAATGCCTCAAAGACAGGCTCGGAAGGAATCCCCCAACGATATAAAATCTCTCCCCCTAATTATCTGTTAGGGCATAGAAAAAAACTCTATCTTTGAAAATTAGGGTCAATCCCATATGAGAGTGACAATAAACAGTCTAGCCATCCAAACTTCTCTTTCTACATATCAATCTGCCATAGGAATTCAAAATATCTTCGATGTTAAAATTATAAAAGACAAACCATGGTTTTTTTTTTCAATGGAGCATCACAAAAAAACTCTTTATTTGGTGGCTTGGGAGGCCTTATCTATTTAAGAAATTCTCATTTTTTTCCTTCTCTTGCAATATTGGAAAGACTTCAAATAATTTTGTTGAACTATTGCCTCTTAAATTACTATTACACTTAATTAGTTTTCTACATATCTTTGAGCTCAATATCTATGGAGATTCCCTGGTTGTTATAAAATGGATGCAGGGTATAGCTAGAATGAAAAACTATACACTCCATCATTATATCAAAATATTATCGAAAGAACAATAACTTTTTCTCACATATCTTTCACACATATCCTCAACGAACAAAACAAAATAATTGATCCATTAGAGGAAATTTCAGCCTAAAATGGGTCTCCTAAGGAAAATTAATAATATAATAGTTAAAATAATAAAATAAGAGATGAATTTTGGAGGGAAAAGAAGAAAACTACTTTTTTTTATTGTATTTTTGGCTTATCTCCTTATAGGTTTACTCAAATTTCAAGTGTAGACACTCGTTGGATGCACAATTAAATTGCGTATCTAATGATTACCCATTATGAATAATTTTGAGAAGACTCACATAGATAAAAATTGAACATCATTTTTTAATGTATCTTCAATTTTTATCAATGTGGGTCTTCTCTAAAGTATGCATAACGGGTATTCGTTGGATGTGGAATTTAGCTCTGCATCCAATGAGTGTCTACACTTGAAATTGGAGTAGTTATCAGGAGATAAGCCAAAAATACAATTAAAAAAAATAATTTTCTTATTTTCCCTCCAAAATATTTGCATGTACCTATTTTTAAATTTAAAGGATTTTGATTGGTTTACATATTATGGCATGAAAATTGCATGGCCCTTTTTAGGCTGAAATTTCCTCTAATGAACTTTCAAAGAGAGAAACGACAATTGATCATGGACAATGGGAAATCAAAGAAAGAAATGAAGGCTTAATCAATCAACACTAGTTATGCCCCTGGGCATAACTAATCAAATTAAAAATCCTTCTTGCATGTTACTTTAACGTCAAAACACGAATGTCTTTTTAGTCGCAAGCTTACTTTTTTATTTCCATATAACTATTTTTCTCTTGTTGAAGCCTAATTTTTTTTCTTTTTTCTTTTGTATGGAGGGCAGGGAACTGAAAAGAACAAATATATTACTACCCTCCCACCATTGATTTTAAACAAAGTTTCAAAGTACATGTTGTAATATGTTAGCAATTTTCTTATATGGCATTTCATGATGTTATAAGATTGTATCATGAACTCTCTTTTTTAAAAGAAAGAAAATATGATAGCTTAATTTTGAACAATAACATATGAAATATACTCACAACTTATTTAACTAATAAATCATAGTAGACATATTTTTTGGGTCTATGTGTCACAAGAATGCTACAACATCTGTGCTAAATGTATTTTACTTTGGCTATAAATTGAATATGTGTTTTTTTCCTTGGAAAAAGAGAAAAAATTGTAGTTGGATAAGAAGTGAGAGGCTATCTCCTCCATTACCTCTAGCCCTAGAACCTCCCCTCACAGCATGTGCATTGGGTTGGTGAGATGGCACAAATACAAAATGTTTGTTATTAAGTGCATCCTTGAAAGAGTGACCCTTTGACAAGGATGGTTTATCCTTACCTCCCTCTCCACCATGAAGAGGGAGAGATAGTAACATGAAATCCTTACAAATGTTGTAATCAAACAATGTATGATGATTATCGACTTGATTTGCAGCATAGGATCCACCCTTAATTTGAAATTTTAGCTTAAAGGAGGCAATAAAATCCAATCACTATATTTACAATATAATGGTCTTATCCTCTTATGCCCTCGCCTATGTTGAAATTTTTCTTTAGTCATATTAATAAACACATGTTAAGCATGCATTTATACAAACACTTGATGAGAAAACATGTGCTTGAAAATTTTCTTTGTTCATTTTATTAAACACATGTTAAACAACCATTTCTTCAAACATTTTTTTTAACAAAAATGAGTAATTATTAAAATTTATTTTAATAAGTGCCCGAAACATAGCTGGAAAATTAGGAGAAGTATACATGAAATATAGGGATGTTATCTGTTCCGAGTAGATCCTTGAGGAGGATTCAAAAAGTTTCATTACATGCTTACTCTAGTCATACATGAAACAAAAATTATTGCAACTATAGATTCTACAAAAAATACCACCATCAAAAATGCATTTACACGACGGTGTCATGGATAAACTTGGCATATCGGTATACATCTTATAGGAGGGCCCTTCTAGCGCACTGCTAGCTGTGCTACAATCCTTTTTTGCATTTCTCTGAGCTTGTAAATATACATAGTGGAAGCAAAACCAATATTATTCATCTACTAGCTAGGCTATATATGATTTCTGCTTCAAGAGCTCTTCATGAATAAAAATAGTGTGTTCTGTCTATTGGTTCATATTTTGCTTGATTTCATTTGTCTATGGATTTACTACAATTGGTGGGTGTGTACAGAGAGGGAACTTATAAGGACCTCCATAGCTGGAGGAGGGAAATTATTGGCTTGCCACTCCTTCCCATCGGTCGATAAACTAGACACATTGTGAAATATTCTCTAATGCTATGAAGTATTTCCTCTGCACTGTTAGAAGGGCCCATTTGGAGATGGCTCGGGATATTCCCATATATTTGCTATTAATAAAAGGAGATTTCTGCGGGATACCAGAGTTCATAAAGAGTGGGTGTCTCTCCTTGTGCCAACCTACATTTGTGGTGCACTTAGACATAATTATAACCTTTCCACATTGGTTTCCTTGGCTGGTGTTCGTTTTTCTTATCCCATATGCAATCATGTTCGTCTTCTAATGGAAATCCTTTCCACACTCCTCATTGAGAGCCACCGACCTGGAAATAAGAGGGAATCCCACCCCAAAACTCTTATTCCACATCCTTGTCTACTATGGAAACTATTATCATCCCCTGTAATTTTAACTTGCATGCTCACCTTCTCGAAAATATGACTCAAATGAACCTAGTGCAATGCATATGATTTTCCCATAAATTTCGATGCCATGTAAGTCGTTTCCCACATTGTAATATGTCTTTCGATCCCTTTTGCGATGGGATTGGACAACCCAGATTATCTCAGATTAATGGCAACTTCATGGGAGAAGATTAGATGTCGGCATGTCACTGTCCTTGAAACATGGGATACCAAATCTAGTAGGTGGTTGGAATTCAAACATTCTATCATCCTATAGGGCATGACACATCCTTTACGCCATCAGAATGATATGGTGTTGAAAACAAGATATTTTTGAATTGAGAGGGGAAGGGGTGTCCTTCTATATTGTGTGCTTAGATGTCTTATCACCTTAGATCATTTTAGGGAAAGGGATCCAAAAAATATTGTTAACCTCTTCATGGAATAACATGTTGCTCAAATAAACCATTCATCTCCCATTTCCTGACGTCTAGTTGACATGCCCTATTGGCTTGAAAATCTGCCTCCTTATTCTGTCCTCGCAGTACATGGAAGTAAGATATTGAGGAGAAATCAATCAATGAGGTAGATGTTTTGCAAAGGAGCATTAGTTGGTTTTTCTCTAGATTAGAGGCTTTGTAGAGATGTTGGATGACGATGAGATAGTCTCCAATAATTAATATCAAAGGAATCCACAATTTCTTGGCTATCTATAGACCACTATATAGTGCATACAACTCCACCAGGTTGTTGTTTCTCTGACCTAGCCCTCGAGCATACTTGACTTATAAATATCCTTCGATATTGAGAAGAATCCCCACCTCCTCCCACCGCCCCTGGGTTCCTTTTTAAGCTCCATCAAAAAAGAGTGCCCACAACTTTTGTTGGGAGAGCCAAGCTGCAAAGTCCTAATCAGATAGTCTAACTTTCTAGCTCCTGGAGGTTGTGCCTTCTCTTTGCCTTATTTGGGAAGGACTGAATTGGGGGCATATAAGCAGGTCTATCCAATGATTTTCTTCAACATATAGAGATGTTTCTCGGTCCTTAAGGTTAAAATTTTTAAATTATGAACATAGAGAAAGTGCTTTCATGGCTGTGGCTCAGGAAAAAATTATAGACATCTTTAAAAATCACATTGTTTCTTGACAACTAGATTTTCCAACATATAAATTTTAGGAGAGAGGTCCATATCCATTTCAGGCTTGGATTCCATTCAATGGACCTCTAACATTGCTTGTTCCAACCCTTAATGAAATCCTCGATGGAAGAGGGTTGTTTTAGCCGTGGAGATAGGGGACCATGAGCTAATATCCATACATAAGAAGCGTAGGGGAAGAGCAGGAAGAGATGGGAAATAATCTCTTCATGGAGCTTACATCGAAGGCATCGCGAGGTTCCATATATACCTCTCTTCCTGAGATTTTATACAGTTAGAACATTTTTGTGGAGGAGGATTGAACAAAATGTGTTTACCTTTGGAATGGAATTATTGACCCTAATCTTTTTCCACGTGGAGGATCTTGGAGGAATCTGGAAGGAAAAGAGAAACTCTTTGTACACAACCTTTACAATGTAGGAGTGAGCTTTCTATATGTGCTTGTGACTCTCTGATTGTTTTATTGGAGCACAACCTGAAAAATTAACTTTGAGGATATTGAATAGGTACTTGAGATTTGGAGGGACATTCTCTAGATGCCAGTCTTCCCATGTTCCATCGTCTTTCCATTTTGAGATGCACGAAAGCATATTTTCCTGGGTGAATTGATGTAGGGGTCTCAGTTACTCAGATATGTGGAGAAGGGGATGGTTGAGAATAGGGTATGACCATAATGGAATTGAGGATCCATTTCCAGGATTCCAACTGAGGTGCTTTGAAATAAGATCGGATGAAACTACAATCAACTTACAGATTGGAGAGAAGAGGCGAGGAGGATTTCCTTGTCATTCTATAATAATTTGTTCATACTTGCTAGAAATGACTTTGACCCACCAAGATTCCATATTCATTCTGATTTTCCAAGCTAACTTTGCATACATCGCATGGTTAATTAGAGTTGGATCTCTAATTCCCAAGCCACCATGCTCTTTGGGGGCATAGATTGTGCTCCAGTTTATCAAATGGAACTTTTTTATCGTGTGTTTACTACCTTCCCACAAAAATTTGCGGATGACATTCTCAAGGGTTTTCTATACGGAGAGAGGGGCTAGCAAGGCCAAAAACTGATAAAGAGGGATAACTAACAGTTCTGATTTAAGAAGAACAATTTTTTCCGATTTATTTTTTACCTTGTCCAGAAAAAATTTCCAAGCTTGGGAGAAGAGTGATTTGTAGCTAATTGAGATTCCTAAATACTTAAAGTTTGTCCATCCCTTCATGAAATTGAAACCAAAAATTGCTCCAATTTGAAGCCACAAGCCTGATGATATATTCCAAGAGAAGATTTGAGATTCAGTTTAGTTGGTTAATCCCCCCGTGGCTTCCAGAAATTTGTCCAGAACATTTTTAAATCTCTTTTCTATAGTCACCTAGGCTCTGCCCAATAAATGGTGTCATTTGTGAATTATGCATGGTTTTCAGTTTTGGTTGAAGAAGTGAAACACAAACTAGAGAGTTTCCCAATTATGCATTCATGCTCTAATATTTTTCTCAGCGAGTCCGCTACTATGATGTATAGGAAGGGAGACAAGGGATATCCTTGTCAGAGGCCCACAAAAGCCTAAAATAATTGAGTGTACCTACCATTAATTAGAGGATTAATCCATGGAGAGTTGATGCAAAAAGAAATCCATTGAATGAAATTACAGTTGAAGCCCATTCTGCTCAAACTTTTGAAGAGGAACATGTGACCGACACAATCGAAATAATTTTCCATGTCTATCTTAATAGCCATTCCTTGTCTCCCCTTTCTTTGTTGGATAATATGGCATCTTGAACTAGGATTATATTATCAAATATTTGTTTGCATGGGACAAATACACCTTGATTTTTTTTTATGATCCATGGAAGGAGTTTCTTTAACTCATTTTCGATGATTTTGGATATCATCTTGTAGGAGGCATTGCATAGGGAGATGGGTCGAAATTTATAGAAAGAATAGGGGATATGTTATTTGAGGATCAAGGCTAGAAACAACAAATTTATTCCTCCACTCATGCACCTATTCTTCAAAGAGTAGCCTACCATTCTGCAGAAGTCCCTTTTTATGATATCCAAAAATTTATGGTAAAATTTTCTGACAAACCATCCAAACGAGGGGCTTTATCGGATGAAAATAAAAGAAAATTCTTTGGATCTCATCTTGATATGGAAGAAGTGTGAGTCTTCTGTTCATTTCCTCACTGGTATTGTCCAACATTTAGGTCTCAAGCTCCTCTGGTTCATGGGCTTGTTGGGCATAGAAGAATTTATAAAATTCCACCATTGCTGCTTTTATTTGCTATAATTCCTTTATCTTGGTGCCATTCACTTCGATATCTTATATCTTTAGTTGCCTCTCCCAATTTTTTTCTTGTTCATGGAAGGATTTAGTGTTTCGATCTCCTCCTTAAAGTCACAATTTGTGAGATTTGAGATACCAATGTTCTTCTTCTTCATTTTTCCAAAGGGAATAGTATTTTTCAAAGAGGAGTTTGTTTTGAGACAAAGATTCTTCAGATATTGGATTATTCTCCATGGAGGATTGGAGGGATTTTATTGATTTTTATACTTCATCGATGGGGGCCTAACAGACTTTTCTAGAGGATTTCACCCAGGTTTTGATGTGGGAATTTAGTACTTTGATCTTGACCTCCCAAATTTGAATGGGGCTACCTTCCACCCTCGTACACCAAGACTGAGCAACCACGTCATGAAATTCAGGACATTGGATACATATTGGGTTGAGTCTAAATGGGATGGGGCCGTATTTAATGGGAGGGAAAATATCCAGGAGGATGGGGCAGATATTCGAGCCATTCTAGTGTAAGATATGGGATTTGGTCAAGATATTGCTGCGAAGAAAGTCATAAGTGGAAATGAAGTGATATAATTTGGTTGCTACGTGGTTGGGGTCTTCCCTTTTATTGCTCGAGGTGTACCTTAGCCCCACTGGATTGATATCCATCAAGTGAGAATGAGAGATGAAATCTTCCATATGTTCTTGGAAGGGGTCCTTGACAATTGGCCCTCCTCTCTTTTCACAGCTATGAAGAATAGTATTAAAGTCACCTCCAAAGATTCCATAGATACTAGATACTGAGTCCACCAGAGAATGAAGAGAGGCACAATATTATTGTTTCTCCCTAAAATTCACAAGCATATAATTGTTGACTACTGTACATCCCTTATTAGAGGCTAGATCTCAGAACGTGGATGCCAACCAATGGACACTTTTGGAGGAGTGCAAAATATGAATTTGAGATTGGCCCTAAAGGTGCATAGGCCTCCCAACGAACCCTGAGCACATATTGAGGAAATTCTGCTTCCATTCCAAACCTGGAAGTGATGAGCTAACATTTAATTGTCTTCAAGTTTTGTTTCCTGTGGAAGGGATACAAAGGGTTTTTCTTTTTTAGTCAGGGATCTAGCTTCTGATCTCCTTTTCTCAGACCCCAAGCCCTTATAATTCCATGAAAATATTATCACTACTTTATTTTTTTTTGGGTGCCCCCCTTGCATGAGGTCATGCCAAATAATCTCTTATTTCCTTTTCCGCCTTGATCCACCATATGAATATTTTAAAGGGCAACATGATGACCAAATTTATTTTCTTTTTCCATTTGTTCAATGTGATTTTCTCTATTGGTTTTCCATGTCGATCTTCATGTTTTGTGATATATCTCTCGAGCTTTGTCCACTTCTATATTTTCATTTGTTTAGCTAGTTAAGGGAGCTAATCCGAATTTATGCGGGAACGTAACAAAATACACATATAACCATAAATACAAAGATGCAACAGAAATAATGCTTCATTTCATTAATATCAAATAATTGAAATTTGTTTACAGACAAAATGGAAATAAACTAGCTAGGGCACTGGTAGCTTATCTCAGAGGAGATGCGGTGGCTACAAGCCTATGAATTATGTTACAATGAGACTCGAGGGACTATTTATTATTAAGAAACAGTGGAAAACCCTAAACATCCAAAAACCTAACCCTAGGAGATGAAGCGCCAGAACTATTGGCCCTGTTTGGGTAAATTGGTACATCAACTTCCCGGGGATGTAACTTTCGCATACAATTTCTTGTTTGATGCGTGCAATACCTCATTAGAAATATCTATCCGAGGAATAAAAATTTTGATGTAGCTCCTGGTTTTCCCAAAATACTTCGTTTAGGGGTTCAAAACAGCTCCAAAAGTTCAAGACTCGAAAAAAAGATAAAAATAGTAAATTGTGCTATAATTAAGGAAACTGAAAAAATGAAAGAAACAATGGTGGGCCCCAAGTGGAATAGGTAGGTGGCCACCAATATCCACTTGGATCATTCATCCCCCCTTAGGAAGCAATGGTACGTAACTTTGGCATACAATTTCCGTTTGATGCGCACAATACCTCATTAGAAATATCTATCCGAGGAATAAAATTTTTGATGTAGCTCTTGGTTTTCCCAAAATACTTCGTTTAGGGGTTCAAAACAGCTCCAAAAGTTCAAGACTCGAAAAATTGCTAAAAATAGTAAATTGTGCTATAATTAAGGAAACTGAAAAACTGAAAGAAACAATGGTGGGGCCCCAAGTGGAATAGGTAGGTGGCCACCAATATCCACTTGGATCATTCATCCCCCCTTAGGAAGCAATGGTCCCCATTGCATTGAGTTCCTCCATGAGATGAGGAAACTTTTGCTGAACTTGGTCATTAGTGAACCAATTGCCTTGGTGCAGGAGTTGGCCAACTTTGACAACCTAATACAGTTGGATCTTTGGTTGGTGAGTGTTATTGATTTGCATGTCCATGATATGATTCGTGGTGGCCTATTTCGTGCAGTCTGGGTTTAACTCTGTTGGTGTGAGTTGTTCTGCAATGTCATAGGTGTCCAGTAGAGGTTAGACGTAGGGACGAAGGTGGTACACATTGAATGTTGGGTGCAGACCAAGGAATGGTGGAATATTGAGCTCGAAGGCATTGGCCCCTATAACCTTGTTGATGGTGTACGACCCATATCGGAGCGGGCAAAGCTTATGGTGGGATCCAACGAGGTGCTCCTTCTGCAAATGTAGCCACACTTTGTCACCCACCTGGAAGTTGTGTGACACCCGGTGTTGATCATTTTGTTGCTTTTACTTAGCATTGGCTCTGTCCAATATGTCATGAACATGTTGGCGGATGTGCTGAATGAGCTCAATGAAGTTGTTTGTCTTATCAGCTTCAGACTGGACATGAGGTGGATCGGCCTGAGTGGCCGCAAATGGCATGGCTACGTCAATGGGACATAGTGGCTGGAATCCAAAGCCCACCTGAAAGGGGCTATGGCCGGTTGAGCTGTGGAGAGCCCAATTATAATTGTGTTGTACATAGGGAAGGCTATCATCCCATGTTCGTGGATGCTTTGAATTGTACATCCACAGAATGTGTATGATCATCTTGTTTATGACCTCTTTTTGGCCATAAGTTTGGGGATGGAAAGCTGTGGACTTGGTGAGTTTGGTGTCCAAAATTGACCAGAGGCTGGACCAAAATGTGCTAAGGAGCCTGCTATCCCAATCTGAGATGATATATTATGGGATCCCAAATTGCACGCGCACATGTTCAAAGAAGAGTTTAGCAGTGGTTTCTTTTGTGATATTCTTCTTGTAAGCCGCCATATTGACCAGAGGATGGACCAAAATGTGCTGAGGAGCCTGCTATCCCAATCTGAGATGATATATTATGGGATCCCAAATTGCACGGACACATGTTCAAAGAATATTTTAGCAGTGGTTTCTTCTATGATATCCTTCTTGCAAGCCACCATATTGACCAGAGGCTGGACCAAAATGTGTTTAGGAGCCTGCTATCCCAATATGAGATGATGTATTATGGGATCCCAAATTGAATGCACACATGTTCAAAGAAGAGTTTAGTAGTGGTTTCTTTTGTGATATTCTTCTTACAAGCCGCCATAATGACCATCTTCGAGAATATGTCGACGAACACGAAAACACATTTATTTCCATGCTTAGTAGAAGGAAGGCCCGACATGTAATCCATGGAGATGGATTCCTAAGGTCGACTAGAGGTAGGTAGCAGAGTATAGAGGCCTTGCTTGAATGCTTCTTGATGGTTGGTTTGGAAATGACGCAAGCAGTGCAAGATCAAATGTACTTCCCGACATCTTGTTGAAGGTTCAACCAATATAAGTACTTCTGCAGTATTGCCACTGTTTTCTCAACCCCGAAATGCCCAGCGACTCGACTGTAGTGTGCTTCAAAAATCATCTTGGCATGCTTGCTTGAAGGAACACAAAGGTGGCCCAGGTGATATAGCAGTGCATCTTGGAACTGAAAATTTGGAACTTGTGTACCCTCCAAGTGTGTCTTGTATGTGTGGCCGAATTATGGATTGCTCTTGTAGAGAAGTGGCCAATCAGAAGTCTCATGCCCACAAGAGTTGAGAACAGTGGTTAGCCCCATGATCAGTGGTTGGGTGAGGCAGTCTGCAACATTATTGGTGCTACCCTTCTTGTACTTGATGTTCAAATGAAACTGTTGCAGATATGTGGACCACTTTTGATGGCGATCGTTCTGCAGATTCCCTTGTGTTTGTATGAACTGCAGGGGTTGGTGGTCTATGTGCATGATCACCTCCTTCCCCAAAATGTAATGCTTCCATTGTCAGCAAGCCTGCATAATGGAATACATTTCTTTTTCATAAGTGGGATACTTGTGGATTGTGTCAGATAGTGTATCACTGTGATATGCCATTAGATGCCCCTCTTGAGTAAGAACTGCCCCAATAGCATAGTCAAAGGAATCTATCTCGATCTCAAATGGTCGTTGCAAGTTTGGTAATACTGGGGCAGAGCAGAGGCAATGTTTCAATTCTACGAATGCCTTTTGTTGAGATTCCGACTAAAAGAAAATTTCTTTCACTCCTCCCTTGGTGACTTGACTCAAGGACCAAGTGATATGAGATAATCCCAACACGAACCCATGGTAGAAATTAGCAAGACCCAGAAAGTTACGAAGCTCTGTTAGAGTGGTTGGGGCTTGCCAATCCCGAATGACTTGGATCTTGGTTGGATCCACATGCACCCCCCGCTCATCAATAATGTATCCCAGATACTGAACCCGGGTCATGCCAAAATGCACTTCTCCAAATTGGCCCACAAATTGTGTCGCCACAATGTTTGGAGGACTTGTCAGATGTGGTGGAGGTGCTCTTCCCAAGTCTGGCTGAAGATCAGGATGTCATCCAAGTACACTACTAGAAATGAGTTGGTGAATGGACGCAAGATGTCTTCCATCAACCTCATGAAGGTTGCAGGAGCATTCGTCTACCCAAAAGGCATGACCAACCATTCGAAAAGGCCCTCATTGGCTTTGAAGGTAGTCTTCCACACATCGGAGGGTTCGATTGGTACCTAGTGATACCCGGAATTCAGATTGATCTTGTTGAAATATTTCACCCCTTTGAGCTGGTCCGGAAGGTCATCAATCTGTGGGATCGGGTACCTATTCCAGACAGTGATATTGTTCAGCGCCTGATAGTCAATGCAGAGTCTCCAAGTCCCATCCTTCTTCTGCACCAACACAATCGGGCTCCCACAGGGCGATGAACTCGATATGATGTGACCTTTCTACAACAACTCGTAAATCTTCCTCTTGATTTCATTGTTCTCCAGAATAGAGCACTGGTAGATCGGTCCATTCGGCATCAGCGTACCTAGGGTCAGATCGATGGGGTGCTTGACCTGATAGTGCCGAGGCACCCCTGTGTGTGAGGTGAAGATGTCCCGTACTCCTCCACGACATTTTCCATTTTTTGTTGTCTTGCGGAGGAGCCCTGTCTAGAGGTCGTGGCCACAATCTTCTTCTTTCCCTGAGGGCAGATCATTAGGTAAATAAATTCCCTAGCTTTGGAAATGAGCTTACTGCATTTTTTTGTAGTAACCAAAGAGATAGCGACAGGTGATGGTACCTTTGCTATCATGTACAACTTATTTCCCAAAGTAACAATAACAACGTGAGGTCGGGACTCATACACAGTATGCCACTTCCACAAGTATGGTTAGCCTAATAATACATCACAAACATCAAGAGGATAAATGTCATATAATACCTCATCCGTGAAGGGATTGATGTTGTAGGGAAGGCGAAACTGCTAGCTGATGTGGAGATACCGTCCTTGGTGAAGCCACTCGATGGTGTACGACTGTGGGTGTGCTGTGGTCGGAAAACCTAACCGCTTCATGACCTTTGCTAAAATTAGGTTCTTTTGGATCCCACTGTCGACAATGAACTGTAGTGGGGAACCCTTTACCCACATCTAGGAGTGGAAGAGATGCTCCTCCTTTGGATCTTATGGTTCCTCCTTTTGGATCTTCGTGGTTGAAACTGTGGCGTTGTGCTCTGCAACGATAATCTGCTTCCCTTTGTCGTTCCCTTGTTGAGTTCTGATTCAAAGTCGGAGCATGCAACTGATTCAGAAGCCTTCATCTCGAGCACCAATGAATAATTCGCCTGACACTCACTTTTGTTGTGAGTGGGGCTCTTATGGAACTCACACCACTTTCCCGTGTCCTTATTTAGCTTTGCGGTGCCGTTATTTGCTTGCAGTTTTGGAAGGTTGTCTTGGGTCGCCCTGCCTTGGATTTTTCCTTTGTTCTATGGTTTGGGGGCACCTTTCCCTTGCTTTTTATTCATAGATCCAAAGTTTCACTTCTTCTGTATGAATTTCTGCTCAATCTTGATAGGATACCAGTATGTCGTACCAAGCAAGGTGATGTCAAGGAACACCATTTCCTTCTAAATGTATCTATGCAGACAACTGTGGTACTTCAACACCAAATGTATGAATCTTTGATACCTAACTATGTGCGCAGGGTATGGAACAGATTCGTCAGCTCATGCACATCTTGATCCCTTTGCTGTTGCAGCGTAGTCCATTGCATGTACTTGTTCTCATAGCTCCCCATGGGATAATATTGTTCCTTGATGGCATCTCGAAAGGAATTCAAAGTGGGTATGACTGAGAACAGAGAGGGTTCCCCCTCTTCCTTTTTCTCACGGCAGGTTTCCCACCAGTCCTTGACATGGGGGACGGCTTTGAGGACTGCAAAAATAATCTTCTCGCGGTCGGAAAAGTCATGAACCGAGAAATATCCTTCTAATAGATTCAACCATATATCTATGACATCTGCATACTTTGGCCCTCAAATATGGGAATGTCAAAGTTTACTTGTACCTTAAAAGGAGTTGTGCCTCCAGAGCGGCTGCTGGACGCAGATGCACCGCCGATGGGCAGTTGTTGAATGATTTGGGCAAAGTTATCCATCATTGCGTTCCTTTGTTTTTGAGGGCCTCCTCGAACAATATTTTCATAGGATCTCCTGCTCCCTTTTCTTTCTTTTCTTCCCCCATGGGCAGTTATTAGGGTTTGCGAGGTTGATCTTACAAAGGTTCAACCAGATCAGGCCCTAAATCCTTATATCCCGACCTCGTTGGGGACATGCAAAGAAGGATCGAGAAAGAGCAGATCACTCGGATACCACTGATACAAATTTATGCAAGAACGCAAAAAAATACAGATATAACGATAAATACAAAGATGCAGTGGAAATAACACTTCATTTCATTAATATCAAAGAACTGAAATTTGTTTACAGGCAGAATGGAAATAAACTAGCTAAGGCACTGGTAGCTTATCTCTGAGAATATATGTGGTGGCTACAGGCCTATGAACTGTGTTACAATGAGGCTCGAGGGCCTATTTATTAATGAGAAACAATGGAAAACCCTAAACATCCAAAAACCTAACCTTAGGAGATGAAGTGCCAAAACTATGGGCCTCGTTTGGGTAAATTGGTACATCAACTTCCCGAGGACGTAACTTTGGCATATGATCTCCATTTGACGCACACACTACCTCGTTAGAAATATCTATCTGAGGATTACAACTTTTGATGTGAGCAACATAGAAGGAACTTCCATGTTGCTCTTGGATTTCCCAAAAAACACCGTTTAGGGCCTCAAAACGACTCTAGAAGTTTAGGACTTGAAAAAAATTGCTAAAAAAAGTAAGCTGTGCTACAATTAAGGAAATTGAAAAACTGAAAGAAACAATGGTGGGGCCCCAAGTGGAATGGGCGGGTGGCCACCAATATCACTTGGATAAGGAGCCCCAATGGTACCTTCTCTTAGAGATAGGAAATCATCTTTTTCCTTTCAGGAATTTATCGTCATTGGCTTAGGATCTTACTTGGATTTAGCCGTCGATGATTCAAAAATGAGGTGTTGGGGGAAGACGGGGGTCGTGGCCTCTTCAATGCTTAGGGTATTTTCCTGTGGAATCTCTTCTTCTTCTTACTCGTGTGATAAAGCTTCATACATATTACATGAGCTTCCTCCAGTGGCTGATCTTCTTGAACCTGCTCCATTCCCCACTTTGTTATTTTTAGGGGGGGGGGCTGGATTGTTTTCCAGTCCTTGTGTCTCTGCCTATAGAGGAGTAGGGTTTTTCATCTCAGAGTCTCTTCTTCTCTTTATTTGCTGCCATTGGTCTCCTTTCTTAGTTTGCTTCTACGCATCTTCTTGTTTCTTACAATAAGATCTCACAAAATGGCCATAATCATGACATATTTTTCATTTGAAAGGGTTGGTCATAGTCCACTTATTAGATGTGTGACCAATTGTCCAGATTTAAATTTATTGTTGCGGGGAGCTATTTTTCCAGATCTAATTTGACCAAAATTCTAGCACAAGAAAACAAATCATCTTTCGATTGACACAATTGAAATACTTCCCAACGGTATTCCCGATCTTTCTGAATGTGGCATCATTCCAGCAATGGAGGGGAAGAAATGGAAGTTTCACCAAATATGGGATTGAAGAGGGGAGATCACAGTCCATATTAAAATTAGGACTCCAATGATCAAGGTAAAGCCATTGCACCCCCATTAAGTATAGCCCACTCTGAAAGATCTTGTCACTATCCGATTTTTTCTCAAAGAAAAATGTGAAGAAACCTTTCCTGCAGAAATAAGATGTTATTCTCCTTCTATCAATGGCTTCCAGTTGTTCATAACCCATTTCCGGATAGTTCTTAAAATATTCATCAAATTCACATTCACTAAATATAATTTAGACCAGAATCTATCAATCCTCTTTAATTTTAAAATAAGACCCCACAACACAAAATCAAACCTTTTTTTTATTTTTTTATTGAAGAAATCATGTTTGGAGAAATTTTCAGGCATACACAATCCTGAGCAATCTTGTTCAAGATTGGACTACACCTGTGGGGACCAAACCTCGCCCTCCCATCCCCTTGCCCCCCACCTGAACTGCTATGCAAAAAAGGGAACCTTCGTGATAATTTTTTCACAAAATTTATAAAATTAGGAGTCAAAAATCCTGTAGAACACACCTTAGAACCCAATTAGAAAAGGTTCATGAATTGTGAGATTATTTCTTGATCATAATCCAGATCATATATTTTGTTTGCCCACGTCACATAACAACCACAAAACCTAATATGTCTCACTCATCAACTAGGCTTTCATAAAGTAATGCTTCCATTATGGGTGTATAGTTTTGGTGATGAACTGAATCACCATGCCTGGATAATCATTTAATCTTACCGTCCCATTAAACTCTTTGACTACTTATGAGCCTTCGAGGAAAGGTAAACTTAGCCATGGCAGAGAATTAGAGCAATTGTTCAAATCCTTATCTCGCATTCGTTTCCATGGAGCCATAAACCATTTTGCAAGTAGAGACCTAGGCCTTTTTCACCTAAATATAATTGTTTCCATAGTGGGGTTCTACACACCCATTTGGAAACAATTTATTTATATAAATTGTTCCAACCCATGTAAGGGTTTTTAACCCACCTGATTCTTACTAGTTCAAAATACAAAAACTAATATTGCTATTATAAAGTAAATATTGGCATATGCATTCCTATAAGAGCATCGTTCTTGAATTTTTCAAAATATAAAAAGCCTTCCACCTTACCAATACCATTCTTTGAGTGAATAGTTGCAGTTGTGTTTAGTTGTCCATAAATGTAAAATATGTGATGATAGGAAATCTGGTTGAAAGACTCTTCTATCAATCTATTTTTCTGTTTCCAAAAGTACTAAGAATGTGGCTCATAACCCAGTCAATGGTGACTAAGGAATCCCAAAAAATTGTGAAAAGTATTCATTTGTGAGGGATATACAACATATAAAATACATCATAAAGCAATCAATTCCACCCTTTAAGTAGTCCCATGTCCACCATTCACGCACAACTTATTAAAAAATTATTTTTTTCATATATATTATTCCACTGCTACCACATCTCATGTTAACATTATCCCATCAAAAGATGCTTTAAAGGAAATTACCCAATAATTCATTTTGTTGGATAACTCTATGTGATAATATTTTCATGCTACCCTCACCTAATTCCAAGTTTATAGGTTGTATAAAGCTTCTTCCTACAAGAAAGGCCGTAGCTGGAAGAAAATGGTGACAAAATTAACATATATAAGATGGACCTTGCTGACTAAAATGATTTAAGAACAAATTAAATAACATCAATGAGAAAGTGTGTGCTTGTCTAGTAAGGACGGTCCAGGGAAATTAGGATCTTCAGATGTAATTAAGTTTGGTCAGTGATGTATTTTGTACCATTATTTTCATAATTGTGACTCAATTATTGAAACATTTATTTAATTAAATATTTATGACCCAGCTTAATTAATTTTGAAAATATGAGCGTAAATTTATAAAGAAGGCGGTGGAGAATTAGGCGGTGAAAAAAAATATACAGGGGCAGTGAAAAATATAATAAAATAGTATATGTTTTCTAACTTTATATGCAGGTTATATTGTTTTTAATTTCTAATAAAAGTTTTTAATTTCTAAAAAATTTCAAAATAATAAAAATAATAATATATTAACATTATTTAAAAATAAAAATAAAATTATTTTGAAATTTTTTAAAAGTTAAAAATTCTATTTTCATTGGTTAAAATCGTGATATGACTATTTTTACAGAGTTTAAATTTGAATTGTCAAACTTAAAAAAATAAATATAAAAGATATATTTTAAAAATATCACATCTTTACCATCATTATTACATGTGTACTTTAAATATTATTACATATTTACCTCAAATCTGTATAGATTTTGTTTTTAATAAAATAATATAAATCTGGTCTTACTCTACTTGGATGCAATTTATTTCTTCTGGTAATAATATAACAACGTTCTCTATTAAATATTCAATCATCAGCAATTAGTGGCGCGCAGTTTCAGCAAATAAATATTAAATGATAAAATTACGTTATTTTGTATTTTAAGAAATATTATCACTTAAATATATTATTAATTAACATCATCATTGGTGAAGAGAAAGCACTTTAAATTGGTTGAATGATTTCAACCTCTAACATTTCTTGAATCAAATGCTTAATCTTACTCTTCAGTGCATATGGATAATTTTAAGGCCTAATGTTAGGTGGTACAATATTTCCAAGTTGGAAATGAAGAATATGGTCATGATCTGAAGTAGGTGGAAGACTCTTAGGCATCTCTCCAAATACCTTGGAATGAATGTGTAACTTGGATCCATTGGAGCAAGGAATATAGTTTTTAACATCTCATTAGTACAATGTTCAATTACACCATGGTGTCCCTTTTTTATTATTTTTTTCATGTTGTTATAGCTTATCAATTTATCAGGTTTCCATTGGATACCTCTGCTAGGTCCCTATAATATTAGTGTATCCCCTTATTGTTATTGTTAGTGTAGCCCCCTTATTGTTATTAATGTGCCCATGCAGTCCCCATATTGTTATTATTTTTCCCCATAGAAGCCCACTATTGTTATTGTTATGCCCCTTACATTGTCATTGTTATGTCAGCTAGGATTATAGTGTGACCCCTTGGATTCCTATATATAGAAAGGAGGCTTTTTCATTTGAATCATCAAAGAATTGTTCATTTATGTAATGTAAAGGAGGTTTCCCCCTTGAAGATGATTATTTATAAGTCTTTGATATATATTTTATTTTATTTTGTGAACTGGTTTCATAACATTTGGTATCAGAGCTTTGGATTTTAGGGTTTCGCTAAGGTTGAACATAGCCTAGACCAAACTTCTTAGGCCTTTCCTCAACCATAATAGGCTCAATCAAGCCTTATGCATGTTTTCCTAGACCCTTGCCTTCATAGCCCATTCTTAACATCAATTTGGACCCTATACCTCTAGTGTGTTTTTAAAATGAACCTACATATCTATCTGAAGAGGAAATTGAAGACAAATTTGAGTGATTTACCTCCGATTCAAGCATGTGTTTGGTTAAGGCCTCTTGGGCATGATGGAGTTGCATCTCTATCTCATGCATTATTTGAATAAGTCCTTCTCTCTCTTGCTTCATAGCAATCAATTTCTCATGAAGTCTAGTGCTTTTCCTTACATCTTCATACAGACTTTGCACCATATCCTTTAGGATGTAGAAGTCCTGCTTCATCTCTTTATCAAAGGGTCTTGCAAAGGGTGAGGATTTAGAAACCTAACTTGATGAAGTTTTCATCATTATGTAAATGAATTAAATAACTTCAACAACAATTCACAAAGCTTAAAAAAATTTGACAAAGCTTCTTAACAATTTGGCTGTAGATTCAAGCTATTTTCTGCGGCTTGTATCTCTTCTTCAAGCAACCTCTTTTTGCAAACAATCCCTCTTGTGCTTCAAGGGTTTCCTTGAGGTCCTTTGTGTAAGGAGGATGCTTTCAACCTTCTTACTTCTTGTCCTCTTCTGGAATTAGCTAGCAATATATCTCCTTCACCTCTAGCAAACTCAAACTTGTAAGCATCAGTTAATTTGCAAATAGTTAAATTCTTTGCACTGTTAAACACCTTGCAAGTCAAACAAGAAAGCAAGCAACCTTGTGCTCTGTCAAGCAAGCAACCTAGTGCTCGATACCACCTGATTTGAAATGGGTGGCTGACTTGTTATGCTATGTAAGCACCTCCCAATCAATTAAAACAAATTAATATATTGCTTATACTTGATAGTGCGGAATTGAATACTTGAACCAAGTATATGTGTTTTAACTGTCTTAAGTCTTTATGTGTGAGGAATTAAAAAATTGTTTTTGTTGATTAAAAGCATGTACATCAAGCATAAATTTCAGCAAACTAATCATCAACACATAAAAGCAAATTTAATAAAGGAGTTCACCTGTATGTCTTGGGCTACGTCTCCTTGAGCCTATGTCAATTGACTTGGCTCTTTGGGATTAAGATGGAAATTTTATTTTACAATTTAATACTTAACTCCAATGGTTGTTTGAGCTATACCAATGGGTTTAGAATACCATCATACCCCTGGATTTACTGCCAACTTCTCTGGAAATGGACCTAGGCTCCCTTGGACTTGACCTCTTATGTCAGTGTCCTTAAGCTTCCCTAAGCTTCTCTGTGGCACAAACTCTCTTAGAAGTCCTTTTATTTCCCTAAAACCTCTTCTACTATGTCCAACATATATCATTCACCCAAAATAGGCTATTCATTTGCTCCAAATGAGCTCTGGCTCCCCAATCTAGGCCTCCATCACCTAGTGTCCCTAGGCTCCCTAAAACTTCCCTGTATCTTCTTCTACTCTAGAAGTCTCAAAATGGCTCTTAAAATCCCTCCAATGGATTTATAATGTCCAAAATAGTCAGAATATACTATTCACTTGCTGAAATTGGCCTCTAGCTTCTCTAGTTATGCCTCCTTCTCCTGGTGGCACCATGTGACTCTAGGCTCACTGAAAACTTCTCTGTAGAATATTGGCCTTAAAAAGTCTCCAAATGGTTTTGAAAATCCTTCCATTGGATTCAGAAGGTTCAAGATAGTCATAATAGAATATTGGTTTGCTAAGAATGCTCTCTGGGTGCTCTGGTTATACCTCACCTAACTTGATGAAGTTTTCATCATTATGTAAATGAATTAAATAACTTCAACAACAATTCACAAAGCTTAAAAAAATTTGACAAAGCTTCTTAACAATTTGGCTGTAGATTCAAGCTATTTTCTGCGGCTTGTATCTCTTCTTCAAGCAACCTCTTTTTGCAAACAATCCCTCTTGTGCTTCAAGGGTTTCCTTGAGGTCCTTTGTGTAAGGAGGATGCTTTCAACCTTCTTACTTCTTGTCCTCTTCTGGAATTAGCTAGCAATATATCTCCTTCACCTCTAGCAAACTCAAACTTGTAAGCATCAGTTAATTTGCAAATAGTTAAATTCTTTGCACTGTTAAACACCTTGCAAGTCAAACAAGAAAGCAAGCAACCTTGTGCTCTGTCAAGCAAGCAACCTAGTGCTCGATACCACCTGATTTGAAATGGGTGGCTGACTTGTTATGCTATGTAAGCACCTCCCAATCAATTAAAACAAATTAATATTTTGCTTATACTTGATAGTGCGGAATTGAATACTTGAACCAAGTATATGTGTTTTAACTGTCTTAAGTCTTTATGTGTGAGGAATTAAAAAATTGTTTTTGTTGATTAAAAGCATGTACATCAAGCATAAATTTCAGCAAACTAATCATCAACACATAAAAGCAAATTTAATAAAGGAGTTCACCTGTATGTCTTGGGCTACGTCTCCTTGAGCCTATGTCAATTGACTTGGCTCTTTGGGATTAAGATGGAAATTTTATTTTACAATTTAATACTTAACTCCAATGGTTGTTTGAGCTATACCAATGGGTTTAGAATACCATCATACCCCTGGATTTACTGCCAACTTCTCTGGAAATGGACCTAGGCTCCCTTGGACTTGACCTCTTATGTCAGTGTCCTTAAGCTTCCCTAAGCTTCTCTGTGGCACAAACTCTCTTAGAAGTCCTTTTATTTCCCTAAAACCTCTTCTACTATGTCCAACATATATCATTCACCCAAAATAGGCTATTCATTTGCTCCAAATGAGCTCTGGCTCCCCAATCTAGGCCTCCATCACCTAGTGTCCCTAGGCTCCCTAAAACTTCCCTGTATCTTCTTCTACTCTAGAAGTCTCAAAATGGCTCTTAAAATCCCTCCAATGGATTTATAATGTCCAAAATAGTCAGAATATACTATTCACTTGCTGAAATTGGCCTCTAGCTTCTCTAGTTATGCCTCCTTCTCCTGGTGGCACCATGTGACTCTAGGCTCACTGAAAACTTCTCTGTAGAATATTGGCCTTAAAAAGTCTCCAAATGGTTTTGAAAATCCTTCCATTGGATTCAGAAGGTTCAAGATAGTCATAATAGAATATTGGTTTGCTAAGAATGCTCTCTGGGTGCTCTGGTTATACCTCATTTTGCTGCTGGCTCCTAGTGGCCCTTGGAACTTCTCTGAAGAAATATCATGCTCATAAGTCCTCATACGACTTTTTAAACCTCTCCAATGGATCTATAACGATCAATATAGTCATAAATGACTATTGGATTGTTGAGAATGGTCTTTGGCTGCTCTAGCTAGGCCTCATTCTCCTACTGGCCCCTAGTGGCCCTTAGAACTTCTCTAAAGAAAAATCACACTCAGAAGTCCTTAGATGGCTCTACAAACCTCACCAATGGATATGGAATGCTCCAATTAGCTAATAATGACTCTTCATTCACTCTGAATGGTCGAAAATTGAGTCTCTTACTCTTTTTTCGAGTTACACCTAGGAAAGCTCCACTAAAAGTGGAGGACTCCACTTAACTAGAGTCAAAATAAATTCTCCACTAGAAATGGTGCGCTTTTCCAATTAAACCGTTGAATTAAACTGCAAATGAAATGTTGCGGTTGGGGTGGCCACATGCGTACCCCAAACCCGCAGGTTTCATAACCATTTAAGGTTAGTGCTTATCCGCACGCATTTAAACTTGACGGTTTTTTCTGTTGGGTACATGCACCCACATACCATGGTTACATAACCGTTGAACGGGTGGAACCCATGAAATTTAACTCTGGTTTTGAAACTTGAATCGTGGTTAAGTTGTGGGTTGAACGATGACTGCGGAGACATTGGCAACTAATGTTCCCATGTGACAACTACATTGGATAAACGTTAGCTGGCGAGTTGTTGTCAGTTAATGCATAGACCACAAGGTTTGGTTTTATTCACTATTTTCCATGTGAATGCTCCATGGGGACCGCTGGTCGGTTGGGACCACTGGCGGTCCCCAACCCCCAATGCAAACTTCATAACCCTTTAACATTAACCTGACAATGTTATATGTTAAGCTCTACGTGTAGCTCAGGCTGTTGTGTCATGTGGTTGCTCTGTCAGAGGTCCAGGGTTCAACTCCTATGGCCTCAACCTAAAATTTTAGACAGTGGTTCAGGGGCCACGTGGTGGCCTCAGGGATAGCCACGTGGCACCTTCGGATTTTCTCCTCCAAACTCCACACCAAATGAAACTACGACACTTGTCACCATCTAATTGACCCAGAAGGAATATTCTGGGGGGATATTTTGAGGAATATTTTAGGAATATTCCCAGGGAATATTCCTTTTTGTTGACTGTACAATTTCCCAGTCAACCCTGGTCAACTGTCGAAATTTGCAGTTTACTGGACTTTTCAAAACGTGATAACTTCTTCATACTGTGCCGGTTTTTCGAACCGTTCATGGTGCCGGAATCAAGAAGATGAGATCTATCCGGTCGCTTAGGTTTGGCACACTTTTGAACACTTTGAAATCTGAGCTATCAATTATGTCCTGATCCAAATCTGATCAGGTTTTCTCCCACAACTAGGAAATTTTTAAGTGATAACAATTTCAACCTTATCTATCATGGTACTGTCATGCATCAAGATCATTCTTTCTTCAGGGAATAACCACATTTGTTAATACAATATTGTCATATATCAGATCACGAAGTCAAATTATATATATATATATATATATATATATATATATATATATATATATATATATATATATCATTGTCATGACAAGTCATCATCATGAGATAAGTCTGAGATAAAGCAAGAGAATAATCCTAAGGCAGAGTGAGAGGATAATCATATAACCAATGCAAAGCCCTATAACCAATGAGAAGTTTTGTAATCAATTAATATAGTCTTATAGCCATAACCCTTAAAAAATACCTCAGACCATAACTCTTGTTCAATACATGAAATGCATCCCAAAATCTCAAAATGATATATTCCATCTGACGTGTAGATATGTAGGTTCTAACCCTGCACATAAATTACCTGCAAACTAATTCTTCAAACAAAAAAATAAACAATGGCGAGAACAAAAAAATATATATATACAAAGAGATTTTACCCTAGATCACAAAACCGAGGCTACCAGACTGATTTTTAATTATATTCCTTTCAATGTTACAATACATATATATACATGCCAAAGCACTCATAAACCCCAATCCACTAACCCTGGATTAGAACATAATCGTAGTTCCCTTGACCAGATCTACTAAATACCACGGGGAGAAAACTGTCATGCCCAAAACCATTTGCAAAACCCATGCACAAAACCATGTGTAGGTTCGCCCACCATATTTCGGCCAACTATTATCGGGTCCGCATAAAATTGTTTTCTAAGGGAGCTTCCTCGGACCCCATTCAGGGGAGCTACCGCCCCCTTGAAAACCCTCCAACAAGGGGGGATTACGCCTCTTGCTGCACCCAGTGCAATGTACAACACATGGGACTAGTCATGTAAGGAATATAACACACTCCCAACAAGATCAAACTATTCCATGCCAAGAAAAGTTGCAGACTATGTGAAATTTCAGAGAGAGAGAGATAAAATCATCATGCCAAAGTGACTAACATGATTGGGTATTTATAGTTGAATGTGAGATCGAAGGGACACTTTGATTGGAGGAGTGAGTCGACTTGAGGCCAACCTTGACCAATTTTAAAATTTTCAATTTAAAATTTTCCCTCCAATAGATTGAATATGACTTGATGACCATAATCAAATTGCTTTTATTTAATCACTTAAAATAATATTTGATAATCAAATGTAGGATAGTGAATTTCTCCCTAGCTGCAAAAATTAATGCCGAGAAGATACTTATCTTATATAACAAGTTGGACTGAAAATTGAGGGCATGAATTTGACTCTCCACCCAACCATAGACAAGTTACAACCACATGTACTTGTACCTGTCACTCCCAAGCCAGATTCCATAACTTGAGGAAGAGTGTTTTCCAAGGGAATTTTTTTTTAATTAAATAGATAGAATAGGATATCACAAGACCATTGTACCTTCATCCACCAACTACACAAGCTTCCACTTAATCCTCTCATACTTTTCATACGTGATGAACATACATTCCAATATACCACAGTACAAAGAGTTCAAATTACTCTCATGAGAAGAGACCTCACAATAAAGGAAGGTTCGCCACCAAATAAGCTATTGTAGGAGCATAGAAGCTATCTTAACAGATAATTCATCAATGAGAGAAAGAACCAGTGTTTTCATCACCTAGTGGTTCTTTAGCCTTTAGGAAAGCCACTGCTCTCTATAATGCTTTCACCTAGCAAGCCTCTCTAAGGATTCTTTAGCTATTTTTTAGTATTTATGGAGTTTAACAATAATGAATTTGGTTCACTACCTTCTCCACGTTCTCACCTCCACCCTTGGAGGAATTTTTTCTTGTTTTTACCGTAACATTATCTATGTTCTTTATTTCACTACTTTTGTGCACCATCAAATATATGATTCTCTTTGCATATTCCTATGCGTGAGAGAGAGAGAGAGAGAGAGAGAGTCGTAAATGAAGGTCCTCCCACCTTCCAAACAAACTAACCATTCATCTCCTATCCAACTCCACAACAGTAAACCCCGCTTAAGACAACGCAACCCATGTTTCCTTTAAGTTTTTGTCCTCCTATTGCTTGTTATTGTGGTTAAAGGACACATGGGCTTGTCCCTTCCTCTTTCAGTTAATGTATGGCATAGTTAACCCATTTAAATTCACTCAAAAAACTAGGACTGATATTTAAAATAAATTTTTTTTCAAGAAATCGCCTTACTCAAGCAATGGTATCCATGTCCCTTTTCTCTCAACCATTTAAATAATTACAATTATTTACAATGAGAGAAATATTAACTAAGGGACGACATAGTTCCTCCTCCCTTGGGGGGAAGATCACCCTCGGTGTTCAATAGCCATATACAACAAAACATGCTTTAGACCAAGTATTGATTATTATGGAGCTTTATATGCATAGCTTCATACAACTTTTATAACGTGTTTACATTTGTTTCACTAAGAAAATTGAAGAAAGGATATGTTGCCCACATCTAGTCAACCATTTCCCGCGTGGCTTCCTCTGGCCAAAGTGCCTCCACTAAAATTTTCATTTCTCTATTGCTCGATTCTAGACCATGAGTTGCCTTTGATCCAGGATGCATAAAGGTTCTAATTGGAACTCTCCCTCTAGTTCTACCTATAACATAGACCAATCAATTACATGATTAGCATCCTACAAATATCTTTTAAGCAATGAAACATGGAAAACATCATGCACTCTAATTGATGGAGGAAAGGCCATCCTATAGGCCACTATCCCTATCCTTTCAAGCACTTCAAATGACGCAAAAAACTGTGGTTCCAACTTGGCACATGACCCAAATTTCAAGGAGCTATTCTTGGGTCTAACTCGCAGGAAGACATGTTCCCCAACTTGAAACACTTTGTGAACTCTATGCTAGTCTACATAGATTTTCTGCTTGTATTGTGCCACCTTTAAATTTCATTTGATGGCTTGCATTTCCTGCTCCATTTCTTTAAATATATTAGGCCAAATGAGGACCCTATTCACTAGATCGGTCTAATTGATAGGCGTGTTACAATTCCTCCCATAAATCACTTCAAATGGGATCTTTTTTAGCTATTCTTGATACTCATTATTGTATGCAAATTCCACAAGTGGAATATACTATTCCCACTTCTTAGGTTGGTGCATTACATACATTCATAGCATGTCATCAAGAATTATATTTATTACCTCTATTTTCCCATCAATCTAGGGATGGAATGTTGTGTCGAATTCCAACTCTGTTCCCAAGCCTGCAAATAAATATCTCCAAATTTTTGAAGTGAATTTGTTGTCTCTTTCCAAGATCATTTTCTTGTGAAGTCCTTATAGTCTTATGATTTCCTTTATGAAAACTTGAGCCACCTCGCTCGCTGAATTCATAGATTTAACAACCATGAAGTAAGCCACCTTACTTAACCTATCGACCACTACCATGATTGCATCATGTTTGTTTGGAGTCCTTGGAATCCCTATAATAAAATCCATGGAAATCACTACCCACTTCAATTCTGGAATGGGGATAGGATGCAATAAGCCATCTAGGTGCTTACACTCAACCTTCGCCTATTGGCACTTTATGCATTTGGAGATAAAGTCAGCCAGCTCTCTTTTTAAATTAGGCTAGAAATAAAATTTCTTAATGGTTGTCAATGTCTTTTGGTAACCTGGGCGGAAAAAATATGAATTGGCATGAAACTCCCTTAATAAGAGTTTCTTAAAGTCATTGTTATTTCTTACATAAATTCTTCTTTTGAATTTAATCAATCCTTTTTCTTCAAGGCAATAGTCCTTATCTTCATTTCCTTGAGATAATTTTTATAGCTTCTCTTTTAATTGTTGATACTTTTAATCTTGCTTCCCATTTTTTTTGGTCTTTTCTTGAAGACCTCTTTCGCAGGAACTTACAACTACTAAATTTTCTAATTGCACCCTCCCGCTGAGTACAACAACTATTCTATTCCCCCTTCCTTTTATATATTTTATTTCAAAATCAAACTTGGTGAGAGTGGCCCACCATCTAGCTTTCCTTGCATTAAACTTGGTTTGTTCAAATAAATACTTCAACCCTCCATGATCAGTCATTAGAGTGAATTTTCTACCAGGAAGGTAGTGTCTCCAAATCTTCAACATAAGGATGACGAAAACAAGTTCCAAATCATGAGTTACATAATGCTTCTCATGCTCATTTAACTTTTGTGTTTTGTAGAAAACCACTTGGCCTTCCTACATCAAGACTCCACCAAGTCCTTCCTTACAGGCATCCGTGCAAACCACAAAATCCTTTTTTCGGTTTGTAATTCTTAGCATTAGTGCCTTGGTCAACAACGACTTATACTGATTGAAGACTGTAGCACAATCAACTGTCCATTTGAACATATTTCCTTTCTATTGAAGAGTAATAATTGGAGAACCAATCTTGGAGAAATTCTTAATAAATATTTTGTGATAGCTTTCCAGTCCCATGAAGGACCTAACTTCGACCACATTTTGAGGTGTTGCTCATTCCATGAAAGCCTTAATTTTTCATGGATCAACTGCTGCTCCATCCCTTAAGGCAATGTGTCCCAAGTAATGAATTTATGACTAAAAGAAATTGCACTTACTATGTTTTTCATAAAGCTTGTGCTCTCTTAAAAATTGTAGTATTGTGGCCAAATGCTCTTTGTGCTCCTCCTTGGTCTTTTAAAAGACCAAAATGTCATCAAAAAAGACGATAACAAACTTATCCAAATAAGGGTGTAATAAATTGTTCATAAGGCACATAAATGTTGCAAGTGCAATGGTAAGTCCAAAGGCCGCTACCACGAATTCATAATTCCCATACCTCGTTCTGAAGGTTGTTTTATGGATGTCTTCATCCTTTATATGCACTTGGTGATAACCTAATCTCAAATCAAGTTTGGAGAAGATGGTTGCTCCTCTTAAATGATCAAACAAATCATCAATCTGTGGCAATGGATATATATTCTTGATGGTCACTTTATTCAATTGTCGGTAATCAATGCACAATATGAGTGTGCCATCCTTCTTCTTAACAAATAGAATTGGTGCTCCTAGGGATACACGCTTGGCCTTATGTAGCCCTTATCCAACATCTTCTTGAGTTGTAGCATTAGCTAAAATAATTATAGGGTTCTCATTCTATGCAAAACTTTAGAGGTTGGAGTTGCTGCCAGCACTAATTCAATGGAAAATTCTACTTCTCGACGTGGAGGTAAACCAAGAATTTCTTAGAGGAATACATTTAAGAACTACTATAAAACTAGTTACTTTCTTAGAACATCATTGGAATTATTCTCAGCACTGTAATTAGCTTCATCGTTGTTGGATATTTGCACAACAATTACAATGCATCCTTTTTTGTGGCTTCTTTTGGTTTGCATGGCCAAAATTTGACTTAGAGAGGTATGTTTCAATTTTCCATGTAATATTCTTGGCTCTCTAGCTTCATATAAGCATTCAATGGTATTAACAGAAAAATCAACCTTGGTTCAATGCACATATAACTAGTCCATGCCATGGAATGCACTATATGTTTCAAACAATAAGACATTGAGGTTTACCACCATTGGTATCCCATTTAATTCGATTGAGCAAGGCTTCACCCAATACTCAACTCTTCTTTTCATCCCTGTGGCCAATTAAATGAACCAAGACTCATCATGCACTTCCTTCTTTCATGCATATTTCTAAAATAGAGTGGGACTAATGTAACTAAAATTCAAACCGAGGTCAATCTAAATGTAATGATTTGGTCAGTGAGCATACCTTCCACCTCTGTAACCGTTTCTTGATGATTAGCTAGGCGATTATCAATTGTTGCATAAATTATAGGTATACTTTGAGCTACGCCCTTGATTGTATCTACCTCCTGTGCATTCTACATTTTCGGGCCATCATGCTTACACTGTGGGAAATATTTCCTTAGGTGTTTTTCTCCACAATTCCATCACTTATATGGACCCTTCCCATAACCTTTGACTTCATCTTGGGTAGAATGGCCTCAACTGGAAGCATTGGGCGTCTGCTGATTTTCTTGGTTAATAGGGGTCACACTCATTCCCTTGGTTCTCTTTTTCCCTTTTCCTTTGAACTTGGCATTTCCTTTGGATTTCCAGTTGATTTATACTCAGGCTTACACCTAGATTTCTCATAGCAATGCTTTAATGTTTGGATCACATCCTCTAATGTCTTGGGTTCATCAAATTCAATTCTATCCTTGAAGGATTGTGGCAATCCATTGATATACCTTTGAATCTTTGTTTTTTCTTTGAGATTGGGCGCTCTTTGCAAGATGCAAGACATGATTTCTCTTGCTAGACAATTGAAACTATGGTTATTTGTTGCTAATACTTTTAGGATAAGAAACATTTTGCTCGTTATCTGTCACATTTATGTAATTTGAGTTGATAGAGGATATGATAGCTTACAATATCTATGTGCATGTAATCGTATTTTGATTTAATGAAAGACCACTTTTTTTTTCTCTTTAATAAAGGTAGCGAACATACCTTATAAACTCTAAGAATTTGGTGGTGTACTCATCATCTGTCATTTGACCCAATCTGAGTTCATAGTACTCCTTAGCCTTGCTGTCGAAGTATCTCTCATATTAATACTTTCTCCTGAAATACTCCTTAAACTTCTTCCAGTATAATTCTTCCTCCCTTAAATTCTTTACATTTTTCAAATCTTCCCACCATATAATATCACATTTTACATTAATATTAAAAAAATAATATATTTTACATTAAAAAATCACATTTTACATTAATGTTTCTTTATATTATTAATAATATTGTTGGTTTCTATTGATTATTTTCATATTAATATTTCAATAGTTATAATTGTAGTTATCTTAATATTAATTATTTAGATAATTTAATTTTAATAGTTATAATTATAATTATTTTAATATTAATATTTTAATAGTTTTAGTTATTGTAATTTTACTATTTCCCTTCTAATTGTAAAGTGTTATAATTTAATAATTAATAATAATTATATATATATTTCTTTATTTCTAAGACTTTCTCTCCTACATATTGGATTAGGACTGGAGATGACTAACTGGATTATAGGGTGTGAATCCTCTGCCAACTTCTCCATTCTAATCAATGGATCCCCCTCAGATAATTTCACTGGTACCCAATGAATTAGATATGGATGTTCGTTGTCCATGCTTCTGTTTTTGGTTGTGATGGAAGGGTTGAGTCTACTTCTACTGAAAGAAAAGAAGGAAAGCAATATAAAGAGCATAAAATATCTCCCAAGAAATATACCACATACCTCTTATTTGTGGATGATATGTTGTTGTTGGGATTATACATTGTTTTTGAATCATATAATTATTAAAAAAAATTGTAACGCCAATGGCATGGACGTCAGCCTAAACAAATCCTCCTTTATCATAACATTTTAGTCATGAAACAATTTCATCCATACAATCCTTTTTTCTTTTGCAGTGCTTTTATTTGGAAATTGGTTTAAAATATCTTGGATTTTTCCTTAACCCAAATGATTACCATAAAGGGGACTGAATGTGGCTGATAAGGAAAGTTAAACATAAGATAAATTTATGGTGTTACAATTGGTTGTCTTTGGGGGGTAGATTGATTCTTGTTAAATCAGCGCTAGAAAATATTCCTATCTACTGGTTATCCTTGGAAAATATTCCCATGGCTATTCTTAAAGCCATAAAAAAAAATATGTTCAATTTTATATGGAATGGTAAAAGCTACAAAGAAAAGATACATCTAGTTAGTTGGGCCTCCCTATCCATTCCAAAAAACCTTGGAGGATGGGGTTTTAAAATTTTGGCCTAGTTTGGAAAATCCTTGGCCTGAAAATTTTTTGGAGAGGTCTCTTCAGTGGGGGACTTTGGAGTCATGTATTAAAAATAAAATATCTAAAAACTATATTAGTAGTGGATTGAGTTAGAGAAAAAGCCAAAAAACCATCTAAAAGAGGTTTTATTGTTTGGAATGCACTCACTGCTTCTTTCCCTTTCCTCTACAACTCGATAGCTTGGAAAGTTGGAGATGGAAAGCATGTTGTTTTGGGGAAGGATCCTTTTATAAGCGAAGCCAAAGTCTACAAATTATCCCCAGATTTGATCAAATTCTTGTATTCTAAAGGACTCTATCACTTGCATGATGTTAGAATAATTGTTTTTTCTCTAACCAATAACAATTATTGGTTGACTGTGGGTGAACTGGGCCTGACTAGTTTTTTAAGAAATGAATGGAATCATTTTGTTAAGTAAATAATTAGCAATAGGTTGTGCTTAAACAATGCAACAGACTCGTTGGTTTGGACCTAGGACTCCTCACACTGCTGCAACCTAGTACGTCAGATGGTGGAATACATGTATCTAGAAATAGCGTATACCCAATAAGATAAAATTATTTTTCTGGTTGGTTTTACATAATAAAATTATAACTTGTGAAAAGCTTAAGAAATGAGGTTTTGTGGGACCAAAAAGTTGTTGCCTTTCTAGAAAACATGAGGAAATGGTGGATCACCTCTTTGTTAACTACCAAACAACTCAAAAACATTTGGCACTATGTGATGCAAATTATAGGCATCAAAGAGAATTTGGATCGACCCACCTTCGAAGACTTTCTGTGCTTCTAGACTAAGAAATATAAATTACTAGATCCACTTCCCATATTCGTTGCCTAGGGTATTTAGAACCTCATGAACAAGGTTATTTTTGAATGTGGGAACATAAATATTCTCCTCTCATCCTCCAAAATTGCTTCTCTATTTAGGGAATACCCCTCCCAACAAGATAAAAGTCCTAGAAGGATTATTTTTCCACCCATTTCCTATGATTTGATAGTGGGTTTATTTGATGGAGCTACACAAAATTATAATTGTGGTGGTGGAGGCTAGATTATATCATTCACATTCAAAATAGGAATTGGAAATGGGACCAACACTAAAGCAGAGTTGATTGTAGCTTGGGCACTTGTGATGCTAGCTAAGAGAAAAAAGATAAATTATATCCAGATTCTTGGTTACTCCAAATGCGTTATAAATTGTTGGCAGGTGAAGCCCAGCTAGAGGTTCTAAACCTAGATGCTTGGAAGAACAGAATTGTTGAAGCGAAAACTTAACTTCTTGAAGATCATGTTTCAACACATTTATAGGGAATTTCACAAAACAACATACAAGTTATCAAAAGTGCCTTATTCTTGGACCCTGGCACCATCCTCATGGAGGAGTTTATCAATGGCTATGTCTAATGTATTCACCTCTTTCATTTTTCTCAATTTCTAACCTGGATCTCTTTTCCTTTTCATTTACATCTTATTATATCATATATCTAGATAAAACAAGCTCAATTATCAACAAAACAGTGATAGGCCCCTGCCTCTTGGATCCACATTTCTTCAAATCCTTATTGAAGATTATGATGAGGCAATATCTCAGTTTATGTACCTCAAGCATAACATGCAACCAATTTTAGTAAATTTTTATTTTCTCTCTCACTAGTACTTCGACTTTTGTAAAATATGTACCTCTCAACTCCATTTTATTTTTTTGGTAGCTTTATGTTTTCTCTAGACAATCAGGTCATTGTTAAACTATACAACTTGTTGTTTGAGCTGATTTTTTTTTTAAACAATAGTATGAGAGTATTTTTTTATTTATAAGTGACTAGCAAAAAATATTCTTTTACAATGAAAAGAAACGTATTTATAAAAAATGTATTTCATATAATTCCAAATTTTGATACTATTATTTTAACATCTTATTTATAATATTAATATCTTCATTTAAATGGTTATAATTATAAATAATTTAATATTAATATTTTATTAGTTATTATAATTAGAATAATTTCATATTTTTTAACATAAATAATTTCAATATCACTTTCCATCATTAATTAGTATTTTATATCAATCCTAACTTTTTTTTGTTTCATTCTTCTCTAGTTTTAATAATTTCTAGGGTTGATTTCCCAAAGTTTCTCTTGACACCATTGCATTTAAAAGATTCGTCTCATTCTCTTGGCTTCATGTTCCTAATGATGTGATTCACTGAAACTTCGAAAGTTTTAAATTTTTTTAACACAATTCTCCAAAAACCTTTTCATTTTATTAGAAAATAACTTAATTACCAACTACAATAACTAATAATATCACAATTAAAATGAAAAACTCTTATTAAACTCCCTTTTAAATAATTTTGAAAAGAACCCCAAAATTTATTTATTTTTAATGTTTTTTTTCAAAACTTTTAAATATATTACTTTCACATATCCATAACTCAAATAATAAAAATGGTTTTGAATGCTCTAAGAAACAAGATTCATTACTAATTGATGTAAGTCAATAAAATAATATGATAAAATTATATTATAAAGATTCATATTAATAAAAAGAATCCATATGTATGTATATTATATTAGACCTACTTGATACTAAGCTAGAAGTCTTATACCTTGTTCTTTGGGAAAAATTATATATTCTATGCAGCCGAAAAGAAATGCACTCCGTAATTTCCTTTGGCATTGCAAAAAATGTCGTGAAAGTATTCATGGAAAGTTATACATAAGATAAGAGGCATACAAGTACTCAAAAAAGGTGGGTGTTTAAGAATCAAATGTAGCATCACGAAGTTGAAGCTGTCAAGATCGTGAAGGTGCTTTATTCCCCAAATGGGGCTTCACGTGAGACTACCACCATCAAGGGGTAAGGCAAAGTATTCTTGTCCATTCCTTTATCCACCCAAGGAGGCTCATATTTTACAACTTGCATTGATGGGTAATTATGGGTATCTTTTCTCTAATTATGTTGTGTTTTGATTTTTTTGTTTGGTTGGAATATTATTATTATCTAATTTTAAGGTCATAGTCAAATTAGCCATCAAATTGGTGTATAAGACTTTTTTATTTGTGAAATAAGAGACCTATCTCTATATAATGATTTGATTGTTAAGTCTACTAAGACATAAGGTACCCTGAGTGGGCTCAATGGTTAAGAACTTGTGATTTCTCTTGGGAGGTCACAGGTTCAAAATCGGCGGGGGGTAGGGTTGTCAATGGCCCGTCATGACCAAGCTAGAGGGATAGATGTCCCATTGGAGTTTGGGATCTAACCATGGTCTCTGGACGCCTCGGTCCTTACGAAGTCATGAGTTACTAGTATATGTGGCTTGCGGGCTGTTGCATATACCCGGAGAGGTTGCTTAGTTCCCTGTCTAAAAAAAAAAGTCTACTAAGACATACATACTTTATCCCCTCTGATTTTGAACCTGTAACTTCTTATAAAGAAACACATGCTCTTAACCATTAATCTTCTTCATTTAATAATATTAATAATATTAAATTAAATGACTTTTATCCATTAATTTTTTTTATTATCTTTAAAAATGATTTCAATTCTATTACTTCAGTTGAAAAAGTTGAAACTAAAAGCCTATAATTTAATAATTAATTTCTAACATATCTTAACTTCTTTATTTGGTAATTCCTCGTTAATATATATGTTAATAAAAAAAATATTTGTTCTCCACTAAAACTAAAAACTATTTTTTTCTTTCAAAAAAATTCTAATAATTAATAAGATTTTAAGAATTAACAATAAAGACTTTTTCGACACAAAATATACTCATAATTTTTTTTTCTCTCTTAAAGAAAAAGACCTTGGAAACAAAATACCCCACATCTTTTTGTGTAATTCAAAGTTCATAAAAAAGGCCATTAGTATAAACTTGTTGTAATATACCAAAAGCATTTTCTATCTCTTTTTTTTCAAAAAAAATTCTAATAATTAGTAAGATTTTAAGAATGGACAATAAAGATTCTTTCAACACAAAATATACTCACAATTCTTGGTGTAATTCATAAAGAATAAGACTTTGGAAACAAAATACCTCACATATTTTTGTCTAATTCAAAGTTCATACAAAAATCCATGAGTATAAATTTGTTGTAATATACCAAAAACATTTTCTACCTATTTTTAAAAAAAATTCTAATAATTAGTAAGATTTTAAGAATAGACAATAGAATCTTTCAACACAAAATATATTCACAATTTTTTGTCTAATTCATAAAGAAAAAGTCTTTGGAAACAAAATATCTCACATCTCTTTGTCTAATTCAAAGTTCATACAAAAAGCCATTAGTATAAATTTGTTGTAATATACCAATAACATTTTCTTTGTCTAATTCATAAAGAGTCCTTGGAGACAAAATATACTTCACATTATTCACATTTCTTTGTCTAATTCATAAAGAGTTATTGGAGACAAAAGATACCTCACATTCCTCACATTTGTTTCCCTAATTCATAAAGATTTTTTGGAGACAAAATATACCTTACATTTCTTTGTATCATTCATAAATAGTTATTGAAGACAAAATTCTTCACATTTATTTGTCTAATTCAAAGTTCATATAGAGAAATTAGTATAAATTTGTTGTAAGATGCCAAAAACCATTTATTTGTCTAATTCAATAGTGTAGATCCATCTTATCCCTGGATATACCAAGCACGAAGAGGAATCAAATCTGTCAAGATGCAAACTTTCTTTTAGTCTGAAAATTGAGAAAAAGTTTGCAACTCGAGAGATTTTATTCCTCTTGACAATTGGTAGATCCATAGTTAAGATGGATCTATGATAATCCTTAATAATATTATTTATAGTATTAAGAACCATAGATCTACCAAACTCCTAGATGAATCATACTCTTGATATGCAAACCTCTTTTAAAGTGCAAAACTTGGAAAAAAATGTGCACTTTAAGAGATTTAATATATCTTGGAGGATGATAAATCAATGATTAACTTATATATATATATATATATATATATATATAATTTTTCATTCTTTAAATTGTATTTTTGAATGCATAAATCAATAAGTCCTCTTGGACACTTAGATTGGGTAAACTACACAACCTAAATTTGCAATTCCAACCAATATTTGATAGGTTTTACACAAAATTGATAGAAAAATATATTTGAAAATGGGGTAAAATGTAAAATAATTAGCTTAATTGAGAAATTTTAAAATGTTTTAATCATAAGAACTAATTATTTAAATTTTCTTTATATAATATATACATATATGCATAGCCCCCAAGGGTAACTTAATTGGCGATAGCCGTGAAATTGAAGTCTTCTGTGCTAGGAGGCTCAAGTTTCAAATCCCCCCTATTCAATTGTGCCAACAATAGGGACATACATAGGCACCTAGAGGTAGTGGTTGGAATTGTCCTCATGTCACACGAGTATGCCCCTGTCTCTCTCTCTCCCTATATATATATATATATATATATATATATATATCACATTCATTGAATATTTTTATTATTATTAATATTTTTTAATTTCATATATCAATTTTACAATAAAAATGAAATGAATTACACATCTCCCTCTTATTAGGATTAGTATATAACTGAATTATTTTACTTTTAATTACTTCTTTCTTTTGGGTATATATATATATATATATATATTTGATATTGAAATATATTCACTAACATAAATATTCATACAGTTCACTGACATCCTATCTTGAAATACTTATAAGGAATATATATATATATATAAAGTAGATGTAAAATTATGTTATTTAACTAGATATCAAAATAATTTATTTTGGCTCTAAGATAAAAGTGAAATATTTTTACCACATCTATTTTATGTTGTAATATTAACAATGAACACCCAACAAACACACTAAGGTGGTATTATTGATGTTTCATAATGCTTTTAGTTAAACCTAACCAAATATGTAGATTCTTTTATATTTATATTATAATCAACATTGTTTTTGTTTGTTTGTTTGCTAACTGGTGTGAGTCTTGAGATGACTACATGCTTAACCTTTGGCTTGAGAAACCATGACCTAGGGGCATCTAAATTGTCAAAATCACTTGGGTACCGCACCCAGCCTCGACCACACCAACTCCTAACATGGATGGATTTTTTCTCATGGAGTTTCAAACCGGTGACCTTCACATCATGGAGTGCCTTAATAGTACACCCCATCATCTTCTATTATATGCCCCGTGGGAAACCAACATTGTTTTTCATTTAAAGTATACTTTATTTTTATTTTGAAGGGGGCATGTGTCGATTCGAGGTTGGTCATGGACGAAATCACACATTGCCCTCATATTGAGTTATAAAATGTGCTTCTTAGTGCAATAAAGAGTCATTAGAAAAAAAAATATAGCTCACATTCCTTTGTCTAATTCATACAAATCCCACTAGGATAGATTTATTGCAAGATAATAATAAAAAATCATTAAATTCATCATTACAATCATATATTTTTAGTATGATATTTGGAAACAAAATTTCCTTCCAAAAAATGAACCCTTTATGTTGTTTCTCCTTAAGAATAAGCCTCCCCAACCTAGGAGATTTTTCAAAAAATATCTTTTTGTGGGCCTAGTAGATGTTCACTATATTTGGAGGATGCAAAAAATATCCCCCATACCTTTATAAGATGTCCCTTCATAGTAAGACTTTGGAAAGAGATTCAAAAATCCATCAGAACACATCATTCTTGGAAATGGATCTTTATCGTGGATAAATGCCTCAAAGACAGGCTCGGAAGGAATCCCCCAACGATATAAAATCTCTCCCCCTAATTATCTGTTAGGGCATAGAAAAAAACTCTATCTTTGAAAATCAGGGTCAATCCCATATGAGAGTGACAATAAACAGTCTAGCCATCCAAACTTCTCTTTCTACATATCAATTTGCCATAAGAATTCAAAATATCTTCGATGTTAAAATTATAAAAGACAAACCATGGTTTTTTTTCAATGGAGCATCACAAAAAAACTCTTCATTTGGTGGCTTGGGAGGCCTTATCTATTTAACAAATTCTCATTTTTTTCCTTCTCTTGCAATATTGGAAAGACTTCAAATAATTTTGCTGAACTATTGCCTCTTAAATTACTATTACACTTAATTAGTTTTCTACATATCTTTGAGCTCAATATCTATGGAGATTCCCTGGTTGTTATAAAATGGATGCAGGGTATAGCTTGAATGAAAAACTATACACTCCTTCAATATATCAAAATGTTATCGGAAGAACAATAACTTTTTCTCACATATCTTTCACACATATCCTCAACTAACAAAAAAAAATAACTGATCCATTAGAGGAAATTTCAGCCTAAAATGGGTCTCCTAAGGAAAATTAATAATATAATAGTTAAAATAATAAAATAAGAGGTGAATTTTGGAGGGAAAAGAAGAAAACTACTTTTTTCATTGTATTTTTGGCTTATCTCCTTATAGGTTTACTCAAATTTCAAGTGTAGACACTCGTTGGATGCACAGTTAAATTTCGTATCTAATGATTACCCATTATGAATACTTTTGAGAAGACTCACATAGATAAAAATTGAACATAATTTTTTAATGTATCTTCAATTTTTATCAATGTGGGTCTTCTCAAAAGTATGCATACCGGGTATTCGTTGGATGTGGAATTTAACTCTGCATCCAATGAGTGTCTACACTTGAAATTGGAGTAGTTATCAGGAGATAAGCCAAAAATACAATTAAAAGAAATAATTTTCTTATTTTCCCTCCAAAATATTTGCATGTTCCTATTTTTAAATTTAAAGGATTTTGATTGGTTTACATATTATGGCATGAAAATTGCATGGCCCTTTTTAGGCTGAAATTTCCTCTAATGAACTTTCAAAGAGAGAAAAGACAATTGATCATGGACAATGGGAAATCAAAGAAAGAAATGAAGGCTTAATCAATCAACACTAGCTATGCCCCTGGGCATAATTAATCAAATTAAAAATCCTTCTTGCATGTTACTTTAATGTCAAAACACGAATGTCTTTTTAGTCGCAAGCTTACTTTTTTATTTCCATATAACTATTTTTCTCTTGTTGAAGCCTATTTTTTTTTTTTTTTGCTTTTGTATGGAGGGCAGGGAACTGAAAAGAACAAATATATTACTACCCTCCCACCATTGATTTTAAACAAAGTTTCAAAGTACATGTTGTAAAATGTTAGCAATTTTCTTATATGGCATTTCATGATGTTATAAGATTGTATCATGAACTCTCTTTTTTAAAAGAAAGAAAATATGATAGCTTAATTTTGAACAATAGCATATGAAATATACTCACTACTTATTTAACTAATAAATCATAGCAGACATATTTTTTGGGTCTATGTGTCACGAGAATGCTACAACATCTGTGCTAAATGTATTTTACTTTGGCTATAAATTGAATATGTGTTTTTTTCCTTGGAAAAAGAGAAAAAAATGTAGTTGGATAAGAAGTGAGAGGCTATCTCCTCCATTACCTCTAGCCCTAGAACCTCCCCTCATAGCATGTAAATTGGGTTGGTGAGATGGCACAAATACAAAATGTTTGTTATTAAGTGCATCCTTGAAAGAATGACGCTTTGACAAGGATGGTTTATCCTTACCTCCCTCTCCACCACGAAGAGGGAGAGATAGTAACATGAAATCCTTACGAATGTTGTAATCAAACAATGTATGATGATTATCGACTTGATTTGCGGCATAGGATCCACCCTTAATTTGAAATTTTAGCTTAAAGGAGGCAATAAAATCCAATCACTATATTTACAATATAATGGTCTTATCCTCTTATGCCCTCGCTTATGTTGAAATTTTTCTTTAGTCATATTAATAAACACATGTTAAGCATGCATTTATACAAACACTTGATGAGAAAACATGTGCTTGGAAATTTACTTTGTTCATTTTATTAAACACATGTTAAACAACCATTTCTTCAAACATTTTTTTTAACAAAAATGAGTAATTATTAAAATTTATTTTAATAAGTGCCCGAAACATAGCTGGAAAATTAGGAGAAGTATACATGAAATATAGGGATGTTATCTATTCCGAGTAGATCCTTGAGGAGGATTCAAAAAGTTTCATTACATGCTTACTCTAGTCATACATGAAACAAAAATTGTTGCAACTATAGATTCTACAAAAAATACCACCATCAAAAATGCATTTACACAACGGTGTCATGGATAAACTTGGCATATCGGTAGACATCTTATAGGAGGGCCCTTCTAGCGCACTGCTAGCTGTGCTACAATCCTTTTTTGCATTTCTCTGAGCTTGTAAATATACATAGTGGCAGCGAAACCAATATGATTCATCTACTAGCTAGGTTATATATGATTTCTTCTTCAAGAGCTCTTCATGAATAAAAATAGTGTGTTCTGTCTATTGGTTCATATTTTGCTTGATTTCATTTGTCTATGGATTTACTACAATTGGGGGGTGTGTACAGAGAGGGAACTTATAAGGACCTCCATAAATGGAGGAGGGAAATTATTGGCTTGCCACTCCTTCCCATCAGTCGATAAACTAGACACGTTGTGAAATATTCTCTAATTCTATGAAGTATTTCCTCTGCACTGTTAGAAGGGCCCATTTGGAGATGGATCGGGATATTCCCAAATATTTGCTATTAATCAAAGGAGAGTTCCGCGGGATACCAGAGTTCATAAAGAGTGGATGTCTCTCCTTGTGCCAACCTACATCTGTGGTCTGTGGTGCACTTAGACATAATTATAACCTTTCCACATTGGTTTCCTTGGCTGGTGTTCGTTTTTCTTATCCCATATGCAATCATGTTCATCTTCCAATGGAAATCCTACTCATCCTTTGCCTATGCTAAAGGAATCGTTGTGCTTACAAGTTCAGAGGAGGCAAGTTCCACACTCATCATTGAGAGCCACCGACCTGGAAATAAGAGGGAATCCCACCCCAAAACTCTTATTCCACATCCTTGTCTACTATGGAAATTGTTATCATCCCCTGTAATTTTAACTTGCATGCTCACCTTCTCGAAAATATGACTCAAATGAACCTAGTGCAATGCATATGATTTTCCCATAAATGTCGATGCCATGTAAGTCATTTCCCACATTGTAATATGTCTTTCGATCCCTTTTGCGATGGGATTGGACAACCCAGATTATCTCAGATTAATGGCAACTTCATTGGAGAAGATTAGATGTTGGCATGTCACTGTCCTTGAAACATGGGATACTAAATCTAGTAGATGGTTGGAATTCAAACATTCTATCATCCTGTAGGGCATGACACATCCTTTACGCCATCAGAATGATATGGTGTTGAAAACAAGATATTTTGGAATTGAGAGGGGAAGGGGTGTCCTTCTATATTTTGTGCTTAGGTGTCTGATCACCTTAGATCATTTTAGGGAAAGGGATCCAAAAAATATTGTTAACCTCTTCATGGAATAACATGCTGCTCAAATAAACCATTCATCTCCCATTTCCTGACGTCTAGTTGACATGCCCTATTGGCTTGCAAATCTGCCTCCTTATTTTGTCCTCGCAGTACATGGAAGTAAGATATTGAGGAGAAATCAATCAATGAGGTAGATATTTTTCAAAGGAGTATCAGTTGGTTTTTCTCTAGATTAGAGGCTTTGTACAGATGTTGGATGACAATGAGATAGTCTCCAATAATTAATATCAAAGGAATCCACAATTTCTTGGCTATCTATAGACCACTATATAGTGCATACAACTCCACCAGGTTGTTGTTTCTCTGGCCTAGCCCCCGAGCATACTTGACTTATAAATATCCTTCGATATTGAGAAGAATCCCCACCTCCTCCTACCTTCCCTGGGTTCCTTTTTAAGCTCCATAAAAAAAGAGTGCCCACAACTTTTGTTGGGAGAGCCAAGCTGCAAAGTCCTAATCAGAGAGTCTAACTTTCTAGCTCCTGGAGGTTGTGCCTTCTCTTTGCCTTATCTGGGAAGGACTGAATTGGGGGCATATAAGCAGGTCTATCCAATGATTTTATTCAACATATAGAGATGTTTCTTTGTCCTTAAGGTTAAAATTTTTAAATTATGAACATAGAGAAAGTGCTTTCATGGCTGTGGCTCGAGCAAAAAATATAGACATCTTTAAAAATCACATTGTTTCTTAACAACTAGATTTTCCAACATATAAATTTTGGGAGAGAGGTCCATATCCATTTCAGGCTTGGATTCCATTCAATGGACCCCTAACATTTCTTGTTCCAACCCTTAATGAAATCCTCGATGGAAGAGGGTTGTTTTAGCCGTGGAGATAGGGGACCATGAGCTAATATCCATACATAAGAAGCGTAGGGGAAGAGCAGGAAGAGATGGGAAATAATCTCTTCATGGAGCTTACATCAAGGGCATCGCGAGGCTCCATATATACCTCTCTTCCTAAGATTTTATATGGTTAGAACATTTTTGTGGAGGAGGATTGAACAAAATGTGTTTACCTTTGGAATGGAATTATTGACCCAAATCTTTTTCCATGTGGAGGATCTTGGAGGAATCTAGAAGGAAAAGAGAAACTCTTTGTACACAACCTTTACAATGTAGGAGTGAGCTTTATATATGAGCTTGTGACTCTCTGATTGGTTTATTGGAGCACAACCTAAAAAATTAACTTTGAGGATATTGAACAGGTACTTGAGATTTGGAGGGACATTCTCTAGATGCCAGTGTTCCCATGTTCCATCGTCTTTCCATTTTGAGATGCACGAAAGCATATTTTCATGGGTGAATTGATGTAGGGGTCTCAGTTGCTCAGATATGTGGAGAAGGGGATGGTTGAGAATAGGGTATGACCATAATGGAATTGAGGATCCATTTCCAGGATTCCAACTGAGGTGCTTTGAAATAAGATCGGATGAAACTGCAATCAACTTACAGATTGGAGAGAAGAGGCGAGGAGGATTTCCTTGTCATTCTATAATAATTTGTTCATACTTGCTAGAAATGACTTTGACCCACCAAGATTCCCTATTCATTCTTATTTTCCAAGCTAACTTTGCATACATCGCATGGTTAATTAGAGTTGGATCTCTAATTCCCAAGCCACCATGCTCTTTGGGGGCATAGATTGTGCTCCAGTTTATCAAATGGAACTTTTTTTATCGTGTGTTTACTACCTTCCCACAAAAATTTGCGGATGACCTTCTCAAGGGTTTTTTATACAGAGAGAGGGGCTAGCAAGGCCAAAAACTGATAAAGAGGGATAACTGACAGTTCTGATTTAAGAAGAACAATTTTCTCTGATTTATTTTTTACCTTGTCCAGAAAAATTTCCCAAGCTTGGGAGAAGAGTGATTTGTAGCTAATTGGGATTCCTAAATACTTAAAGTTTGTCCATCCCTTCATGAAATTGAAACCAAAAATTGCTCCAATTTGAAGCCACAAGCCTGATGATATATTCCAAGAGAAGATTTGAGATTCAGTTTAGTTGGTTAATCCCCCTGTGGCTTCCAGAAATTTGTCCAGAACATTTTTAAATCTCTTTTCTATAGTCACCTAGGCTCTGCCCAATAAATGGTGTCATTTGTGAATTATGCATGGTTTTCAGTTTTGGTTGAAGAAGTGAAACACAAACTAGAGAGTTGCCCAATTATGCATTCATGCTCTAATATTTTTCTCAGCAAGTTTGCTACTATGATGTATACGAAGGGAGACAAGGGACATCCTTGTCAGAGGCCCACAAAAGCCTAAAATAATTGAGTGTACCTACCATTAATTAGAGGAGTAATCCATGGAGAGTTGATGCAAAAATAAATCCATTGAATGAAATTACAGTTGAAGCCCATTCTGCTCAAACTTTTGAAGAGGAACATGTGACCGACACGATCGAAATAATTTTCCATGTCTATCTTAATAGCCATTCCTTGTCTCCCCTTTCTTTGTTGGATAATATGGCATCTTGAACTAGGATTATATTGTCAAATATTTGTCTGCCTAGGACAAATAGACCTTGATTTTCTATTATGATCCATGGAAGGAGTTTCTTTAACTCATTTTTGATGATTTTGGATATCATCTTGTAGGAGGCATTGCATAGGGAGATGGGTCAAAATTTATAGAAATAATAGGGGATATGTTTGAGGATTAAGGCTAGAAACAACAAATTTATTCCTCCACTCATGCACCTATTCTTCAAAGAGTAGCCTACCATTCTGCAGAAGTCCCTTTTTATGATATCCAAAAATTTATGGTAAAATTTTCTGACAAAGCATCCAGACAAGGGGCTTTATCGGATGAAAATAAAAGAAGATTCTTTGGATCTCATCTTGATATGGAAGAAGTGTGAGTCTTCTGTTCATTTCCTCACTGATATGTCCAACATATAGGTATCAACCTCCTCTGGCTCATGGGCTTGTTGGGCATAGAAGAATTTATAAAATTCCACCATTGCTGCTTTTATTTACTATAATTCCTTTATCTTGGTGCCATTCACTTCGATATCTTATATGTTTAGTTGCCTCTCCCAATTTTTTTCTTGTTCATGGAAGAATTTAGTGTTTCTATCTCCTCCTTAAAGTCACAATTTGTGAGATTTGAGAAACCAATGTTCTTCTTCATTTTTCCAAAGGGAATAGTATTTTTCAAAGAGGAGTTTGTTTTGAGACAAAGATTCTTCAGATATTGGATTATTCTCCATGGAGGATTGGAGGGATTTGATTGTTTTTTATACTTCATCGATGGGGGCCTGACAGACTTGTCTAGAGGATTTCACCCAGGTTTTGATGTGGGAATTTAGTACTTTGATCTTGACCTCCCAAATTTGAATGGGGCTGCCTTCCACTCTTGTACACCAAGACTGAGCAACCACGTCATGAAATTCAGGACATTGGATACATATTGGGTTGAATCTAAAGGGGATGGGGCCGTATTTAATGGGAGGGAAAATATCTAGGCGGATGGGGCAGATATTCGAGCCATTCCAGTGTAAGATATGGGATTTGGTCAAGATATTGCTACGAAGAAAGTCATAAGTGGCAATGAAGTGATATAATTTGGTTGCTACGTGGTTGGGGTCTTCCCTTTTATTGCTCGAGGTGTACCTTAGCCCCACTGAATTGATATCCATCAAGTGAGAATGAGAGATGAAATCTTCCATATGTTCTTGGAAGGGGTCCTTCACAATTGGCCCTCCTCTCTTTTCACAGCTATGAAGAATAGTATTAAAGTCACCTCCAAAGATTCCATAGATACCAGAATCTGAGTCCACCAGAGAATGAAGAGAGGCACAATATTATTGTTTCTCCCTAAAATTCACAAGCATATAATTGTTGACTAATGTACATCCCTTATTAGAGGCTAGATCTCAGAAGGTGGATGCCAACCAATGGACACTTTTGGAGGAGTGCAAAATATGAACTTGAGATTGGGCCCAAAGGTGCATAGGCCTCCCAACGCACCCTGAGCACATATTGAGGAAATTCTGCTTCCATTCCAAACCTGGAAGTGATGAGTTAACATTTAATTGTCTTCAAGTTTTGTTTCCTGTGGAAGGGATACAAAGGGTTTTTCTTTTTTAGTCAGGGATCTAGCTTCTAATCTCCTTTTCTCAGACCCTAAGCCCTTATAATTCCATGAAAATATTATCACTACTTTCTTTTGTTTTGGGTGCCCCCCTTGCATGAGGTCATGCCAAATAATCTCTTATTTCCTTTTCCGCCTTGATCCACCATATGAATATTTTAAAGGGCAACATGATGATCAAATTTATTTTCTTTTTCCATTTGTTCAATGTGATTTTCTCTATTGGTTTTCCATGTCGATCTTCATGTTCTGTGATCTATCTCTCGAGCTTTGTCCACTTCTATATTTTCATTTGTTTAGCTAGTTAAGGGAGATAATTCGAATTTATGCAGGAACGTAACAAAATACACATATAACCATAAATACAAAGATGCAACAGAAATAATGCTTCATTTCATTAATATCAAATAACTGAAATTTGTTTACAGAAAAAATCGAAATAAACTAGCTAGGGCATTGGTAGCTTATCTCAGAGGAGATGCGGTGGCTACAAGCCTATGAATTATGTTACAATGATACTTGAGAGACTATTTATTATTAAGAAACAGTGTAAAACCCTAAACATCCAAAAACCTAACCCTAGGAGATGAAGCGCCAGAACTATTGGCCCTGTTTGGGTAAATTGGTAGATCAACTTCCCGGGGATGTAACTTTCGCATACAATTTCCCGTTTGATGCGTACAATACCTCATTAGAAATATCTATCTGAGGAATAAAATTTTTGATGTAGCTCCTGGTTTTCCCAAAATACTTCGTTTAGGGGTTCAAATGGCTCCAAAAGTTCAAGACTCGAAAAAAAGCTAAAAATAGTAAATTGTGCTATAATTAAGGAAACTGAAAAACTGAAAGAAACAATGGTGGGCCCCAAGTGGAATAGGTAGGTGGCCACCAATATCCACTTGGATCATTCATCCCCCCTTAGGAAGCAATGGTACGTAACTTTGGCATACAATTTCTGTTTGATGCACACAATACCTCATTAGAAATATCTATCCGAGGAATAAAATTTTTGATGTAGCTCCTGGTTTTCCCAAAATACTTCGTTTAGGGGTTCAAAACAGCTCCAAAAGTTCAAGACTCGAAAAATTGCTAAAAATAGTAAATTGTGCTATAATTAAGGAAACTGAAAAACTGAAAGAAACAATGGTGGGGCCCCAAGTGGAATAGGTAGGTGGCCACCAATATCCACTTGGATCATTCATCCCCCCTTAGGAAGCAATGGTCCCCATTGCGTTGAGTTCCTCCATGAGATGAGGAAACTTTTGCTGAACTTGGTCATTAGTGAACCGCTTGCCTTGGTGCAGGAGTTGGCCAACTTTGACAACCCAATACAGCTGGATCTTTGGTTGGAGAGTGTTATTTCAGATTTGCATGTCCATGATATGATTCGTGGTGGCCTGTTCCATGCAGTATGGGTTTAACTCTGTTGGTGTGAGTTGTTCTGCAATGTCAGAGGTGTCCAATAGAGGTTGGACGTAGGGCTGAAGGTGGTACACATTGAATATTGGGTGCAGACCAAGGAATGGTGGAATATTGAGCTCGAAGGCATTGGCCCCTACAACCTTGTTGATGGTGTACGACCCATATTGGAGCGGGCGAAGCTTACAGTGGGATCCAACGAGGTGCTCCTTCTGCAAATGTAGCCACACTTTGTCACCCACCTGGAAGTTGTGTGACACCCGGTGTTGATCATTTTGTTGCTTTTACTTAGCATTGGCTCTGTCCAATATGTCATGAACATGTTGGCGGATGTGTTGAATGAGCTCAATGAAGTTGTTCGTCTTATCAGCTTCAGACTGGACATGAGGTGGATCGGCCTGAGTGGCCACAAATGGCATGGCTACGTCAATGGGACATAGTGGATGGAATCCAAAGCCCACCTGAAAGGGGCTATGGCCGGTTGAGATATGGAGAGCCCAATTATAACTGTGTTTTACATAGGGAAGGATATCATCCCATGTTCATGGATGCTTTGAATTGTACATCCACAGAATGTGTACGATCATCTTGTTGATGACCTCTTTCTGGCCATTAGTTTTGGGATGGAAAGCTGTGGACTTGGTGAGTTTGGTGTCCAGAGGCTGGACCAAAATGTGCTAAGGAGCCTGCTATCCCAATCTTAGATGATATATTATGGGATCCCAAATTGCACGCACACATGTTCAAAGAAGAGTTTAGCAGTGGTTTCTTTTGTGATATTCTTCTTGTAAGCCACCATATTGACCAGAGGATGGACCAAAATGTGTTGAGGAGCCTGCTATCCCAATCTGAGATGATATATTATGGGATCCCAAATTGCACGCACACATGTTCAAAGAAGATTTTAGCAGTGGTTTCTTCTATGATATCCTTCTTGAAAGCCACCATATTGACCAGAGGCTGGACCAAAATGTGTTTAGGAGCCTGCTATCCCAATTTGAGATGATATATTATGGGATCCCAAATTGAACGCACACGTGTTCAAAGAAGACTTTAGCAGTGGTTTCTTTTGTGATATTCTTCTTACAAGCCGCCATAATGACCATCTTCGAGAATATGTCGACGAACAAGAAAACACTTTTATTTCCATGCTTAGTAGAAGGAAGGCCCGACATGTAATCCATGGAGATGGATTCCTAAGGTCGACTAGAGGTAGGTAGCAGAGTATAGAGGCCTTGCTTGAATGCTTCTTGATGGTTGGTTTGGCAATGATGCAAGTAGTGCAGGATCAAATGTACTTCCCGACATCTTGTTGAAGGTTCAACCAATAGAAGTACTTCTGCAGTATTGCCACTATTTTCTCAACCCTGAAATGCCCAGCGACTCGACTGTAGTGTGCTTCCAAAATCATCTTGGCATGCTTGCTTGAAGGAACACAATGGTGGCCCAGGTGATATAGCAGTGCATCTTGGAACTGAAAATTTGGAACTTGTGTACCCTCCAAGTGTGTCTTCTATGTGTGGCCGAATTATGGATCGATCTTATAGAGAAGTGGCCAATCAGAAGTCTCGTGCCCACAAGAGTTGAGAACGGTGGTTAGCCCCATGATCGGTGGTCGGGTGAGGAAGTCTGCAACATTATTGGTGCTACCCTTCTTGTACTTGATGTTCAAATGAAACTGTTGCAGATATGTGGACCACTTCTGATGGCGATCGTTCTGCAGATTCCCTTGTGTTTGTATGAACTGCAGGGGTTGGTGGTCTATGTGGATGATCGCCTCCTTCTCCAAAATGTAATGCTTCCATTGTCGGCAAGCCTGCATAATGGAATAAATTTATTTTTCATAAGTGGGATACTTGCGGATTGTGTCAGATAGTGTATCACTGTTATATGCCATTAGATGCCCCTCTTGAGTAAGAACTGCCCCAATAGCATAGTCAAAGGAATCTATCTCGATCTCAAATGGTCGTTGCAAGTTTGGTAATACTGGGGCAGAGCAGAGGCAATGTTTCAATTCTACGAATGCCTTCTGTTGAGATTCCGACCAAAAGAAAATTTCTTTCACTCCTCCCTTGGTGACTTGACTCAAGGACCAAGTGATATGAGAGAATCCCAACACAAACCCGTGGTAGAAATTAGCAAGACCCGGAAAGTTACGAAGCTCTGTTAGAGTGGTTGGGGCTTGCCAATCTCGAATGACTTGGATCTTGGTTGGATCCACATGCACCTCCCGCTCATCAACAATGTATCCTAGATACTGAACCTGAGTCATGCCAAAATGCACTTCTCCAAATTGGCCCACAAATTGTGTCGCCACAATGTTTGGAGGACTTGTCAGATGTGGTGGAGGTGCTCTTCCCAAGTCTGGCTGAAGATCAGGATGTCATCCAAGTACACTACTAGAAATGAGTTGGTGAATGGACGCAAGATGTCTTCCATCAACCTCATGAAGGTTGCAGGATCATTTGTCTACCTGAAAGGCATGACCAATGATTCGAAAAGGCCCTCATTGGCTTTGAAGGCAGTCTTCCACACATTGGAGGGTTCGATTGGTACCTAGTGATACCCGGACTTCAAGTTGATCTTGCTGAAATATTTCACCCCTTTGAGTTGGTCCAGAAGGTCATCAATCTATGGGATCGGGTACCTATTCCAGACAGTGATATTGTTCAGCGCTTGATAGTCGATGTAGAGTCTCCAAGTCCCATCCTTCTTCCGCACCAACACGATCGGGCTCCCACAGGGCGATGAACTCGATAGGATGTGACCTTTCTACCACAACTCGTAAATCTGCCTCTTGATTTCATTGTTCTCCAGAACAGAGCACTGGTAGATCGGTCCATTCGACATCAGCGTACCTAGGGTCAGATCGATGGGGTGCTTGACCTGATAGTGCCGAGGCACCCCTGCGTGTGAGGTGAAGATGTCCCGTACTCCTCCATGACATTTTCCATTTTTTGTTGTCACGCGGAGGAGCCCTGTCTAGAGGTCGTGGCCACAGTCTTCTTCTTTCCCTGAGGGCGGATCATTAGGTAAATAAATTCCCTAGCTTTGGAAATGAGCTTACTGCATTTTTTTGTAGTAACCAAAGAGATAGTGATAGGTGATGGTACCTTTGCTATCATGTACAACTTATTTCCCAAAGTAACAATAACAACACGAGGTCGAGACTCATACACAGTATGTCGCTTCCACAAGTATGGTTGGCCTAATAATACATCACAAACATCAAGAGGATAAATGTAATATAATACCTCATCCGTGAAGGGCTTGATGTTGTAGGGAAGGCGAAACTGCTAGCTGATGTGGAGATACCGTCCTTGGTGAAGCCACCCGATGGTGTACGCCTGTGGGTGTGTTGTGGTCGGCAAACCTAACCGCTTCATGACCTTTGTTGAAATTAGGTTCTTTTGGATCCCATTGTCGACAATGAAATGTAGTGGGGAACCCTTTACCCACATCTGGGAGTGGAATAGATGCTCCTCCTCCTTTGGATCTTATGGTTCCTCCTTTTGGATCTTCGTGGTGGAAACTGTGGCGTTGTGCTCTGCAACGATAATATGCTTCCCTTTGTCGTTCCCTTGTAGAGTTTTGATTCAAAGTCGGAGCATGCATCTGATTCAGAAGCCTTCATCTCGGGCACCAATGACTAATTCGCCCAACACTCACTTTTGTTGTGAGTGGGGCTCTTATGGAACTCACACCACTTTCTCGTGTCCTTATTTAGCTTTGTGGTGCCGTTATTTGCTTGCAGTTTTGGAAGGTTGTCTTGGGCCGCCCTGCCTTGGATTTTTCCTTTGTTCTATGGTTTGGGGGCACCTTTCCCTTGCTTTTTATTCATAGATCCAAAGTTTCGCTTCTTCTGTATGAATTTCTACTCAATCTAGCTAGGATACCAGTATGCCGTACCAAGAAAGGTGATGTCAAGGAACACCATTTCCTTCTAAATTTATCTATGCAGACAACTGTGGTACTTCAACACCAAATGTATGAATCTTTGATACCTAACTATGTGCGCAGGGTATGGAACAGATTCGTCAGCTCATGCACATCTTGATCCCTTTGCTGTCGCAGCGTAGTCCATTGCATGTAGTTGTCCTCATAGCTCCCCACAAGATAATATTGTTCCTTGATGGCGTCTCGAAAAGAATTCAAAGTGGGTACGACTGAGAACAAAGAGGGTTCCCCCTCTTCCTTTTTCTCACGGCAGGTTTCCCACGAGTCCTAAACATGGGGGGCGGCTTTGAGGACTGCAAAAATAATATTCTCGCGGTCGGAAAAGTCATGAACCGAGAAATATCCTTCTAATAGATTCAACCATATATCTATGACATCTGCATCCATTTGGCCCTCAAATATGGGAATGTCAAAGTTTACTTGTACCTTAAAAGGAGTTGCGCCTCCAGAGCGGCTGCTGGATGCAGATGCGCCGCCGATGGGCAGTCGTTGAAGGATTTGGGCAAAGTTATCCATCATCACGTTCCTTTGTTTTTAAGGGCCTCCTCGAACAATATTTTCATAAGATCTCTTGCTCCCTTTTCTTTCTTTTCTTCCCCCATGGGCGGTTATCAGGGTTTGCGAGGTTGATCTTACAAAGGTTCAACCAGATCGGGCCCTAAATCCTTATACCCCGACCTCGTTGGGGACATGCAAAGAAGGATCGAGAAAGAACAGATCACTCGGATACCACTGATCCAAATTTATGCAAGAACGCAAAAAAATACAGATATAATGATAAATACAAAGATGCAGTGGAAATAACACTTCATTTCATTAATATCAAAGAACTGAAATTTGTTTACAGGCAGAATGGAAATAAACTAGCTAAGGCAATGGTAGCTTATCTCTGAGAAGATATGTGGTGGCTACATGCCTATGAACTGTGTTACAATGAGGCTCGAGGGCCTATTTATTAATGAGAAACAATGGAAAACCCTAAACATCCAAAAACCTAACCTTAGGAGATGAAGTGCCAAAACTATGGGCCCCGTTTGGGTAAATTGGTACATCAACTTCCCGAGGACGTAACTTTGGCATATGATATCTGTTTGACGTGCACACTACCTCGTTAGAAATATCTATCTGAGGACTACAACTTTTGATGTGAGCAACATAGAAGGAACTTCCATGTTGCTCTCGGATTTCCCAAAAAACACCGTTTAGGGCCTCAAAACGACTCTGGAAGTTTATGACTTGAAAAAAATTGCTAAAAAAAGTAAGCTGTGCTACAATTAAGGAAACTGAAAAACTGAAAGAAACAATGGTGGGGCCCCAAGTGGAATGGGCAAGTGGCCACCAATATCACTTGGATAAGGAGCCCCAATGGTACCTTCTCTTAGAGATAGGAAATCATTTTTTTCCTTTCAGGAATTGGCCGTCATTGGCTTAGGATCTTACTTGGATTTAGCCGTCGATGATTCAAAAGTGAGGTGTTGGGGGAAGACGAGGGTCGTGGCCTCTTCAATTCTTAGGGTATTTTCCTATGGAATCTCTTCTTCTTCTTACTCGTGTGATAACACTTCATACATATTACATGAGCTTCCTCCAGTGGCTGATCTTCTTGAACCTGCTCCATTCCCCACTTTGTTATTTTTCGGGGGGGGGGGCGCGCCCGGATTGGGTGGGGGGTCCCGTGGTTCCTGCCTATGGAGGAGTAGGGTTTTTCATCTCAGAGTCTCTTCTTCTCTTTATTTTCTGCCATTGGTCTCCTTTCTTAGTTTGCTTCTACGCATCTTCTTGTTTCTTATGACAAGATCTCACAAAATGGCCATAATCATGACATATTTTGCATTTGAAAGGGTTGGTCATAGTCCACTTATTAGATGTGTGACCAATTGTCTAGATTTAAATTTATTGTTGTGGGGAGCTATTTTTCCAAATCTACTTTGACCAAAATTCTAGCACAAGAAAACAAATCATCTTTCGACTGACACAATTGAAATACTTCCCTAGGGTATTCCCGATCTTTCTGAATGTGGCATCATTCCAGCAATGGAGGGGAAGAAATGGAAGTTTCACCCAATATGGGATTGAAGAGGGGAGATCACAGTCCAGATTAAAATTAGGACTCCAATGATCAAGGTAAAGCCATTGCACCCCCATTAAGTATAGCCCACTCTGAAAGATCTTGTCACTATCCTATTTTTTCTCAAAGAAAAATGTGAAGAAACCTTTCGTGCAAAAATAAGATGTTATTCTCCTTCTATCAATGGCTTCCAATTGTTCATAACCCATTTCCGGATAGTTCTTAAAATATTCATCAAATTCACATTCACTAAATATAATTTAGACCAGAATCTATCAATCCTCTTTAATTTTTAAATAAGACCCCGCAACACAAAATCAAACTTTTTTTTTTTTAATTGAAGGAATCATGTTTGGAGAAATTTTCAGGCATACACAATCCTGAGCAATCTTGTTCAGGATTGGACTACACTGTGGGGACCAAACCTCGCCCTCCCATCCCCTTGCTCCCCACCTGAACTGCTACGCAAAAAAGGGAACCTTCGTGATAATTTTTTCACAAAATTTATAAAATTAGGAGTCAAAAATCCTGTAGAACACACCTTAGAACCCAATTAGAAAAGGTTCATGAATTGTAAGATTATTTCTTGATCATAATCCAGATCATATATTTTGTTTTCCCACGTCACATAACAACCACAAACCCTAATATGTCTCACTGATCAACTAGGCTTTCATAAAGTAATACTTCCATTATGGGTGTATAGTTTTGGTGATGAACTTAATCACCATGCCTGGATAATCATTTAATCTTACCGTCCCATTAAACTCTTTGACTACTTATGAGCCTTCGAGGAAAGGTAAACTTAGCCATGGAAGAGAATTAGAGCAATTGTTCAAATCCTTATCTCGCATTCGTTTCCATGGAGCCATAAACCATTTTGCGAGTAGAGACCTAGGCCTTTTTCGCCTAAATATAATTGTTTCCATAGTGGGGTTCTACACACCCATTTGGAAACAATTTATTTATATAAATTGTTCCAACCCATGTAAGGGTTTTTAACCCACCTGATTCTTACTAGTTCAAAATACAAAAACTAATATTGCTATTATAAAGTAAATATTGGCATATGCATTCCTATAAGAGCATCGTTCTTGAATTTTTCAAAATATAAAAAGCCTTCCACCTTACCAATACCATTCTTTGAGTGAATAGTTGCAGTTGTGTTTAGTTGTCCATAAATGTAAAATATGTGATGATAGGAAATCTGGTTGAAAGACTCTTCTATCAATCTATTTTTCTGTTTCCAAAAGTACTAAGAATGTGGCTCATAACCCAGTCAATGGTGACTAAGGAATCCCAAAAAATTGTGAAAAGTATTCATTTGTGAGGGATATACAACATATAAAATACATCATAAAGCAATCAATTCCACCCTTTAAGTAGTCCCATGTCCACCATTCACGCACAACTTATTAAAAAATTATTTTTTTCATATATATTATTCCACTGCTACCACATCTCATGTTAACATTATCCCATCAAAAGATGCTTTAAAGGAAATTACCCAATAATTCATTTTGTTGGATAACTCTGTGTGTGATAATATTTTCATGCTACCCTCACCTAATTCCAAGTTTATAGGTTGTATAAAGCTTCTTCCTACAAGAAAGGCCGTAGCTGGAAGAAAATGGTGACAAAATTAACATATATAAGATGGACCTTGCTGACTAAAATGATTTAAGAACAAATTAAATAACATCAATGAGAAAGTGTGTGCTTGTCTAGTAAGGACGGTCCAGGGAAATTAGGATCTTCAGATGTAATTAAGTTTGGTCAGTGATGTATTTTGTACCATTATTTTCATAATTGTGACTCAATTATTGAAACATTTATTTAATTAAATATTTATGACCCAGCTTAATTAATTTTGAAAATATGAGCGTAAATTTATAAAGAAGGCGGTGGAGAATTAGGCGGTGAAAAAAAATATACAGGGGCAGTGAAAAATATAATAAAATAGTATATGTTTTCTAACTTTATATGCAGGTTATATTGTTTTTAATTTCTAATAAAAGTTTTTAATTTCTAAAAAATTTCAAAATAATAAAAATAATAATATATTAACATTATTTAAAAATAAAAATAAAATTATTTTGAAATTTTTTAAAAGTTAAAAATTCTATTTTCATTGGTTAAAATCGTGATATGACTATTTTTACAGAGTTTAAATTTGAATTGTCAAACTTAAAAAAATAAATATAAAAGATATATTTTAAAAATATCACATCTTTACCATCATTATTACATGTGTACTTTAAATATTATTACATATTTACCTCAAATCTGTATAGATTTTGTTTTTAATAAAATAATATAAATCTGGTCTTACTCTACTTGGATGCAATTTATTTCTTCTGGTAATAATATAACAACGTTCTCTATTAAATATTCAATCATCAGCAATTAGTGGCGCGCAGTTTCAGCAAATAAATATTAAATGATAAAGTTACGTTATTTTGTATTTTAAGAAATATTATCTTTATGACACTTGAAAATATTATTAACTAGCAATTGCACCGGGGGTGTAAGGGAATGCCGGAAGGAGGAGACATGAATCGTTTTGTGGTACATGTTAGGGAACATGATGAATGTGAATTTATGAGGGATAAAATCTGCCATTGATTGATTACATGAATTTTTACATTTAAAATTATGAAAAATAGATATGTTGTTTGCTAAACTTGAAGGAGGAAAGAAGGTCGGTAATTTCATCTCCATGAATTAAATTTATAACTTTGTGGTTATTATCTTAAATCATTAAGTCTTAATAATAGTAGAAGTAATTGACTCAAATTTGCATGAATGTAATTTAAATTAGAACCAAACTATTTGAAAAGAAACAATAGATTTGCTTGTGAATCCATTTATAATCGTATAAAATGAGAGTGTATAAAGGAAATAATTTGTGAGATTTATATATGTAGGCATCACTGATATGATGAAAATAGATAGTATACAATATAGTAGACCATAGATCTCTTGTGCATCGTATAGATTATTGCGAAGGCATCATTGACTTGATTTGAAGTAATGTAATGGTAAAAAGGTTTTACATGTTATTAAAACTCGCAGTAGTAGGCAGTTTTACATCATGGTACAAGCAAAAACAGTAAGAGTGTTATTGTTAAATATAAAAGAAAATTGCTTTGGAACAAAAAGGAGGAAGAAGTGTTAGCATAGTAGATTGATCATGCATGCAAGGTGTTTGGTTGCAAGCTAGTCGTAAATACAAGGGGTTGCGCGGCAGCGACAACACTATTTGACATCCAAACTTGGGACGCATGGAGGGTAAACAAGTAAGTTATGCTGCGGCCGAAGTTCGAAGGGTGCATGGGACGGTTTGAGTTGAGTTTAATAGAATTCGAATGGGTGCTTCGAATAATTAATAAACGGGTTGTATCATATGGTTTTAAACTTTCTAATCCTGTAAATAGCTTCTCGCTTATATCAATCCTGATTTGTGCACATGCCCAGAAAATAAAATATCGAGGCTTGTACTTTGAGAAACAAATGTCGTATTACAACGTAACATAGCCATTAACCCAGGCATTAACCCAAGTCATCTTTATAGGTGCCTATGGAGATGAGATCATCTCAAAATCAAATTGTAAACATTGAATTGCCCCAAAACGGATCAGCATGGCTGATCCACGGCCTAACATTACACATTTCAGATATCGACATTCAAATAAAGAAAACTAAAATTAAAATTAACAAGTAGCACAAGCATATAAATTTCACATATGGTCTGAATGAAAGGGGGAATGTTTCAAGGTAGTTCAAATACACGAATGCTATATGCACAACACCAAAAAATACCCAATAGAGCAAAGGCTAAAAAAAGTGAAAGAGAGAGTGATTGTTTCAAGGTAGTTCAAATACACGAATGTTATCTTCAAACACGAAAAATTCCCCTATAGAGCAAGAAGGTTGAAACAAGTAAAACTTTTCGAAGTTCATATCACTCAAGAGATATAATTTACCTCCGAAACATTCAAGAAAATATTTTTACAACATTGTATCACATGCATAATAATCTCACAGAAACCTAGACAAATTCAAGAGAGACCGACCAAGTTCTTCGTTCGGAAATGCGATGAATTTCAAAAAAGCAACAAATTTGCGAATGAGCCCATAACATTTGACTCCTAAAAATGAAAGCCCTATAGATTTGGAGAATGTATTCACACGTTATGGACAATTGTGGACGGAGTTGTTCCTGCTATTCTCTATGCACCAATTATGAAGCCTTGCTAGAGCGAGTAACATATTCACGTGGATAAAGGATTTCATATCACATGCCAAAGACTGTAACCTGTAAATGGGAAGTAATTCATCCATTCAAATAAATACACATGAAAAAAGCACCTAAGAATATGCACATAAGTGGTATGTTCTGCACAGGAAGAATCACACCCTTGCTGACTCTTTGCCTGTGACTGACAAGTACACATGTACAATAGAATTATGCTGGACACATTGAAGAAAAAAAGGAAACAAATTCACAACCTAAACAACAAAACAATGTGGGTGTAACATGCAATTCGGATACTAATTCCCATGAAAGGTATAGCGAACAAAAGAATATCTCCTACAGGAACATATTCAATGTCAAGGTTTTAATTTTGGTAATGCATATGAACCAAAATTGAATTTCCGAACATGACTATAAAAACCAGTTGTAAAATAAGTGAGGTGGGAAAAAAACTCTCATCAAGAAGTGGAAGCCATGATTGTGATTTGCATCCTCAAGAACAGGAGCATATCAAACATTTACACAGATGAGAATACTAAAATTTGTTGTGCAGATATTCATGCAAAAAAGACAATGAGACTACAAAAACTATGATGGATTCAAATATACTTCATAAAAGAATTTAGACGTTAACCTTGGAAAACGTTGCAAACCAGGTAAATACATGACAAACAAACAAATTCATAATGTGTGAAACTTTCTACTGAAATTTATTTATGATTTTAGAACAATGAAATAAGTATTCAAAAGGTACCTTAAAAAAATATTGCTCCATAATTATTATTAAGAAGCCAGTGATTGAATTATATGTCTATGTCTATGGATACTGAAAGAGGTTCAGACTCCATAATTATTGAGCCAGCAACAAATAATCGAAATAATCTCTTTGACTGAATCTATATCCATTACCCAAAAAGAGTCTTCAAAATAATAATGGCGAGCAAAAAAAGCTGTGTTGATCACTAAGTACGATTCTAAGACTTTGACCATTTCTAAAAACAAGTGTCCTCGTCCTGTTACCATTTAAATTGGAGCAAGAACAAGCTATGAGCCTATATTCTGTCCAAATATTTTAAATTCCGTGTAATTTGGAGCCAGACGAAGAATACCCATCACTGAAATAAAATTTTATTAACAACCATAGGACGACAAGTATCTCGACACAGCAAAGTCATGGACTTGTTTTTAAATTATTTATGTTTCTTTTTCAACAACTATAAAGAATCATTAAACTTTGTCAATTGACACGGTCTGCACATATGAATGTACACTAGACGAATCCATACACAAATCAAACTGCAATTATTTTAATGAACGTGTATTGTAAATAGATTTTTAGGGTTGAAGCGTGTATATAAGTTGAAAAGTCGGACGTTTCAGACCCTTTGTTTATTCTCTCTCAAACAAAACAAAACAAACTTCCAGGGGAAGATATTTAGAATACTTACAATCACTCGAAAACAATATATGCTAAGTTTTAATTAAATTGAAACAAATATATGATTCAGCCATAAACGGCTTAGACCTTCCTAACGACAATTTAAAACATTCACACCTAGAATACGGAAGATGCGCTCTGTTACAGAATAATGTGGCCACGTGTTGTTCTGCATGAGAGTTTATCTCTCTTTCACACTATCCCGCCACCTAACTCAATTCTCCACGCCCCAAAATCCAGATACGTTATCATACCAATAGTTCCCAGGCTTTAATTTACGGGGTGGATTAGGACAACCAAGTAGAATAGCCATTTCTTCTGGCCAAAGTGGTATTCCATTCACACTGAGATGTTCTGGTCGCAGTTGATTTGCCGGGCATTCCTTTTCAGCCTTCATGATTTGTTGAACCTCTAAGGCGCTTAGGAGATGGCTCAACACTCTTGAGCTTTTACCCAGAATCGACCGCTTTGATTCATCAATAGACAGGCCAATGCAGCTTACACATTTGCGCCCTTCAGGCATTGACCCCATTGCTCTGAGTACACAATTGCTGCAATATTTAGCATTACATACCAGACAAGTTTCTTTCTCTTTTAACCGATTACTTTTCCGGCATCTATGACACATTCCTTTCTTCCTTCGTTGCTCAGCTCCTGTATCTTTATTCCTTGATTTTCTTGGAACGAAACCATTTGATGCAACAGGTCTCAACGAAGGATCTGGAGAATTGAAATGCGAAGGACCAGCTTCCTCATCATCCATCTGTTCCACATTCTGATTTGTTACCGCTGCCAATTGTTTTGCTTCACTGTTATGTAAGTTGACCAGCTCATGAGGTGAGGAATGAAATGAAATTCTAATTTTGTCTGCTCTGGTTTTGATGTGTTTTCTCGCTCTGTTTTCTACAGGAGGATGATGTGAAAGCAGATGGAGGAGATGTTGAAGAGTTTGGTTGTATTTTTCGTTTCCTCAATTATGGGGAAGCTTATTCATGGTGATGCTTTGGGAGACAGCGGGCTTTATTTTTTCTACCTAGGCTGTTGGGGCATTTAAGCAGTAAAGCACGCATTTTGTAACTAACCTGCTGCAACAGTGCAGAAAACTGTTGTTCCAAAGGCCTAAGGGAAGCTTCTACAACGTTGTCTCTGAAAGACGAGAAGATGGTCGAACAGTTTATCAATTTTGTCATTCGGTCCGCCAGGCATGTCTCAGAACTGTAAAATCGTTTGTCTAGGACGAAAAATAGCATTTTTGGGTGCTGATTGCTGAATCATGTGTTTTTTTCCAAGTATCAGTTGGTTTACTTGGTCGTCCTGCTTTTCTATTATGGATTAGCAATATAAATAGGCCAATGTGTGCTTTTCTATTATGGATTAGCAATATAAATAGGCCAATGTGTTTATCTGTAACATTTTTAAATTGCATTTATTTTTGAGGTATGTTATCGTTTTATACCGCTCCGTATTTAGACAAAGGTTTCTTATTTTTTTCAATGGATAATTCTTCCTCATTATAGTTACGAACAAGAACTCCAGAGGTTTTACAGCTAACTTACATAAAATGAATGCGTTTATTGTTTTTCTCAGATAAATTCTGTATCAGACATGGTTTCTGACAAAGTTTAGCTCTACATTGTTGAAGCAGTGTGAATTTGACTATAAAACAACAATGGATGGTAAGCAACTGACCATATTTTTGCTTGGTCAGATTTTTTTATGCCTCTCCTTGACTTTTATTAAGCTGCAAGTTTAATTTTTTTATTCTTGATTTCGATATAGAATTTTTGAGTCCGTGTCCTGCTGTTGATGCTCAGCACCAAGGTCTATTGATGCTCAACACCGAGCTTAGATACAGAATGGCCGGGGACAATATTGTTAACCAAACGCTGATTCCAACCCGTCCAAGCCCCGGGCGACCCGCGACGGGTTTCATTAACCAGACATTGAATGGGTTTCATTAACCGGACATTGAATTCCTACGCGTCGATGGAATTAGGCAATTTGGACTATTCAGAGCAGCGTCTGCGGATAAATTAGTTGTTGGACGACACTGCTTCATGATCGCGCAGATCATATGGACGTGAATGCGCAGGACGTGCAGGCGTGGCCAGCACGGCGACAAATCGGTGGCTGTGTGGTCGAGTATCAGCCAGCGTCGGGATTGCGTTAAGTCAAATGCCGCCGTAAGCATATAAAGAGCGAACATTGGTCAAATTTTAATTGGTTCCATGCGCGGTAGGAAAAGCTTTGCATTGGCTGGGGTGAACAGTGTTTGCTCACCCCAAGCCCGCAAAGAAAATGCCTCCGGCGTAATTAACATCCAACAACCATCATATTAATCACCCCAAGCCCGCAAAGAAAATGCCTCCGGCGTAATTAACATCCAACAACCATCATATTAATTATCCATGTGGAGTGGAAAACTAAAAAATTATAAGGCAGGTTTGAAAAACTCAGGTTCTCTACAAATTTTTTATGTGAACGGAGCAAGAGAGGAGTTAGATATATGTTGATATACAAATTTTAAAAATTCATGTTATTTTAATTTAAACTTTTAACCTTTATATTACGAAACAAAATATTTATATTAAAAAAGAAAATATTTTAATATTGAAAATTTTATTTTAATATTTAAATAAAGTAAAATGAGAATCCAAAATAAATATAGAAAATAAAATATTAAAAATATTATGATAGATTTAAATAGAAAAATGAGGAGGATTAATTTACATATGCAGAAATGATATTTATTTATAAAATTTTAAAATTTATTGTTTTAAAAGTGTTTTTGGATTAATATAATTATTAATATTTTATAAAATTAATAAATATAAATTTTGTTATATAAACACTATCAAATGAAAACATATATAACCTACAAGATATTTATATTCTATTCATTATTGCATTACATATATTTATATAAAATAAGCTTACAACAAATGCTTAAACAAATGGTAATGTATTTTAGACTTTTATTTTATTTTTTTAGGCAAATTATTGTGTGGTTTGTAGGGTGATTGGCTTTCGAAACCGCTATGAAAAAAAAGGAAACTCTTTTCTTTTTGGCATTAGAACTTGAGGACTTCGAAGAGACTATATTTCAACTACAAATTTCTTCTATAATAGTCACTGTCATAAAATAAAGAAGGCTAGAAAATATGTTAAAAAATAGCTATAAATATAGATTAATTTTTACATAGTAGTATTCTTTTTATCTTAATTACAATAAGTTATGTTATTAATTAATTTTTGCAGAGACAGGTACTAAGCATCAATGTTGCATATTATACTTGTTTTAAGTTAGAATTTAGTGATAAAAATGTGGGCAAGATTATAATCTATGCTTATTTGAAATATGTTTTTGATTATATAAATATATTTAGCATTTTGAAAAAAATGTTAAATTCCTTAGAGCACTTTGATTCTATAGATTACACAATTCAAATTTGATTTGGAGAACATTGGCAAAAAAATATGTCTAGAAAAAATTAAAGGCATAGAATAGCTAGACTATAGCAATGTGGTTAACATTTGTGATCAATGTTCTAAAAATATAATAAAAGTTGTTTAACAGTTGGAATAAATGTATAGAAAAAATTTACCCTTAGGGTAGCTTACTTAGCAAGTGTGAGTTATATAAAGTTATGTGAGTGATGGAAGTCCCATGTTGAATTCCCCATGTGTGTTGAGTGATGGAAGTCCCATGTTAAATTCCCCATGTGTGTTGTCCTCTATCACAAGAGTACAACCCTGGCTTATTGTTAGGTGAGTGATGAGGTCATCATGATGCCTCCAAATTCTTCATCTCTAGAAGCTTGGGACAAAGCAATTGGGCTTCATTTGGGTATACTCCCATATAAATGCTTCAAGTAAGTAAATATTTCTATAAAGATCTATAAAATATGGAATTATTTAATCAATTAGCAATATATAAGAAGTTTTATTTTTGTAAATGTTAGTTTTTGTGCAGCTAAATACTATGAAGTGGAAATTAGAATTGTAAGAGGCCTACTTGGAAATTTGTTGGTAATGCTCTTTTGTATAAATCATTGAATGTTCATGGTCTCTATAATTCTCTTTAGAGCTGAGTTTTCATCATAAGAAATAGAAATATGATTCTTGGAGTCCTTGTGCATGTGATAGGTCCATGTGCCATGAGATGTTGTCGGTATCTGTTTTAAATGGTTTATGTCTAATGTTTTAGCTTCTTCTTGGCCTCCTAATCTTGTAACGTCTCAACCTTAAGAATCATAAGTTTTTCTCCCTGACGGGTTTATATATGATTTTAGTAAAAGGTGTTTTCCCTTCTACTGATAGATCTGCACCTACACAATTTCCCTTACTTACTCAATGACTATATGTGTTTTATCCATCGAGAAATCCTTTACCATAATTTTAAAACTTCTCTTTTGCTTTCACTTACTTGATAGACATTGTGTTTAAGCATGAAGAAATGATTCATCATAAATCAAAATTATTTCACTTTCACTTTCTAGATGAATATATAAATTTAACCATAAACAAATGCTTCACTTTACCATGAAAATGTTCGATTCACACTCATACCGGGGAGATCAATCAATATAAGAAAATTTATTACATATTTGAACATTCATGAATCATAACTAAATAATATCACATATGGAGCACAAGATATAAATGAAAAATTATTTATAAAAAATCTTTGTTTGCACCAACCTACTAGAGACACAAATCTCCTCTGTTGCAACATTTGTAGGAACCAACCTGTAGTTTAGATCAATCCCCACTCAACAAAATTTTTAGGCACTAACCTACTGGAGACACCAATCCCACTCTACAATATTTGTAGGCAAAAACCTGTAGGAGACACCAATCTCATTCTACAAGATTTGTAGGCACAAACCTGTAGGAGAAACCAATCCCCTATGTGTTGAAATATTGTATTTATGTGATATTCTTTGTTTTCTATTCTTCAATGGTCAAGTGGTTCTCTATAATATTCTATGTACCTCAATGGTCAATTGATTCTCTGTAATATGCTCTATACCTTAATTGCTAATTGGTTTTCTGTAATCTACTATGTACTTCAATTGTCAAATGGTTCTCTATAATATGCTATGTACTTCAATTGTGAATTGGTTCTCTGTAATATGATTTGTACTTCAATGGTCATTGTTCTGCTTTGTAATATATCCTGCCATGTTCACTAATCTAGTGTGTAAGGTTTCTTGTGATGGTCATTGCCCTACTCTGCAATTTGTTTTGTAATGGTTCACTCTGGTTCTTTGAACTCTGCTATATTTTCTAACTTTATGTAGTCACCCTTCCCTATGTGATTTTGAACCAGGTGCTTCCTTCAAATCAACATTAAAAAACTATGCTTATGTGACCAAGAGTTATACCATGTGCCCTCATTATGTGAATGAACATTTATCGGGTCCTCCAAACACTCGAGAATGACACTTTATATTTACTAAGTGTAACATACTTCAACCAATGACGAACTTCATGTTAATCACACTTTATATCAGGATATTTCAGAAGACACTAAAACTCATCAACACTGAAAACCTTAAAAAAACCAAGTACTTTTGGGCATGGATGAAAAAAATATTTATGTCAAATATCGAAACTTTCTACCAGATGACAGTCTCATCCACCAAGGTATTATATATTGAAGGATTTGACAAAAAATTACATTGCACTGACCCAATGCAATAAGCTCGATGTGATGGGAAACCCTAGTTGGAAATCTTTATTGTTTGTTAACAAGACTGAGAGCATGGAGTTCAAAAACACCAAAATTCCACTTTTCACCAGGTTATCAAGTAAAACACCAAAAAACATTAACACTGAAAAAAACTGCAAAACCAATAATTTTTGATCCAAGGAAAACAAATATTTTTATTAGTTGCTAGCAAATTATCTGTCTACCATGCCTGTTGGCTAACAAATATCGACATATTAAGATATCAGGAAATATTGAAATGCATTACTATGGATATTTCCAATAAGTTGAGGCACTAATGTGACAAAATTCAACTGCCAACATAAATTCATATCTCTCTGGTTCGTTAATTGATGACATCAAGATATCAAGATATCGATAAACTAAAAAAAAATTAGCTTTGATAAAAAGCCCAATATGGTGATATGTCGAGGGCCTTAAGTTTGTAAGGGATATGACTCAACACCTTGGTGAAAAATGGTTGTTACTAAGTGCTACTAGATATTAGGATATCAAAGGATTGTAATATTGTGCCTTAACAAAAAAGGTTGATATGCTAATATGTTGAGGGCCTTGAACCCTCATGTGCTACACCTAAGCACAATATGGCCAGGAGTTATGACCAAGAGCATACTGAAGCTCGAAATACTAGAGAAAAATTGAAAATGTTCTTTTACAAAAGTTTTGGTGTAACAATATGCCGAGGGATTAAGCCGTAGGTGTTGTATATAAGCTCCTCCGTGACTAGGGTCTATGACCCAAGGCTTACTCAGTATCAGGATATTGGAGAAACTATAGACACTGATTTTGTGAAAATATTGATATGCTAAGAGTTCGGTAGATGAACCATCAACAAATGATAAAACTTATATCAATATATTTCCATTAACTAATGGATATGGGTGCAAAAAATATGGATTTTGCAAGATTCCACATTATAATGAAATTTGTTTATTTAATTTCTAGTTATTTTGAAAAATTTTCTTCTTGTCACACCTCAAGCCATAGATCACAACTCACATGTATTTCGTATTTTATAGCTCTTTTTTCTCACTCCTCGAGTCTTAGGCTACCTCACATTTCTACTCCTCGAGCCTCAAATTTTCATATGTTTTTTTTTTTTGTAATCCCATTCTTGTCAAATGCTTCACTTATCCTCTCATTTATACAAATTTAGTGCAAGCATTTTCTAGGCCAACTAGAGCCAACATATAAAAGGTGGTCTACTCACTTAAAAGGATGGCATACAAAGAGTGGTCTCCTTCTAACCTTGACATTCTCTATATCTGCCTAACTTGGGTTTGTTCTTCGTTTGACTCAAGTCTCCTCTTAAATTTAACATGCACCCCTCTTTGTCTCCACCTAAACTTGACATCAATGACAACACAACATTCAACAATCTCCCCCTTTTTCATTAATGGCAACCACAAACATTTGTGCCCTACTATGGAAGCGATATCCTTATCTACAATTCCCCCCTTTGAAGTTAATGGCAAAGAGATATTTCTCATGAGTGTAATCTTCCTATGTATGTAGTTATTCCTCTATATGTAACTTCTTCTCCTGTATGTAACTTATCTTCATGTGGCATCAATAGAAAAAGGGCTACTCTTGTCTACAAATTTTTCTTTTTTGCAACTCTCCTCCTTTTACGATTTCTCCCCCCGAACTTATTCTTCTCCTCATCTAGAACTTTTCCCATTTTTATATATAACATGAGAAAGAAATTTATACCCTAAGCTTATGCTTCCTTTTACTAATGAGATAAGAGGGATACTACTCCCATAATTTACTTTTTTTCTATAACTTCGTTTAGGACATATACATTATTTGGGGTCCTAATAGCATTTTCCACCAATCTTCTTGAACTTGCTCTCCTTATTTTACATATTTTAGAATGAAATGTGAGATCATATCCGTGATCACATATTTGACTGACACTAAGAATATTATATTTTAAACCTTCAACATATAAGACATTTTGAGTTTTAGTATTTCCATTATCACGACTAATCATGCCCTTTCTAGTTATCTTAGCTGATTTATTATCTCCAAAAGTAACATTGCCTCCTTTTTCTTCTTTTAGAGTAAGGGATTTACTCCAATGTCTAGTCACGTGATTTGAGCATCCACTATTAATATACCGTTGGATTTTGTTTTGAACATATAGTGCAAGTCCACATTCCCCTTTTTTTTCGTGCTTCCTTTTCCATACATTTGTGCATTGTTCTTAATGTCTGGTAGTATCTTCTTACTTACTTGGCTTAGGAAGCCTTATTTTTCTACTCCTACTATCACATGATTTGTGCTAAGAGTTATTGCACTTATAGCATTCAATATGATTCAATAAGGAGAAAATGAATTGTAATTTCTAACATCACTCTCACTGTGACTCCTAGGATTGTTGCTCACACAACTATTCTGTGAGGTATTATAATATCCCGTGATTCTATTTCTCACAGTCATTTATTACATAGGCTCTATAATTTATTTCTTTGTGACCAAAATTATTACATGAAAAGCAATATCCAAGGAAGAGATTTTGGTACTGGGTTGTGAAGAGCCTTCTTAGTGGAACTGTTGTTCTAAACTCATTCTTGTTGATCTTGTGAGAAAATTACGTCTTTGTTGCTCTTTTATCTCCTTTACCCGTGCTTCTTTTATTGTTTATATAGCCTTTGAGCACAATGGGAAATATTTTAGGTTCTTCTTTACATTCCTTCTCTAATGTATTTGCGCCTGTTTGTCCCTTGGATTTTTCATGATTTTGTTTATATCCAAGGCTTGTTTTAATGAAAAGATACCTCTGATAATTGATAATTTCATCTAATATTTTAGTAATTTTACCAAATTTTAGGTTTTGATTCAATTGAACATTTTCCTTTTGTAGTTCCTTCCTCAAAGAAATGACTTATGCTTCTAGCTTCTCACAATTTCCTTCATTTTCTTTCAATTGGCTTATCAATACTTCTATTATTTGTTCCTCTTCTAGTTGTGTCTTTAGGATGATAATCATTGCTTCATTAGAATCATGTTCTTTCTTTCCATATTTCTGCAATATTTCCTTATGTTTTTCAATATTTCCTCTCAATCTATCTATTTCTTTTATGGCATTAACAAGTTTTGCTTCAAGATTTACTTCCCCATCTATGTCTTCTTCCTCTGAATCTGTTCTCTCTTTTTGGTTGTCTTCATTTTCTTGATCAACGTATTGAGCATCCATGGCTATGAATAGGAATTCTCCTTTCTCAACATTAGATACATATCCATAATTTTCTTATTTTCTCCGGGGTAACAACTTTTCTTCTTGGATTATTTTTACTTTTATGTCTATGATTTTTTCTTCTATTTTTGTATTTTTTTTCATCATCACTGTCTTCTCGTTTTTCACATGGTTAGGTAAAACATTTGAATGGTACCTCAGCTTTGTACTTGTTATATCCTTTTTTCAAATTTCTCACAAATAGAACTTCTTCAACATCTAATTCAAAGCTAGAAAAATCACACACTTTACGTCTTTTCTTCTTCTTTGATGCTTTGAAGGCCACTTCCTTTAATGTTGACTTCCTTTTTTCTGTCCTCATTTCATATGTAGTGACTAGTATACCATGCAGTTCATACATCTTCAAACTTTCTACATCTTTAATTTCCTCAATCATTGAGACCTTTGCATTAGATATCGACAGGAGAGATCTCAACACATTATGTACAATCATTGGTTCCTCAATATTTTTTACCAAGTCCTTTGATAGTATTGGCAATATAATCTAAACAAAGGAAGAATGATGTAATATTTTTTTCGTCATTCATATTTAAGCTCTCAATTTTTCTTCTATAAGTTTTAGTTTTTCCCTTTTTACCTTATCTTCATCTTCATAGTTGTTTTGAAGCTTGTCCTAAATGTGTTTTGTAGGCTCATAGTGCATTACCTTGAAAAACTATAATTTTGATTGGCCACATAAGATCAAATCCATGGATTTTATGTTATTCACACAAACCTTCTTACCATATTCATCAGATAGCGGAGTTGTTGGAGCTTTATAACCATCCACTACATATTTCCAAATGTCAAAACCAAGAGACAATACATAAGTCCTAATTTTTACCCTCTAGAAAGAAAAAAACGATTCATTGAATAGTGGCACTCTATTTGAGAATGAGCCTTCATGAATAGCCATGGTCCCTCTGAGATATTCCTTTAAGTGGTTAGACTAATTTTGAAAGAGCATGCTTTAATACCAATGGTTGGACTCACCGCTTACATTGAGAGTGAGGGGGGGGGGGGACAATCAATGTAGGACAATTTATTAATTATTTAAACTTTCGTGGATCATAACCAAACAATATCACATGTGGAGCACAAGATATAAAATGAAAAATTATTTATAACAAATATTTGTAGGAACCAAACTACTGCTACAAAATTTGTAGGCACCAACCTACATGTGACACTAATCCCCTCTGCCACAATATTTGTAGTCACAAACCTACTGGAGACACTAATCCCACTCTAAAATATTTGTAGGCACCAACCTATAGGAGACTAGAAACCCCACTCTGCAAGATTTATAGGTACCAACCTACAACAGACACCAATATGCACTCTGCAATATTTGTAGGAACTAAACTATAGGTGACACCTATCACCTCTCCAATGAATTATTGTATTTTTATGATCTAATCTACTTTATATTATTTAATTTCCAATTGATTCTCTGTAATATTCTATGTACTTCATTGGTCAACTTGTTCTCTATAATTTTCTCTATACTTCAATTGTTAATGAGTTCTTTGTAATTTTATTTGTACTTCAATTTCCAATTGGTTCTTTGTAATCTCCTCTTTACTTAAGTGGTTAATTGGTTCTATGTAATTTTATTTGTAATTCGATGGTCATTTAAGCTATCCTGCGATGGCCATTTATTTTCTCTATAAGTTGTATTGCAATGGTCACTGGCCTACTTTGTAATGGTTCACTCTACTTCTCTGAAATCTGCTCTATTTTATAACTTTATGTAATCATCCATCACTATGTGATTTTGAATGAGGCAATTACTTCAATTCAACATTGAAAGACTATACTTATGTGACCACGCACTATACTTTGTGCTTTATCAGAATAGTGAAACACTAGCATTACACTTTCATAATATTTTGATATATTAACACTTCCTTCAATCCCAAATTTTCAGACGTTGGTGCTCATACACCATAGAACCATATCAAACACCCTCATTATATAACCAAAAATTTACTGCTTCTTATGAACATTAGAGGATGACACTTTATGTTTACTCGACGTACACTATATGTTAACACGGTGTAATGGAATTCAACCAATGACAAAATTCACATTACCACACGTTAGAAATAGAAACTTTGCGGTCAAAATTTATATCGAGATATAGGAGAAGAACCTCGAATTAATCAACACTAGAAACCTCAGAAAAACTAATTTCTTTTGGACCCAGATGATGGAAAATATTTATGTTAAGTATCGACAACCTTTTTTTCAAATGACTGTATGATCCACCCGGATATTGTATATTGAATGATTTGAGAAAACTTTACATCACAATCACCCATTGGGATAAGCCTAGTGTGACAAATAACTCCTTTTGGAAATTCTTTCTATTTGTTGATAAGACTGGGAGTGTGGAGGACAAACACCAAAGTTTCACTATTGGGAGAAATGCCCAAAATTGATAACACTAAAAAATTTTGCAAAACCAAGAATTTTCAATCAAAGGATGACAATTATTATTATTATTATTATTATTTTTTACCAGTTTAGTTGTTGTCAAATTATCTTTCTAAAAAGGCCATTGGTTGAAAAATATCAACACATTTTGATATTAGGAAATATATAAAAGAATTACTACAAATATTTTCGATAAGCTAAGGCTCTAGTGTCATGGACTTCAACTATCGACAAAAATTCTGTTGCTCAGGTTAATTGGCGACACGGGGATATCGAGATACTGATAGAATACAAAATAAAAAAATGAGCTTTAATAGAAATCCTGATATGAAAATATTCGCAAGGCCTTAAGCCCCCAAGGGCTATGATTAAGCACCTTAATGACCAAGTATTGTGATCAGTTGCTACTAGATATTAGGATGTCAGAGAATCATAGACTATGCATTAACCAAAAGGTCGATATACCAACATGTTGAGAGATTTAATCCCTTCGGTGATACACCTAAGCACCATATAACCAGGTGTTTACCAAATCTCAAAATGTCAGAGAAATGCTAAAAATGTGCTTTTACAAAAGTTTTGGTATAGAAACATGCAGAGGGCTTAATCCTTAGGTGTTGTAAACAAGATCCTTTGTGACCATGGACGATGACATCAGGCTTACATGGTACTAGGATATCGAAGAAACTGTAGACACTCCCTTTGTGAAAATATCAATCATGCCAAGGGTTTGGTAGACAAACCATCAATAGAAGGAAAAAATTATATCAGTATATTTCTGTTAACTGATAGATACCAACATATAACTTATTTTTTTTGCAAGGTTCCACATTATAATGAAATTTGAGGTTTTTCTGGTTATTTTGAATGTTTTGCCTCTTCCATTCCTCAAGCCACAAAGCATGCCTAAAATCTATTTGTTCTCTTTCCTAGAGCCTTATACTACATCACACCTCTTCATATATTTTTCTTCTTCTTCTTCTGCAATTCCATTCCTATCAAATGCTTCCTTTATCCTCTTAATTATTCAAATTTAATGCAAGCCTTTGTTAGGTTGACTAGAGCTGACATAAAATGTGGCCTGCTCACTTAAAGGGTCGATATACAAAAAGTGGTCTCCTCCTAACCTTTTCATTATCGGTCTCTACCTATCTAGGGATATTTATTCTTTTGATTCGAGTCTCCACTTAACTTTGACATGTATCTATCTTTCTTTATACCTAACCTTGAAATCAAGGAAAACACATTATTCAATAAAAGATCAAGTGAAATTCTTGGTCTTTTAGTATTAATGTTTTTCTCTTTGATAATTTTTAGAGTGTTTTCGATTACATGTTAAGAAAAAAAATGTGTGAAGAGGAAGACTACATCCTCCCTATTAAGAAAATCACCCCTTCCCTAGAAAGAAATAACCCCTCAAGTCTCTAGATTAACAAGTGAATTAATTCCATATATTGTTGGTGTTTTCTTGTAGGTTCCATAGGATTATGAGGGATCTCTCTCTCTCTCTCTCTATCTCTCTACACACACACATATAAAACTTCACCATTTTTGGGATGTATTAATCACTATTAAATGACTAAAATAGTATACATAAATTATCAATCCAGGGACGTCTTTTATTTCAATGAAAGTTGCACTGTCTGTGCTGATACACCCAACCATAAGCAATTCCAAATAAAATAAATCATTGCTGAAGTAAATTCTAGAAGTAAATCAATGATGCAGAAATAAAATGATCTACAAGACTGTAATCATACTTCAATTAATCTGTTCTAGCGTGCCACACAACAATTATCCAGCTGGTGTCTCTAATCTCATATGTGTAACATCATACAAAATATTGAAATTGAAGCAAATATATTCATAGCTGAAACATCAACAACAACACCTCTAATGATACATAAACCAAAGTACAAACACATATACACAACTACCTTAATCATTGCAATCCTTGCTAAAGAGGAGGGCCCTTCCTCCCTAGCAGGGCGAAGGTAGATAAAGAATTTAACGAAAACTAAATCAGATAACGCATGTAACAACAGCATAATATTTCTGTATTATGATGATTGAAAGTTACAGAGTCAAGATGATGATCTCCTCTCCCTCTCTCTCTGATTTGTGTCCTTTAAATATACAAGATACAAAATGGAAATTTCCAACCAACTGATTACAAAATCTAAGAGATCTTTCCACCATGTTTCAGCTGTAACAAGTTGAATCTGATTATTGCAATTGAGGAAATTTGGAAAACGACCACAATAGAAAATATGCAAATATATCCTTCTAAGAACCTTGTTTTTCTCCCAATGTAGACCGAATTTTGGAAAAATTCTCAGTAACAAACTAACTTGGTCCATTCTGCACAAAACCCATGTCTCGAATTTTCAATATTCTTCTTTGTTTTCCCGAAATGTCCAACGCAAAATTGTCACTTGTTATTCCAGTGAATTTCTGAGTTGGAATATTTAATTATGAACTGAAGATCGAATTTGCAATCTGAAAGAGATCTTTGAGGCTAAAATCGTGAGTTATAACAAATTCATTAATAAATCACCATTTACAAAATAATTCATAATAATATTTAATTTATTAAAAATAAAAGAGAATAAATATTACGTATCCATACGAGCATAAATAATTATGAAATGGGTTTAAATGATAAATTATGATAAATAATGTGATAAAAGAATGGTAGGAATGGATGAAATATATGTTAAGAAATGGTATTAAGAATAACAATTTAGTGGCCCAACATCTCCCCCAAACTAAACATGTTGCATGTCCTCATGCAACCCAATGCTTCTGTATTAGCCAAGTTGTAATTCAAATAATCAAGATGTCCACCTTAACTCATGATATTGATGGAAGAAAATGGTTATTCCCTAAATGATTCCTTAAAATAATAGATGTTCAATTAATAGAGTTGTAACAATTTTCATTTTCAACGAGATGTATATGAAATTGCAATAAAGTATGATACAAGTAAGAACAAACTTCATTAACCATTTTCTCAAAAATTACAAATGAGATTTTGCTGAAATATTGCAAGCAAATTTTACTATATCAATGCTTATTGAATTTGAAAATCGAATCTATAGGATGCACGGATCTTGAGATATAAACGAAATAGTTGTAGGTAATGATGTTTAATTTCTCAAAAAAAAATTTTAAATCAGTTTTTCATGAAATTTCATAGGTTTGTTCTTAATACTTTTCCATACCAAAAATCAAAGCAAACCAATGAACAAATTTCAATATATTATTAAAATGGTTGTAGGTAAAATTGGTTTCTTGAAACATAGCAACTCTTTCTCCCCCAAACTGGAAAATTATCATGTCCTCATGCTATACTAGAAAACAAGTTGAGGTGGTTGCTATGATCATTGTTGAGATCTTTGCTTGGTGTATAAGAACATAGAATAAGAGAGATTTTGCGAATGAATAAGGAGATCGATGGATGATAAAGAATATTAATGGCATGTTCATGTTAATTAAAATAACACTCCCCCAAACTGAAAGATTTTGTGTTTATGAAAAATGGGAAGTGGTAAAGAAGGAGAAATAATGGTTCAAAAATATGGGTGAATAATGCTCAATGGTTTTTCATGACATTCTCCTAAACTTTTAATAAATGAAAAACTTATGTTGTTTTACCTCCGTAAAAATGTGGAATGAAATTTAGAGATTGACATTTGTTGAAGATGATGTAGGCTGAGATGATGCTGAAAGTGATGCGGAAGGTGGAAGCCATGCAAGCTGAAAAAAGTAATTAGAAAGTGTAGCAGTGTTTCCATCCACCAAAATAATTAGTTTCCCCGTCATATATACAACATCTCATGAGTATCCTTAATCAGTAATTCATCACCTCAATTAACTCATTACATATAAAAGTGACATAGTCATATTGTGAATGGCATGGGATAATAATGGATAAGAAGGGAAAAGATGCATTCCCTATACCCATAAGCTTTGGTTGTTATGAGCACAAAAATTATGCTTCTCAAGGTCTGTCCAATTACCTGGGATTCAAAATCAGAATTAGGCCTCTTTATTGGTGACTGAATGGGAAAGCAACTATCTTTGGTTAAATATATGATACTTGTAGAATAAAGGAATGATGGATTAGATGATACAAAATGTTAGCTATCAAATATCCTAAAAGTTTCATCCTTGACATGTAAAGTAAATATTTATAACTCAATAATAGATATAAACCATAACCACCATTATCTAAGAACCGATTAAATATTATCCCATGAACCATGAGTTCTGGAAAACCTTGTATATGCAACAGTCAGCTTCATCGGAAATTGGCTTTGAGAAAACAAGGTAACCAAGTAGATTATAGTATTAAATTAACTTCTATAACATAGGCATAGCCACTGTTGCTAGCAGACGTCCATAGCCTCGACAGGGATGCCTTTTTAACCCATTTGAGATGTCAGTGTCCCATCTATTAGAAATAAGTACATAGTTACAAAAAGACTTTCAATTTACTTAGATGTCAATTGAAGATCATTGTTCTGGCGTGGTAACCAGTTAATAAAAATTCCAATCACTGGAACTAAAAAAAGTGAAAAAGTCAGCTCATGATGAGACCTCTTGTCCTTCAGTTTTATGACCGAAGGCCATTACTGTGGCTTGGTGACTAGCAGTGGTAATGTCACTTTATTAGGACCTATGATCATGGTAGGTCGGCTCGTGATGAAACCTCTTGTCCTCTAGTTGACTATTCACGTTTAAAATTCAACTATGGTTATTGTTAATCAATAAAATATTACTTAATATATGGGGTGGCAATTCAGCTCCTTAAGAGCTAGGGATGACGTAAAAAGTTGTATAGTAACTATTTTCAACTTTGATTGTTTTTCTTCTAAAAACATAATAACCTTCAAATGACTGCTAATAAATATATTTTTCATTGCTGAGATTGGGGTTGAAGAAAAAATCATTAGATAATGGTGGAAAGATTTAAATACAATTTTGTGGTCATCATCATAAATTTTACAAGATCTGGGACTTGACCCATTAGGAAAGTTGAAAGCTGGCACGATGAAATCATCTTTGCAAAATTGTTCCTTAAAAATAAGATTACATTAATAGATAAAAAAAGATAAATTGACTACCCAATCATGATGTCAAAGAGATTCTATAACATTAAAAGTATTTCCCATTCACCAAAGAGAAAAACAAATCAGAAAGACCTTCATATGTTGAATTCAACGTGAAAATTGGTCAACAATAATAGTTGTGTTGTGGTAACAACAACCATGACTTAGGTTATAACAGGGGAAGGGAAAAAAATAACGATGTTAATAAGGTGACATGAAGGAGGATTAGCCACTTTACAAAATAATGAGGAACTAAGAGTGAATCATTCCTAACAAGACTTACCATAATAATCATCTTTATTACTAAATACGAGACCTCCCCCAAACTAAAGTATGTCTGTCATCAATCATAGTTGGTCATGTCATAAGTAAAATATTAATGAAATCCACAAAGTCAGTCGAGGACGTACCTGGCAACTTACCTTGGCGGAGTAAAAACACTAAAGGAGTAGCAACACCAAGTACTTAGAAAAATATCACCATGGAGTAACATCACTAGAGGAGTAACATCATCGGACACTCAGAAAATTTCCTTGAGTAACAACACCAGATACTAGAAATTTTTTCAGAGTAACAACACCGGAGGAGTAACAACAGTGATGGAGTAACAATAGTGATAGAGTAACAACACTGAGAGTGTAACAGCAGTGATGGTGTAACAACAGTGATGGTGTAACAACAGTGACAAATTCACAACAGTAATGGAGTAACAACACTGACGGTGTAACAGCAGTGACATAGTCACATCAGTGATGGAGTAACAACACTAACGGTGTAACAATAGTGACAGAGTAACAACAATGACGGTGTAACAATAGTGACAGAGTAACAACACTGATGGTTTAACATCAGTGACAGAGTCACAACAGTAATGGAGTAACAACACTGACGGTGTAACAACATCCAACACTTAGAAAATTTTTCCGGAGTAACAACATCATGAAACTTAAGAACTTGCTTTTATTTTGAGAACAAAACAAAAATGTGACCTTGAAGTAAAAAATACCTGAAGCATACAAACATAAGATAAATAAAAAAATAAATGGCTCTTTATTGAAAACCAATAAATAAATAAATAACTTAAGTTACAATGGTTATGATTTTTGTTGCAGCAATGTTGTTTGTGAATGGTGAATGAATGGAAAAAGCTTTTTCAGAAATGACTTGGATTTTCAAATGGAAATCAATTCTTCATTTCTCATGTTATAAATCCGTTAAGTGATGATAATTTTTCATGTTTTTTTCTCTATGTGAGGAAATGTCTTTGAAAATGTTCTCATTTCATTATCATTATCGTCAAAAATCAGTTGTTCATAAATTGATCTCATTTATTCTCCCGGGACCTGTTAAAAATGAGAATATACTTGCAATAAAACATAAAATCATGGAAGAAGAGAGATCCTCGGGCTCTCCCAATTCAAGACATATGAAAAAATAATAATTAACAAGTAGTTTATCTGTAAAACAAATCCACGGAAAGATAAACAAAGAAAAATTAATTTATTATGCGCGGTAGAGTGGTGGCCAACCATACTAACCAGCAGTGTTTCAATCATAACTTCTTTGTTTTTCGTCCGATTTGAGTGATTCCAAAGCAAATGAAAGTGAATTCAGTGAGACGTCTCCAATAGAAACAAGTTTTAAAAATTCCATGTAATGGTATGTTAAATTTTCTTAGAACAACCCGCATAACATAGTCATTTTTTATTTTCTAGCTCAGACCAACAGTTGATATTTTAAACATAGTTTTTTCATTTGATGACGGATTGAACTGATTCAAATTTGAGATTTAATTATATTCATGTAGTTATCCTGAATAGTAACATGTTTTTAAGGAAAGAAGAATGGATGGGTCAAATATGCTAGTGAACAGCCGGGAAAACATCGTTTCAGGAGTGTTGATTTACGATAAACAATTAGTATTGTGGTCATAAATTTTTCATAAAATATCGAAAAAAAGTGATTCAAGTTGCATTGTAAACTAGATTCATAGAGGAATATCCCATAGAAACAGGTTTCTAAAGTATATTCATTTAGGCCTCCAAAAATAAACTGTCCCGACTCTGTTCCTGAGCTACCTACTAGACATCCTGTCATTGTTTTGGTCATAACTTTTTTCGTTTCAAATCCAAATCGAGTGATTCAAATTGGGTTAGAAAGTAGAAATAAAGGGATAGGTAAGGTAGAAACAGGTCTTGAAAATATGCCCATTTGGTCTCTCAAAACATGGCTGTCCCGATTGTTTTTCCAGAATTTTCATCAAGCCCACAAGCCATAAGATATGATAATAAAGGAATTTTTCCAAGAAGGTGATCAAAATAACTATGAGTGTTTTTAGAAATTTCATTTTCCAATATAACAAATCTACATACATAAATAAATTCGAATATTTATCACCTATGCCAAATTTCATAGCATGTTGCACCAAAAACAACTATTTTTACATATAAAGAAATTTATTTATTTATCTCTTTCTTTATTCTATTTTCTACACTACACTATTCTACCTTGAAAAATAAAATATACTCACATGTAGGAGTACCTCCAATGAAGCCAGTTTCGAAACGGTGTAACGGTGTAGATCATAATTGAAATGATCTACAAGACTGTAATCACACTTCAATTAATTTGTTCTAGCGGGACACACAACAATTATCCAGCTAGTGTCTCTAATCTCATATGTGTAACATCATACAAAATATTGAAATTGAAGTGGATATATTCACAGCTGAAATAGCAGCAACAACACCTTTATTGATACATAAACCAAAGTACAAACACATATACACAAATACCTTAATCACTGCAATCCTTGCTAAAGAGGAGGGACCTTCCTCCCTAGCAGGGCGCATGTAGAGAAAGAATTTAACGAAAACTAAATCAGATAACGCATGTAACAGTAACACAATATTTCTGTATTATGATGATTGAAAGTTACATAGTCAAGATGATGATCTCCTCTCCCTCTCTCTCTGATTTGTGTCCTTTAAATATACAAGATACAAAAGGGAAATTTCCAACTAGTTGATTACAAAATATAAGAGAAATTTCCACCATGATTCAGCTATAACAAGTCGAATCTGATTATTGCAATTGAGAAAATTTGGAAAACGGCCACAACAGAAAATCTGCAAATATGTCCTTCGAAGAAACTTGTGTTTCTCCCAATGAAGACCGAATTTTGGAAAACTACTCATGTACAAACTAATTTGGTTTGTTCTGCACAAAACCCATGTCTCAGATTTTCAATATTATTCTTCATTTTCGCGAAATGTCCAACGCAAAAAGGTCACTTGTTATTCCAACGAATTTCTGAGTTGGAATATTTAATTATGAACTGAAAATTGGATTTGCAAACTGAAAGAGATCTTGGAGGATAAAATCATGAGTTATAACAAATTCATTAATAAATCATCATTTACAAAATAATTCATAATAATATTTAAGCTATTAAAAATAAAGGAGAATAAATATTACTTATCCATAAGAGCATAAATAATTATGAAATGGGATTAAATGATAAATTATGATAAATAATGTGATAAAAGAATGGTAGGAATAAATGAAATATTTGTTAAGAAATGGTAATAAGAATGACAATTTAGCTCCCCAACAACCATTCCATTTTTTAATGTGATGAAAGTACCCTCAATTTTGAAAGTCCAACTAGGATAGATGGATGATACAAACCTGCACCCTCCTAATGCGACCAATAAGTTACTTATTGAAGGACCCATTTAGGAAGAACCTATACTTTTTCATTTTTTCTAGTACTTTATTATTTTCTTCTCGATTGGAAGATCCTAATTATTCACACACATATAAAATCTTATTAGTGTGGTGGTTTCCTCTATCCTTTTCCATTAAAATGTATAGTAGTGTATAGTCAACCAAAAAGCCAATTTTTACACAAAAATGTAAATGGATGAGAACAATGAATAACACAAAAAAACCCAATTAAAGTAATTGGGCATATAAACACCATAAACTGCATCTCTAGGGATAATATATCAAAATAAAACTCTAAATATCCCCATGTTTCACTCTTCTACATCCTTTCCTAATGTTTTATTAGTGAGATTTTATGGCCAAAGGCTAAGAACTTTTTTCAAATACTCCATTTAGGAAAGAGTTGAGTTAAGATCTTGATGAAACCACACTCTCACTCAACATATACTTTGCAGACCTTGCTAAAACCACCAATGAGGGATGATATTAAATCCATGTAGTGAGATTGAATTGAGGCTCTAAAATATATTTTCACAGGCCATGAAAACTCATATTTCCACATACAAATCTAAGGTTATGATCTATGCGATAGGATGACACTTGTAGTTCTTGCCAAAGAAACTGTAAAAAAGGCAAGGACAATAGCATGGAAAATGGAATATGAGGAATAGAGGGGCCAACATATGTGAAAACAATTTAATGTGAATTTTTTTTACACATGTCAATTACATGTTGAAAGGTGCTCCAACTTTAGAATAATTATATTCAATTTCATTATATTTTGAGTTCACTGAGAATGTCAATGGTTTGCGATACTCCCTTATTCTAAGTGCACCTCTACTTTGGATTGTCTTAATAAAAACAAATGAAGAAACATGCTAAACACATTTAGGAAGAAGGTATACTATGATTCAACTCCCCTTTTGATTACATAATCTAACGTCATTGATGAAAGCTACAACATAACCATCGAAGTCTTGTGGTTGTACAATACCCTCCAAATTATCAAAAAATAAATCCAAATTGATTTTTTACAAATCAATTTTATCCTCTCTCCCTTACATTAGATTGGGGGTTTAATAGAATACATGAAAAGTAAGGATTATTTGATCATTGCTTGAGCACTTGAACACTATGAATAATTTGAACATTAATGAAAAAATGGTTTCTTAAGGATTCTTTGATCATTGAAAATTCATATACATGGTATGATAAAACCACATTTCAAATAGACGTGGTATCAACCTATATTTATTCATGTACATTTTTCAAAAACACGGGGTATCTTTTTTTGGAAATAGCTCCTCTTGTCCATGCCCAATCCTCCACACTCACTCCATGACCTATACAGAGGGACTTGTTTCTCCATAACCTTTCCCTTTTTATAATGTAATTACAAACCTCGAATTGACTTGAAAAATTCACTTATAATAAATTCATTTTCCTAAAAAAATAATGTTATTAATGTCTATTTTGTGACCATAATGTAATTTTATAATTGATTTCTTTTACATTATCACAAGAGAAACCCCATGTATAGAAAGATTTAGAAAATTCATCATGCATGCTATCAGATCCATAGAAAATTAATTAGTTATATCTCAAATAAATTGAGATATAAATGACTTTGTGGATAACTTATTTATTTATTTAATTATTATTATTATTTTTTATTTAGCTATAGAAAATTTATAAGATATATGAATATATTTTTATTGTTAAGTGGCTTTTTATTGGAAGTACCCTTTCTTAACCCAATAAAAATAAATTTTAAGCGAAAATATTTACATGCATTTATGTGTTTGTTTCCTCTCTCTCTCTCTCTTTTCGAGGAAATATATCGACCTACCTCTCAATTTGAGGGCTAGAGTGAGGTTGTTGGTACCAGGGTAGCCCACAAGTATATGTACAAGTTCACAAGGCTCATCCAATACACCAATATTCATAGGCACAAAGTCATTACAACAATAGGCATCATAGTTCGTCATGTCATTAGCAAGGATTTGAACCTGGGCATGGAAGTTAAAAACCATTCTACCCAACCACCCAAGATAACCCCAATTGAAAATGTGTGTTTGTTTCTCATCTTACTTAGTGGTATTATAAATGGTTTAAGCAATAATACAATTGTTTCTCAACATTACCTTTCCTTTTTTTAATATGTTAATTAATTGATTTTCGTCACTAAGTTTGACTTATAATTATCTTCTTTGTATTATATTTAGCATTAATGATCGATTTATAGAGTAAGATTCAATAAATAGGGACATCAACACATATTTAAAGGGCTCTAAACTAGTTCACTATAAGTTATCAGCTTTCACTGTATGGAAAATTTCTTGAAGAAAGGTTATTTAGACATCATTACTCAATTTAATGCATTTGACTTATGTATAACTCTCCATAGTAAATTTATCTCCATGGGTTAAAAAACACCTCATGAGTTATGTTATGAGTTATGCACCTTAAAAATGATAACAAATCAATGAATACAATCCACTTTGACAGTGGAACCTCCTTTAATAATGAATATAATATAAGACAACATATCATCATCCTAAGACTAGGTCTCCTTGGTATATATATAGAAGACAATGCTTACAATTGTAATGAAAGGGTACAATGACATGTTATGGCCTACATAGCAATAGAAAAATATAAATGTAATAAATCAATATCTAGAGCATGATAAAAGGGTTTTAGGGTTAACATTGGGGCTTAACATTCTCCTCCCTTTCAAAAAAGTGTTGTCCTCAGCACTTGACTAACTACGGGTGTTTCTAAATGAATAAATCAGCTTTCTAAGTTGCCTCTTCTACTGGTAGGTTCTTATGTTTATTGAGGTACCTATTAATTTCTCAATTTCTCATATGCTTAATCCTTATTTCAATGATTTCTCTTAGTTCTAGTATGATTTTACCTTCTTCATTAATATTTAGTAAAATAGTTTGCACTAGGATCTTGTCACCCTAAGAAAGAAACATAAAATATTGGATGTATATATGAAGATGGAGGAAACTCCAACTTTTAAGCCATACTTTCATTCCTCTACAAAATATTATAGTGGCTGTAATACCTTGGTGTTAATTTATCTAGACACATACGCCATGAACCATATTTTTTTGTAACCATCATCATTGGTGAAGAGAAATCACTTTAAATTGGTTGAATGATTCCAACCTCTAACATTTATTGAATCAAATGCTTAATCTTACTCTTCAGTGCATATGGATAATTTTAAGGTCTAATGTTAGGTGGTACAATATTTCCAAGTTGGAAATGAAGAATATGGTCATGATATCAAGTAGGTGGAAGACTCTTAGGCATCTCTCCAAATACCTTGGAATGAATGTGTAACTTGGATCCATTGGAGCAAGGAATATAGTTTTCAACATCTCATTAGTACAATGTTCAATTACACCATGGTGTCCCTTTTTTATTACTTTTTTCATGTTGTTATAGCTTATCAATTTATCAGGTTTCCATTGGATACCTCTGCTAGATCCCTATAATATTAGTGTATCCCCTTATTGTTATTGTTAGTGTAGCCCCCTTATTGTTATTAATGTGCCCATGCAGTCCCCATATTTTTATTATTTTTCCCCATAGAAGTCCACTATTGTTATTGTTATGCCCTTACATTGTCATTGTTATGTCAGCTAGGATTATAGTGTGACCCCTTGGATTCCTATATATAGAAAGGAGGCTTTTTCATTTGAATCATCAAAGAATTGTTCATTTATGTAATGTAAAGGAGGTTTCCCCCTCGAAGATGATTATTTATAAGTCTTTGATATATATTTTATTTTATTTTGTGAACTGGTTTCATAACATTTGGTATCATAGCTTTGGATTTTAGGGTTTCGCTACTGCAAATGGGTCATATTTGATTTTTCGCTATATATATATATATATATATATATATATATATTTTGCGAAGGTTCAAAAGTTGAAAAAAGAAACCATTTGAGAATAAATTCAGTGGAAATTCGTTTAAAAATTTCAGATCTTGGTTCGCTATAGTTTCAGAGATATAATCTAAGGAAGTTATGTTTTTTGCAAGCTCCAAAATTTCATCTCAAATAGGAGACCAAGGGAAAATTGTCATAAATTTCGTTTCAAACATTATATTGGAATTCTGTAAAAATTTTCGGAAATTTCATGGATTGTGGTTTCTTTTGTATTTATTTTAGAGCCGAAATTCAAAACAATGACACATGGCACGTCGTACAAGTTTTCTTTGCTGAACCAGTCCATAATTAGGCCATTGTGGGAGATAAGGCATAACTTTATCTTGAAGGATCAAAATTAGGTCTAACCCATGGCATTGGAAAGAGGACTTAGAGGGATACTACAGGAGTGAATATAAAATCTCGGGGATTTGAAATTACAGAGATACATCAATTTCAATATCGATCTCCTCAAAAGTAAGAAAAATGTGTGTATTTTTTTTAAAAATTGCATAAATCTTGTTTGAAAAACTAGTTTGAAGTGATTCCATGAAATATTGAAGCAAAGATATCAATATTGGGTTCTAAAATGGCCCCCAAAAATAATTCCACACCCATTAATACCTCATAAGTCTCTATTATGATTCATGAAGAGGAAGAAGTGCAACATGATATATAAAATTACGAGACCAAGTGAAACAAATTTCTCTCTCGCAAAGAGTAACAAAAAATGAAATGGAAGCTAAGATGGATGGTTTGAAGAAAGATATGGATGGATTGAAGAAACGAGTGGAATCTAAGATGGATGGTGTTAGAGTCGGTGTTGTCAGTCCTCCGTCAGAGATCAAAACTCTTTTTGCATTTCATTTTTTATATGTCTCGCTCGATTCACTCAATTGCATTTCGCTAGGGAGCATGCCATAATCTGGCAGAAGGGCCTTGTTGTTTATTTTCCTCATGTCATGTATCTGCTGGCTTGTGATTGATCATTAAAGTTCATCAGAATTCATTAAACTCAATGTTTCAGTCATTCATAGTCATGGATGGCAAAGAGTCTTTTAGGGTTTTTTAGGTCTAGGATTTTGTCGATTTAATCTGCATGAGAGGTTCCAAATCAATTTCCATTACAAGATTTCATCGTCAAAAATGCTCAAGGATATTTCTTCTTCAAAACTCTGTTTTGAAGAAGAAATTGTCAAATTTGTTTTATGTAAATAAATTGCCATGTGAGTTTTATGTTAGTTTTCGAATTAGTAACATTTTTTCAAATTTCCAAGGTTCTGGTCCTTTTTAAAGGTCCAATGCTAATTATCACTGCCAAAAAATAGCCAAAGAGCCATCATGTAAGTCGAGAGGAGTGAGAACTCATTTAGAAAAGTTCAAAGTGCCAATGTCAAATATTATAAAATGGGTTCTCAATTATGTAAGGCAAATCCATTGTTTTTACAACCTATCTACATGCCAAAGACATCATAGAAGTTGAGTTTAAATGTGGAGTAATGAAATCATGAGTTTGGAGCCGAAACTGGGTATTAGAGTGCTGCACGGCGCATTGGGAGCAGGCGCGGTGCATAGGCTCGACGCGGCGCACTGGGTGCTCCTCCGCAGTGCAGATTAACACTGGCGCGACACACTCACCAGGCGCGGCGCACTGGGAGTGCGCGCGGCGCACAGGTCCAGAACACTAGTTTTTGACATTTGGTTCTACAAAAGCTCAAATCAACTCAATCTTTTATGTTTTAAATGGGTTTGTGCAACAAATGTAAGTGCAGCATTCTATTAAAGAGCTCACTCTGGTGCGGTTATCATATCAATAGAATTTGCCTCCAATGGAAGAGCTTTACTGTCAGTATCACCTGAATTGGCTCCAGGAGTTAATCCAATTTCTTGTGAAAGCGATTGGAAAGATTGGGAGATATCTATTTCTGCTCACAAAGGTCTTAATTTTTCGACCCTGCTCCAATCGATGATCAGAATATCTCGTGGAAGACGATGGCACCTAAAACTTTCTATGGAATCAGTTTTTGACTTCATATGTATGTTGTGAATATTTAAAGGAAGAAAACGCAGTTGGAAATGGCGGAACTCTGTTTCCTCAAAGGAAAAATTCAAAATCATTTTTATTAAAAGTTAACTTTCATTCAAAAGGTAAAAGGGAAAATGAAAAGCCAAATACCGGAAACCTAAATTTAAAACGAAGATATCAACCATAAGCAGAGAAATAGGATTGGAGGCCTATTTTTATCTTCAGTTGCGATTCAAAGGAATTTACACCTACAGATTTCACTTTTTCATTCGTCATCAGAAGATTTAGGTGGAGCGCTGTTCCTTTTTAGAATAGGTGGTTGGTTTTTCAGCTTTTATTAGTTAAATGATTAAATAATTCCTTATTTTTGGGTCAATCTGTTTTCTCCTAGCAGAGTCTATTTATTGTATTGTAAAATCATTTGTAAAGGGGGGGGGGGAGAGTTCTGGGAGAAGTGTGGAGAAAGAGTTTCATTGTACAGTCTTAACAGAGAATTAATGAAAGGTTGCAGCTCTGATTCATGAGATTCTTGTGGTATGCGTTTAGCAAATGTCTGTTCTTTCTGTTTCATATGTATTTCGTTATGTTTCACAGTTCATTAAAAATCATTTCCAGTTGAATGCTTTTAAGTAATAAAGGTAGAATTCAGTTTACTGCTCTGCCTTGGGAAAGTGTTCACGTTCTATGTTTTCTTATGTTGAAAAGGATTCATGTTTTTATGCCCTTTTCACCCTCTTAACAATCTTTTCACTTCATATTATTTCAAATTAATTGCTTAACTTACTGCCTGTCTTGCCTCACGAAATAATCTGTGTCTTTGATTTAACTTCTCTGCTCATGCTGTTCGTTGGTCCTATACAGCCCAGAAAACCCAGCCTAAAAATCAAATCCTTTTATTTATTTACTAGCCTAAAATTAATATCCATTATAGGTCATCTCGGGCCCTATTGGACATATTTTGCCGAGATAGACCTGGAGAGAGCCCTCTCCTGTCCTCGTAGGGCTAGCTACAAGGCTGAGCTTGGTTTGATGTTACCTTGAATCCTGTTTTCCTTCATCCTAAGGCAGATTCGAGCACTAACATAGTGGCGACCATACTGGGGAAAAATTGGTTTGCTGGTTAGTGTTGTTTGATTTATAGCTACATACGGAGTCTGAAGTCACGCCAGGTAGCCTTCGAACTGCTCTCGCTCTGCGAGTGCATAGTAGATAAATGCTACTTCAGTCGATCTCCGGTCTAGCTTGTAATCGTAACACTTAACTTATAAATTTCCCCAGTACATGTAATCAAGTTTAGATCTGATGGTTGATGGTGGACAACGATCAGACATCAGAAGGCTGAAATCATTCACCTGGCGACTCCATTCACTGGAAAATTCAGAAATCAATGCTTCATGGTGACTTCACTGCAGAGAGATCAGAGCCTTAAGATTGTCAAGATGAACCGGATTTCAAGAAGATACGCTCCCATGAGCCGAGATCACATCCCAGGTTTTCCAAATAAGATGCCCAAGGTAGATTGGCTTCAGAATTTTCCTATGTTCAGAAATGTGGAAGGTAATGACGCTGCACTTCATCTGGTGAAATTTCACATTCATGTGCATAAATTAAAGATTGATTTCCCTGAAGACTGTTTGATGAAGATGTTTATGGCTACTCTGGAGGATGAAGCCCGATCTTGGTATGAAAGTTTACCACCTGCTTCTATTTATTGTCTAAAGGATTTTCATACAGCATTCTTTGAAAGGTACAGAGAATCTTGTCCGTCTTTAATGTTAGTGCAGAATTGTTGTGAACACATTAGTAGTTTCATTGAAGATCTTGAGAATTTTTACGGAGATAATGAATTGATGGACGGAGAAATTTTGGAAGCATTGTACGAAAACCCATTTCAGCAGCACGCAGAAAACTTAGAGGATACTTATCAAGATCAGCAGGTTGAAGATTTCCATATGGCTGAAAATGATGAAAGAGAAAGTTTCGTTTCAGATCTGCCCACAGAAGAAGTCAGCATGCATGGAAGTCAAGTTTCAATTTCAGAATGTGATGCAGTCGAGTCAGTTATTCCAGATCTAGATTCAGATTGTGATGACCGAGAATACCTGTTGAATCCCATAAAGGAGAACTCTGCTATTGAGATCATCTGGCATGAAGAAAACATAGTTACAGATCTAAATGCTCTCATCCCACCGGAACTAGATCTTCATAAAGAGGTAATCCAGTCAGTTCATGAAAACCAAGATGAGATCTTCGTTCAAGTAAGTGAAGAAATGCCTTTGGACGAATCTTTAGTAGATGATAGAAATGTCATTTTTGGGTTTCAAGAATCAACTGAAGTTTCTTTTCTTATGATTGATGAATGTAATGAGAATATGGCTGTCATATCATATGAAGATGACCTACAATATATTCAGGCTACAGAAGATCAGACCAATCAGGATTCCCTTTCAGATTCTTCTTCATATGTCTCATGTATTGAAATGTTTTTCCAAGAAGAGATCTTCTCATCCACTTGTTCAGAATTCTTTGAAGACCAGGAACAGACTTTTACTGGAGAAAGATCAGAAGCAGGAGAAAAAGACACCTTGTCCTTTCAGCAGGAGGTAAATCTTCATGTTTTTCATGATCCATTGGAAAAATTGTTGCAGTCAGCAGTGAAGGTGATTATTGCAGTATTCAGTGATGAAGGAGATCATGGTAAATTATGTTTTTTGATGCCCAGTTACCAGTATTTATTGTTGACCAGGAGATCTGATTGAGAGAATCAATCAAGAAGGCATCTGCTTGATTGGTTACATTGGAAGGCCCATTATACATAATTGTACATATTTCATCAGTATGCAGGTGGTTGTCATCATGATTTCAAATCTTGATGAACTGCTACCTTCTTTCAAAAAGCTTTGCAAATTCTTGTCTTAAGTCAGTAATGAGTCATTTGTGTTTGGTCAATTGAGTCAATTTTTTTTAGTCATTTCAGTTTCGAAAGTCAGTCAGTTTGAGTCGAAATTTCCAGTCAATAAATTGAGTCATCAGTCTTTTGTCGATTTGTCAAAATAATGGACTCCATAGCCCAATGGATAAGGTGCTGGTCTGCTCTCCCAAAGATATGCTGTTCTTGGCACCTCCAGGGAGCTACCATCCCCATTGGAGCTAATGTTAGAGTCGGTGTTGTCAGTCCTCCGTCAGAGATCAAAAATCTTTTTGCATTTCATTTTTTATATGTCTCGCTCGATTCACTCAGTTGCATTTCGCTAGGGAGCATGCCATAATCTGACGGAAGGGCCTTGTTGTTTATTTTTCTCATGTCATGTATCTGCTGGCTTGTGATTGATCATTAAAGTTCATCAGAATTCATTAAACTCAATGTTTCAGTCATTCATAGTCATGGATGGAAAAGAGTCTTTTAGGGTTTTTTAGGTCTAGGATTTTGTCGATTTAATCTGCATGAGAGGTTCCAAATCAATTTCCATTACAATATTTCATCGTAAAAAATTCTCAAGGATATTTCTTCTTCAAAACTCTGTTTTGAAGAAGAAATTGTCAAATTTGTTTTATGTAAATAAATTGCCATGTGAGTTTTATGTTCTTCAGTCGTAACATTTTTTCATTCAAGGTTCTAGTCACCTTGCCAAAGTCCAATGCTAATTATCCCTGCAAAAATAGCCAAAGGAGCCATCATGTAAGTCAGAAAGTCAGAACTCACATTTGAAAAGTTCAAAGTGCCAATGTCAAATGTTATAAAATGGGTTCTCAATTATGTAAGGCAAATCCATTGTTTTTACAACCTATCTACATGCCAAAGACATCATAGAAGTTGAGTTTAAATGTGGAGTAATGAAATCATGAGTTTGGAGCCGAAACTGGGTATTAGAGTGCTGCACGGCGCATTGGGAGCAGGCGTGGTGCATAGGCTCGACGCGGCGCAGTGGGTGCTCCTCCGCAGTGCAGATTAACACTGGCGCGACGCACTCACCAGGCGCGACGCACTGGGAGTGCGCGCAGCGCACAGGTCCAGAACACTAGTTTTTGACATTTGGTTCTACAAAAGCTCAAATCAACTCAATCTTTTATGTTTTAAATGGGTTTGTGCAACAAATGTAAGTGCAGCATTCTATTAAAGAGCTCACTCTGGTGCGGTTATCATATCAATAGAATTTGCCTCCAATGGAAGAGTTTTACTGTCAGTATCACCTGAATTGGCCCCTGGAGTTAATCCAATTTCTTGTGAAAGTGATTGGAAATATTGGGAGATATCTATTTCTGCTCACAAAGGTCTTAATTTTTCGATCCTGCTCCAATCGATGATCAGAATATCTCGTGGAAGACGATGGCACCTAAAACTTTCTATGGAATCAGTTTTTGACTGCATATGTATGTTGTGAATATTTAAAGGGAGAAAACGCAGCTGGAAATGGCGGAACTCTGTTTCCTCAAAGGCAAAATTCAAAATCATTTTTATTAAAAGTTAACTTTCATTCAAAAGGTAAAAGGGAAAATGAAAAGCCAAAGACCGGAAACCTAAATTTAAAACGAAGATATCAACCATAAGCAGAGAAATAGGATTGGAGGCCTATTTTTATCTTCAGTTGCGATTCAAAGGAATTTACACCTACAGATTTCACTTTTTCATTCGTCATCAGAAGATTTAGGTGGAGCGCTGTTCCTTTTTAGAATAGGTGGTTGGTTTTTCAACTTTTATTAGTTAAATGATTAAATAATTCCTTATTTTTGGGTCGATCTGTTTTCTCCTAGCAGAGTCTATTTATTGTATTGTAAAATCATTTGTAAAGGGGGGGGGGAGAGTTCTGGGAGAAGTGTGGAGAAAGAGTTTCATTGTACAGTCTTAACAGAGAATTAATGAAAGGTTGCAGCTCTGATTCATGAGATTCTTGTGGTATGATTTTAGCAAATGTCTGTTCTTTCTGTTTCATATGTATTTCGTTATGTTTCACAGTTCATTAAAAATCATGTCCAGTTGAATGCTTTTAAGTAAGAAAGGTAGAATTCAGTTTACTGCTCTACCTTGGGAAAGTGTTCACGTTCTATGTTTTCTTATGTTGAAAAGGATTCATGTTTTTATGCCCTTTTCACCCTCTTAGAAATCTTTTCACTTCATATTATTTCAAATTAATTGCTTAACTTACTGCCTATCTTGCCTTACGAAATAATCTGTGTCTTTGATTTAACTTCTCTGCTCATGCTGTTCCTTGGTCCCATACAGCCCATAAAACCCAGCCTAAAAATCAAATCCTTTTATTTATTTACTAGCCTAAAATCAGTATCCATTATAGGTCATCTCAGGCCCTATTGGACATCTTTTGCCGAGATAGACCCGGAGAGAGCCCTCTCCTGTCCTCGTAGGGCTAGCTACGAGGCTGAGCTTGGTTTGATGTTACCTTGAATCCTGTTTTCCTTCATCCTAAGGCAGATTCGAGCACTAACAGATGGTTCAAATAATGGCGTGGAAGCTTATATCGACGGTGTAAAAGAAAAACTAAAAGCAGACATAGAAATTTTGAAGGAAGGTTTGACAAAGCCGCTACAAGAAATGATTCCTAATGGAAAAATAGTAGTAGATGAAACTCATGATGAGAAAAAAAGAAATGTTAATCATGATTTCATAGACTCTAGTGTTGGATTTAAGACCCACCATATTCCAAAGATCGATATGAGGAAGTTTGATGGCAAGGATCTGGTAACATGGATACCACAGATGGAGCAATATTTTGATATCCATAATGTGAAAAACACACAAAAGGTATGCATTACAACTTTTTATTTAGAAAAAAATACATTTGTATGGTATCGATGTCTTTTCTCTCGTAAAAAAATTGTCACTTGGTCAATTTTTATGGAGGAAATTATAGCACATTATGAGGATACAAACAAAAGGCTTCAATGGTGGAGCACATTGAGGACTTCCAAAAATTGAGTATAAGGGTAACTGATATTCCAAAGGAACACATGATTGATGTATTCATAGGGACTTTAAAATATAACATCCAACATGAGGTTCACCTTTGGGAACCTGATTCATTAGAGAAGGCATTTAGGTTGGAAAGAGAAATTGAAAGCAAAATTATGGCGAAAAGGAAGCCTACCAATCACAACTATTAAGATGTAAGTGTTGCTACTCCTTAAATTCCACAACCTATAAGGTTGACACCACAACATTTGGAAGAAAAAAGAGCAAAAGGGCTTTGCTACAGTTCTGATAGAAAATACACTAAAGGTCATAAGTGTGCTGAGAATAAATTATTTTACATAGATTGTGAAGAGGAGGAGGAGAAGGAACAAGAAACTTCAAAAGAAGATGATATACACAAGGAATCAACCCTAGAGGAAAAAGAAATGAATACGACCATATCGTGTAATGCATTGGCAAGAATTACCACTCCTCAAACTCTTAAGATAGAAGGACATATCAAGAATAGAAATGTAATAGTGTTGATTGATTCAAGTAGTGCCCATAATTTTATTCATTGTAAGGTATCCAAGGAATCGAATTGCTTCCTATACCCAACACTAGAGTGTCCAGTGATGGTTGCAAATGGATGAACTATAAATTGCTCTGGAAAGTGCCATAATATCACACTAACCATTGGGGAATATGTATTGAATAGTCCAATTCTCTCCATCCCAATGGTTGGTGTTGATGTTGTACTAGGAGTAAAATGGTTACAATCTTTCGGGACAATAGCTTTTAATTTTCAAAAAAATTTCTTGATTTTTTTTTTTTCGGAAGGAAATTGAGTGGAATTATGGGGTATAATAGGGAAGCCAGAAAAGATAATCAACTCTAATGTCATGAAAAACATTTTGAAGAAATAACAACGAGGTGTAATTTCACAATTATGCTCACTATAGGTTCAAACATCAAAATCATCTATTTCTCCAGATCTCCAAAAAGTCTTGGACAATCATTCCAAGTTATTTGAGACACCCAAAGGGCACCCACCTATTCATGATCATGATCATGCTATTCATTTGATTCCAAGAAATTTTGCTCCAAACATCAGGCCTTACAAATATCATTATGCTCAAAAGAGTGATATTGAACGTATGGTTGCAGAAATGTTAGAAGTTGGTATAATTCAGGCTAGTCAAAGTTCTTTCTCTACTCCAGTAGTATTGGTGCACAAGAAGGATGGATGAAGGCACATGTATCCTGATTATAGGGAGCTCAACAAGCTCACTATTAAAGATAAATTTCCCATCTCCGTCATTGATGAATTATTAGATGAATGTGACATGGAGAAATGTACTTCACCAAGCTATATCTTTGTTCTGGATATCATCAAATTAGAATGAAGACTGAAGACATTCAAAAAACAACATTCAGAACTCATGAGGGTCATTATGAATTTTTGGTCATGCCTTTTGGCCTTACTAATGCAGCTTCCACATTTCAAGGTTTAATGAATTCCATTTTCAAACCCTTCCTTTGAAAATTTGTGTTAGTATTTTTTAATGATATACTAATCTACAACAAGTCTTGGAAGGATCATGTTCAACATGTTGACATGGTGCTCAAACTATTATAGGAGAAACAATTATATGCAAAAACCTCCAAATGTTTCTTTGGAGTACAAGAGGTGGAATATTTGGGTCATATTGTATCTCATGAGGGTGTTAAGGTAGACCCTAACACAATTAAATCCATTAAGGAATGGAAAATCCCTACAACCATAAAGCATATTCGAGGATTTCTGGCGTTAACAGGGTATTATTGCAAGTTTGTTAATAATTATGGGAAAATATCAACACCTTTAACACCATTACTGAAGAAAAATGCATTTTCTTGGACACCAAAAGCAACTAAGGCCTTTGAACATCTTAAAGAGGAAATGTGCCAATAACTGGTCTTAGCTATGCCAAACTTCACAATTTTTTTTTATTGTGGAATGTGATTTCTTAGGAAATGGAATTGGTGCAGTTTTAATGCAAGAAGGAAGACCCATTTATTTTGAAAGTCGTGAAATCAAAGGAAAGTATTTACTGAAACCTATTTATGAGAAGGAAATGTTGGCAATACTACATGCACTAAAGCAATGGTGACCTTACCTAATGGGAAGACACTTCAAGGTAAAAACAGATCATGATAGATTTAAATACTTTTTAGAACAAATATTATCTTCATAAGAGTAGCAAAAATGGGTCACAAAGATGTGGGGTTATGACTTTGAAATCATATACAAAAAAGGGAATCAAAATGTTGTGGCAGATGCGCTCTTAGGAAAGGATGAGGATGTGGAAGAATTTCTTTGTGCCATTTCTATTATCCAAACTGAGTGGATAACCAAAGTAAGGGATGAATGGAAGAATGATGAAGACGTGTGGAAACTCATTCAAAAGTTGTAGCAAGATCCCAATACATATGACACATTTAGCTGGAAAAATGATTCCTTATACTGCAAAGATCGCTTATATCTTTGTAATAATTCCCAACTCAAACAAAAGATTCTTTTAGAATTGCACACCTCTCCCTTAGGAGGGCACTCTGGATTTTTAAAAACTTACCACATGGTCAAGAAGGAATTTTTTTGGGATGGCCATAAATCTTGTGGTAGAATGTTTGGTTTGCCAACAACATAAGTTTGAGACAATTAAGACCCCAGTTCTGTTACAACTTTTATCCATTCCAAGTCAACATTGGGAGGAGGTTTCAATGGATTTTATCACAGGTTTACCCAAGTCCGGAGGAAATAATGTCATCATGGTGGTAGTTGATATACTTACCAAGTATGCACACTTTTTGTGCATTATATCATCCATTTAAAGCCAATACAGTTGCTACTAAATTTATGGAAACAATTAAAAAGATACATGGAAACCCAAATATTATTGTATGCGACATAGATCCCATTTTTACAGGAAATTTTTGGACATAATTCTTTTATTCTTTGGGTACTCAATTAGCTCATAGCTCATCATATCATCCTCAATTTGATGAGCAGACTAAGACAGTGAAATTTTTTTGGAAGGATATCTTCATTGCTTTTTATCTGATAAACAAACACAATGGGTCAAGTGGTTACCTCTGGTTGAATGGTGGTATAACAGTTCCTTCCATACTGTAGCAAAAATGACCCAATTTATGGAACTTTATGGATATCATCCACCCTCCATCACATCATATTTGAGAGAAAATTATAAGGTTAAAGCAGTGGAAGATCACATCGAGCGTCAACAAGAACTTCTCCAACTCTTAAAGGATAAACTCACCTTGGCACATAATCAAATTAAACAACAGGCAGATCAACATCACAACGAAAGAAGTTTTTATGTAAACGACTAGGTATTTTTACGGCTACAACCATAAAAACAAATTTCCCTTAAGCAAGATAAGAAGGATGATAAATTATCACCAAAGCATTATGGTCCTTACAAAGTGCTGCAAAATATTGGTACTATGGCATAAAAATTGGAGCTTCCTGCATCTTCCCGAGTGCACCCAGTGTTCCATGTTTCATGCCTAAAGAAAATTATAGGTGACAAGAACTTGATGAAGAAGGAAAAATCATATTGGAACCCGAAGAAGCCATGGAAACAAGAACTAGAAAACTACGAAATTGATCAATTTCAGAGTATCTCATCAAGTGGAAGAACTTACCCACTAAATATTTGACATGGGAGGATGATAATTTTATACAAAATCATCCACAACTACTCAAGCGTTGAGGACAACACTGTTTTGAAGGATAGGGGCATGCTAGGTCCTTATAATACTAGTGTTTCCCCTTATTGCTAATGTTAGTGTAGCCCCCTTATTGTTATTATTATGCCCATGTAGTCCCCATATTGTTATTATTTTTCCCCATAGAAGCCCACTATTGTTATTGTTGTGCCCTTATATTGTTATTTTTATGTCGGATAGGATTATATTGTGACCCCTTGGACTCCTACATATAGAAAGGAGTTTTTTTCATTTGAATCATCCAAGAATTGTTCATTTATGGAATGTAAAGGAGGTTTCCCCCTCGAAGAGGCTGATTTCTAAGTCTTTGATCTATATTTTCTTCTATTTTGCTAGCTAGTTTCATAACAACCTCCAAGCTCAGTTTCCTTTCCTTCTGAGGAAAATATAATGAAAATATATTGCAAATTAAGGGACACTCTTCCCAATGATTATAACCATTGGACCCTTAATAGACCATCAACACCACCCATTTGGATTTAAATAATGGTATTATCCAATAAATACTTCACCAAATTCAACTTAATACCATGGAACTTCCTTGAACAATTTATGGTACCTCCATCTACAATCATTACTTGAAATTTTGGTTTTGGAAATACAAAGTAATTGAAAAGTTTTCCCAAACTGTAGTTGATGAAGTTATGGGTACTACCATAATCAATTGACACTATTACCTTTTCATTTTTTTATATATCCTTCAATCTTGAAGGTTTGTGGAGTGTTGATGTCGGCCAATGCAAGACATGATATTGTTGGAGTAGTCTCATTTATATCTAGATATTGTGATAGTTTTGGTTCCTAATCTTCTTCATGGTACATGTATAATAATTTCTTGTCACTAAATTTATGCCCCTTATTGCACTTTATATAACAATTGAAACATACCCTTTCACTCTTCTTTCATCCGTTTGATGAGGTGTTGACCGTGTCGATTGAGTGAGGTTAGGAGAGGCATCATAACATTGTCTATAGTTGTTAGTGATCACTCTCCTAGTAGCCATATTTTTACTTTCAACTTTCCTTTCCAAAATAAAAGCACACTCTATGGATTTAGGCTCAAATAGATTTACCTTGTGTTGGATGCTTTCCTTTAAAGTTCCCATAAAAAGGTATAACAAATTATCCTCTTAAATTTTCTTTACCTTGAGACTCAACTTTTGGAATTATTGAATGTCTCTATAATTGGACATGTTTACTGATGATTTATCAATTTATGAATTAATGTATTTCTCTTAATGTCCTCCATAATGTTCTATTAATTCATTCGTAAAAATGGACCAAGATACAATAGAATCCTTTTTCTTTCTATAAAGCCATTGGTACCATACAAATTGATTCTTGTTATAAATAATTTGATGCCATATTTACCTTTTGTAAGGTTGTCATTTGGTGTAGATCAAAGTATTTCTCCATTTGGAATATCCATGTTATAATATCAGTACCATCAAACTTCCTTTTATTGATCTTTGGAAATAATTAGTTCCTTGGTGTTGATTCAAAGCCTTGATGATGTGAATATTGTATTGAAAATTCATGATTATGGTTTTGTGATTTAATATTTATGCTCTCTAATCAAGATAAACTACACCCAATATGTGATCTAGTTTCGACACAATTTTTCTCCTTATTTTCATGATTTTATGGGATCTCCATATTGTTTTTAAGAATCCTTAGTGAGATATGCTTTTCCATGCAATTCATGGATGTTATATTTATTCCTCTTCCCCCCATATCTTGTTCCATGTGTAAAAACTGAATTTCCAACTTGGATACCCAATATTGGACATATTATATTTCTTCATGAGTCATGGATCAGATTTTTGGAGGTTTAAATGGTGAAGTAACTTTGGAAGGACCCTTAGCATCCATGTGAGTAAATAGCAATGCTCCTATTTTCCCTCTTTATCAAAAAATTGTAATCACCAAAAATAGACATTCCAATAAAAACTATGACAATTGTAAGTTACATACATTTCAAAACTCTAATTTTATAGGCTATCTGGATGGTTGGTCTTTGTCTTGATATATATTTGAAATTTTTTCCCTTACGAACATGAAATTTCATCCTGTTTCATTATAATATTTCTTCTCTGCAATTCCATAGTCTGATCAAAATTTGACGTGCTGAGAAAACTCTATGGTAACTTTCCCAAAACTTGTCGACTTTTAGTCTCTTCCTGAAAGAAAACTTGTATAAAATTCAACTTATCCATTTTTTAAAATATCATTATGAAATTTTTACCTGAGGTATCTTAGAATGTATCCTAAGATCCCTAAAAATTTCAAATTATAAAACTTCTTTTGGAGGAATTTATAATAAAAATTATAATATCACTCATTTGAAGTCTATTTTAGGACTACTCATAAACCCTTAATTCCACAATTTATATATCCAAATCTACAATGGATAAAATTCTAATTTTTTTAATAGATGTAATCTAATATCTCTCCTTATTCTCTTCAAAATTTAATGGTGTAAAGTGTCTCATAAAAAAGTAATATTAAAAATTCCAAGATCACTCATTTGAATTTGAACTATGTACCATTCACAAACCTTACCATCCATAGGGTATCTATGAAAGTATATAAAAAAAAATATGGATTTTTGATTGGATGTACTTTAATATATCTTCTCAACCATCTCAAAATTTCATGATTTGAATATTCCCATACAAAAATTGTAGTGAAAATTCCACAATAACTTCTTTGAAGCAACAAAACCCTAGATTGACATGCTTTTTCATAAAAAATGTTATGAAACATGTGACTAAAAAACGATAAGGAGTCAATAAATACAATCCAATTTGAGGATGTAACCTCTTTTTACAATGAATACAAAATAAGAAAAAATGTGATCATCCTAAGACTAGGTCTTCTTGGTGTATATATAGGAGAAAACAAGTATAATTCTAATGAAAGGGTACAATGAAAGGCTTTGAATTGCATTACAATATAACAATAGAAATGTAACAAATTTTGATGTCCCCTAGTTAATATTATTTCATTGTAAATAATTGTAATTATTTAAAAGGCTGAGACTGGAGAGAAGGGGGACACAGATTCTAGTTGCATGGGGAAGGAGATTTCTTTAGGAAGGAGTTGTTTTAAATATCAGTCCTGGTTGGCTAAGTGGTTTTAAATGAGATGAATGAGAAATAATTTTAACTAAAAAGAACAGTACAGGTCTAGGTTTCCTTTAAGCTCCAACAACAAACAAGAATATGACAAAATATTAAAGACAAGCATGGGTCATGTTGCCCTAGGGGGAGGGATTGTGTAGACCATTAGGAAAATATGGATGGTTAGTCCATTGAAAGGGAGAACAATGAAAAATCATAAGGGGGGAAATAATTCGGGGATACTCATGCATACACATGCGCTAGAGTACAGGGGATAAAACACAAAAGATAAATCTACTCTAGATAAGTGTAGGTAAGAGAGTAGAGAGAAGGTGAGATCCTTGTAAAGTTAACCAGCTGAGGAACCTTGAGAAGTTTGGTTGGGTGAATATTATAGAGTATTAGCTTACCTAAAATATGGTGAACCTTCCCTTGAAGTGGACTCTCTTCTCTTGAAAATGAGCTATAATCTTTATTTTGCAATATCATGTGGCATGAAGGTTAATCATGTCTGTAAAGTCTTGTAAATCTAGGTGAAGGACTGTGTAGATGGTGGATGAAGGAAATGTGTCCATGTGCATCTTGTTTTAGGTGTGTTTTCAGTTAAAATTCCTCTCAAAGAACTCCATCTCAAGCACTGGAATCTGGATCGGGGGGCCAACTATAAGTAAATGTTATTGTAGCTTCTCTAAGGTTGGGAGGAGAGTTGAAATACCACTCTCAATTGGAAAATCGTTTACTGCATAAGCTAAGTATACATCCATGTTATGTGCTTGTACCTATGATGTCTTTGTTTATTGTGTTGAGAAAATATTATGTTAATGATGGGGGTGTTGTTTCATTTATGAAAAAGAATGCCATTGTTGTATGTACATGCTTCATGGAATGATTCTCCTTCCTGTGAAATGGTTCTTTACTTGTGGATGTGTTGATATTGCAATAAATTAATATTGCTTGAATATGAAGAGATCGAAGTCTCTGTAAATGTGTAAATTAATTATTGACCCGTTGGTATATTTGGTCTCTGTGTTATTGGTTGGAACATGTTGATAATAAGGAATGTGATTTTCTATACATAAGTGTTCCATGAATATTTTCTTATGAATAGTTTAATTCTTGTAATTATATGAGTTTGAAAATTAGTTTGAGTTTCTTGTGTATGAAGATATAGATCGATCTTTGCTAGTCACATGAATTTATGCTTTAAAAATATCTTGGCTACTTGGCATGTTTTTGCCCATAAGCTCCAGAGAGACGACTTTGGTTTTATATATATATATGAAGGCTATAGGACAAGGAGGCCTTATAAAATTATACGTATGCCAGGAAAAATTGAGAACATAACCACCGTAGCTAAGACCTGGATTAATTTGACAATATATAACATGCATGAGAGAAGAACCCCTTAAAAAACATCGAATTCAATCCATTTTTCACAATGATCATGTAGAGCTAATCGGTAGAGCCTTTTTTTCAATGGGGCTTAACCTTGACAGTGTACAAGTCGAGGGGTGCAGGTCATATGACAATGTGGCTCAATGCCAAAGCGCATTGGGGTTAACGCAAATTGAACAAGGGATTACAAATGCCATCAAACAACTGAGATCCAATATCAGACCCCCCCCTCCTTCTCTATTCCAAATGAGGTCGAGCCCCTGTATTCTGTAGATCTAGTGGAAATGGGATAGGGCCATTGGATCAATCCAATGGAACTAGTCATGAAACTATGAACGCGGACCCCCCCTCCTTCTCTATACCAAATGAGGTTGGTCACTCGCATACCATAGATTTGCTAGGAATAATTTGGATCATTGAATCAATACATTTAGGATGAAGTCACATTGACCTTGTTACCTCAAGATTTTGGATGGAACATTTGGTAGAACCCTCTTGGGTTAAGATCCCAAGATGAAGTGGTTCGTGGGCCCATTCAGTGAGATAGACGTCACGTGGTGTGAAGGTGTTGGCATATGAGTAAAATGAGATGGAAAAATTCAGCGAGAGGTGCCTATTGACATGTAGCCCATAATATTTCCGCTATAATTTTTAGCAAGGAGCATTGTCGAGATCTATCTGGATTCAACTCCCAGGGTGATGTAGCCATAGAGGGCTCACACCCACTTAAATCACCTATGTTTATATGTGATGATTCATTGGTTTGGAATATTAGGGCATATGAGCGAGTCAACAAATTCTATGTGGCCTATGACGTGGACAACCATGTGGGTTCCATAGAGTGGATATGATGATGTGGCATAATCTGATTGGCCAAGAATTTAATTTGTCATATATTTTGATCTAGAGGTTGGATTGGAGAAAAAATTATATCGTTGGAAATGGCTCAATGAGAAAAATGAAACAATGTCGTTGGTTATATGTTTTGAGGAAGTAAAAAAAAGACAAAAATTTAGACCCCACTTCCATAACGTTACAATGGAAGCTGGGTCATCATAGTAACTGCCTCCTTATACCCTTAATTTGCGCTAGGGTTAGTAGGGGGTATGTTATAGAGTGGTATCAAAGCTACTAGGTTCAACAATTGGACTAGATTGGCTTGATCACAAAATAAGTGTAGACAAAATTTCAACCCTTGACCTTGGGGATAAATTAGTGCCCTATTACAACTTAACAAAGAAAAAGATCCAACACTTGGATATTTAGAGCTAGTGTGGAGCTCTAGCTTTGAGTTTCGTAGTTGAATATGATAAGGTTTTACGCCATTTATAACATTTGATTGTGATTTGTTTACGGATTGCAAGGATGCTCTGGTATGATTGATTCTGTTGAAAAATGCAATGGTACTCCCTGTGTTGCATGTCATAGTTCTCTCTCTCTCTCTCTCTCTATATATATATATATATATATCTGTGTGTGTGTGTGTGTGTGTGTGTGTGTGTGTGTGCGTGTGTGGGTATGTTGATTGTTTGCATGTGCATGTGAATGCTCATATGACATGAGGGATTGGCGAAATCCTTGTATTTATTGTATTGCATAGCATAGCTATTGCTGATTGAATTTATATATTTATGCATATGTTGGATGGATGGGAAAATCTTAGAGTTTGTATGTTATATGACAAATACCCTCGATGGGATGAAGGAAGAGTGTTTGTAACTCTATTAGAGAGTCAAGTGGATGATAATTGATTATTGTAGGAGTTGGTAATAACACTATGTCCATGGCTTGTATATTGATCATCTTCATGAGCAAGGTGAATTCTAGTGTAATAGTGTAATCAATGTATATGTGCTAACTCGAGATTGCATATAGGTCCTATGGAGCATTTTGTAAATGTGAAAAATTATAAATATGATAGATGCATGTGATTTCCTAACTAACCCCCTTGAGGTTGCAGATACCATTATTTTTGGCCTTGGAAAAGAGGATGAACTTAATGGCTATTGATGGCCTCACTACTACATTTGGCGGAAATTCCGACACTTGGTTCCGACGCTTTTGACCAAATGTCGGAAATTTCCCCAAATTTTTTCCATCCCGCCCGAAACCGTCGCTATACCGATGTTTATAGATGTCGCTCTACACGCTTGAGGAAGACGTCGCAATGCGACACCATGGCCCAAAGCGTTGCTATTGCGACGACTCGCTCCAAATGGCCGCAAGTACGACACAATGTCTAAGTGTTGCAATTGCGACGTTTGGAGGCAAATGTCGCAAAGAGCGACATTTTGTCCGCCGCTCGTATAACGACACTTATATGCGCGCTACATAAAAATACGAAAACTTATATGCGCGCTACATAAAAAATGATTTATTGTTCTCGTATCCGTCGCAATAGCTACATTAACGTCCGATATCACGCGCGCATTCGCCCTCCGTTCTTAACAACATTCACCTCGCCTCTCTCAGTGTAGAACAAGATTTTCCTCTAAGATTCGCCCGCCGTTTGCCTCTCTCTCGCTCTGGTAACAACACAGAACAGCATTCGCCCTCGGCTCTTGCAAAATGGTAAGTTCTTACTGCAGGCCCTTCCTCCTATAGTAGGGTTGACTCTATTTGGGTTTTTTTGGTCAATTCCATTGGATTGTGTTAGGCTGTAGGGTTCTCTCTAGATGTCGAGAATCAAGATTCAATACCCTCTATTATCTTCATCACCCAATACAAGATTTAATTTTTTCCCAAAGAAACGCTTATTAATTTGGCAGCCATTATTTCTCCCTGCTTTAAAAACCCTACATTTAAATGAAAACAAGCATTGCATTTCAACTACAAAAATCTATTGGTGTTCAAATGTACATGTGTGCATCACTTGTGTAGGGTATTCCTTTTCCACTTTCACATTATCCAAGAATGTGTGCAGTATAGTTCATATTTTTTGTGATTTAGATTATCTTGAAAAGGAAAGGTAAATTATTTCCCATGGAAAAAGAAGGTTTTCCCTTTTTATAGGTTGTTTGGACTTACGTGGAAAAATTTATGGTATGCCTTTCATATTATGTAGTTTAAATTTGAATTAACGGATTATTCTACATGAAAATATAATTACCTATGTGATGTCCTTCATCACTAATTAAAATTATAGGGTTTCAATTTCCTAGACTCTAACTCATCTGATGCTAAATTATAGGTTCTCATTGGTGGATCACTCTTCCATTGATTTCCTTTCCCTCTGGATCTTTTCATACTTTAAAAGTCATCAATGATACATATATTATTTCAGGTATCCCAAAAGGCTTTATAGTAGAACATATTGTGAAGTTTTTTGACACTTGAGGATTCTTTTTAGAACTGCAATGTGGTCTATGCTATCGAGTTATATACCAAGCAACTTGTCCTTAATAACCACACTATGAGGTAGGTTCAACCAGTTTGAACTTGTTGGGACATAGCATATGAAGTTGTGTGATGAGTCCATATCACAAGTCTATTATGGTGACAAAAGTGAAGACACGTAATGATAGTTATTATGTTAACATTACTAGAAACATTTTCGAAATTATCCATGCTATCAAGATGTCAAAATTCCAGGGATTAGGTGTCAATACTCGTAGCTAATAGATAATAATAATAATATAAAAAAATCACAACTTTATTCTTGAAATATGATTGTTACACATTGGTAACCTATTTCATGAGTTACTATCACCCAAAGACTGCAAAACAAACTTAAAATATAAATTAAACCAACATGAGAATCCAACTAAGGGTTTCTCGACAAAATCATGCCATAACTTGGCATTTTGAAACCCAAATTTGAATCCATCATAAGTAATACAATGCAAACTGAGATGGATTTTCAATGCATGTTTGCATGCTACAATTATTCTCTGTCTAGATATCATTTTTTAAATGGAACCATTAGTCAAGCCCACAGTCCTTTTTATGTGAAAAATTTCAGCTCTATTTGAGCTCTTTTTTGCTCCACCACCTCCATAAACATATGAAAACATATATCATGATCTTGGAATTCCATTACATATGTATGTTCCAATGTTCCATAATCATGCCCCATCATCAATTTAAGAAATTTCCATTGAATATCAAATTATGGAGGGGGGGAACTTTTTGCTGCAACATTTGGCTCAAAATCGGGGACCATCTCCGTATGAGGTGAATGAGAACTATAGATATTTGAAGAAGTAGATTAGTGCCTTTTCCTCTGGCCATGGAGTCATATACAATCATCCATCACAAAAATTTGTCTTTGTTCATTCTCACCTGGAAAGTTGCAAAAATTCGTGCCCTAATTGAAACGACACTAAATTTGAAAGATATAATAAAAATGCAAGCTAGAAGTGCCCTATTAATACAAAGGGAAAACCTTCCTACCTACCCTAACTGAGATAAATTTTGATTGAATAGGAAACATGATATTGCCAATGGATTTGATCCAACAACTTGTTAAATGTATGGGACTAAATCATGCATTTGATTTCCAGGGAAACATGTGCATGAAGAGAAAAAGTGTAGAATTAATGGAAAATCCATACATGCCACTTATAAAAACTACACCGAAAGGTCAAAAAATACTTAAGGCCTTAACTTAATTTGAATCCAAAAATGACAAAACAGGATTAGTGAAAACACGAAAGTGGTGTGGGTGAACAACATAAATAAAAAGTGAAGATACCTTTCCCCAAGATGCCTTTGTCACCGTTGTATGAAAACATGTTTTCCTTTCCCTTTATACATGCAAGTGAATGCATTATAGGTATGGTGTTTTCCCAGAATAGGAGAAGCATACTTAAATATATCATTCGTGGAGTGAATGTTTCCTTGACCCAGAACCTCATAGAAACTTATCATTGAATTTGATGTTGGGATGGGATTGTAAAGATAACAACCTCTTCATTCCTCTTGAAGATTGGCACCAATTATCAACAATGAATCAAACTGTAATTTGATCTTCCCCCTTTTACATTACCTTGTATTAGTGTCATAAAAAACAAATATATCAAGATGAAAATCAACACCCTCCTTTTCCAAAGTTGGGTAAAGGTCAATGAGAACCTTAGTCACAAGTTACAACTTCCAAGAGATTTCCAAAACAATTTTCAGTCAATTGTTGCATCATGAACAACATGATTTTCTCATAATTCAACATGAGACATGTTTTCCTTTCACTTCCAACAAAGTTCCATTTCTACCCGAAACTCCTATGAAACAGGAACCAAATAAAGGCCATGTCCTCAATGGACATCATTTGGCTTTGAAAATGGCCATTGCATCGTGTTGTTTCTTATATTACATCACGATAGTTTCTTGGGTCATTTCTTGTTTCTTGAGATGAAAAACAACCAAAGAAATTGTTAAGATCCTTTCAAGAAATAAATGACCATTTCTCAATCATATCTCAACTATTTTTTATTTTATTCAGTGGTTGCTTACTTTGAGAGAAATTTGACACTTTTATAAGGAATATAACATAAAAACACAAAATGGGAAGGAATTGATGAGGTAGATGACCTTTAGTTGTTTTCAATTAAGAATTGATAATACACGATGCATGTTCTGTACTACAAACTAGATTCCTTCCTAGAGTTAGGACACAGAGTATTGAATCAAAGTTGTAGTTTCTAACTTCTTGTATTGGTTCATCAATCTTGAAATTCAGACATTGCATGTCCTCATTGCTTCATGTTTGAATAATTTGCATCATATCGTACAATAGGGAATTAGGAATTATGATTATTATTACTTTATGGATCTGTTAAGTTACTTTTAAGTTTGCATGGTTTAGTGTGAAATTATTCTAGTGTGCCCCTAGGCCCGGGTGAAGGAATGCCAAGGACTGAGAACCCTAGTTTTTAAATGGTATTGTTTCTTATACCCAAAAACCCCTCAACATCACTTCTTATTAGTTCTTAACAATATTGTTGTAAACAATTTGAGAATTGATATAGCAAAATCTTGCACTTCTCAAGATAAAGTCCTAAAGCTAAAGTGTGATACCATGTGTAATTCAATAGCCGCATTGTCACCTCACCAAACTCTTTTCACTTCGGGCTAGCTCTCCTCCAACTCAAGGGGGGTTCTCCCTAGTAGATGTTAGGGATCTAATGGCCCAACCAAACCAAGTCAAGAGCCCCCTAACTCTCTATGTTTACTACTATCAATCAAAATATTGAACAATAGGGTTAGACATGCATCTTGAAGATAAAATTGCCAGGGTATTTTTGGGTAATTTCAAAGGGAAAGTCCCCAAACACATATAATCAAGGAATTATAACATGATTTCAAACATTAAATATCAACAAAACCATTTAAAGGATATTGAAAGGAAAAAGGTGATGGAAGATAGAAAGTGCCTTACTTAAATGCTCTAAGGATTTTTCAATAGTTGCTCCAAAAGCTTCACTTCAAGCCCCTTCAAGATCGTCTCCAACAATGCTATACCATCAGCTTCAACAATGTTGCTCCAAAAATGTCCTCAAGGTCTTCACAACAAGTTTACTAGAAGTTGCTCCAACAATATATTCAATAAGGTCTTCATTGTCCACTCGTCTCTTGTTTGGGTGCCTTAATGTGCAATGACATGTTTCCAGGACTGAATTCAATGCAAGGCATATTTGAAACTCTAACTCTGTCTTCTGGTGTATTATTAGAAATTATTTCAGTTTTCATTTTGTGTTTTCAAGTTAGATATTGTTTTCAAGTTTTTACATTTATAATTTTATTGCAATGTGGCAGACTGATCAGAGCAGTGCAGGAACAACCCCGAGATGGGATGATCGTGGAAAGAGGCCAGCGGAAGAACATGTAAAGTGCCAACATTGCTCTATCTTCAGGTATTTTAGTTATTTACATAATTGAAATAATATTAATTTTTTTCAAATATGCAGACACCTAGCCATGGTACGCCTGATGATTCCCTCTTTGATGAAGAGCTTTCTTCATCCCTATCTCCAGTGTTCTTGTTGCAAAAAAAGGCACGAGATGCAAGGTCGGAATTTAATACTTTGATAGACGCGCCTCAAACACCTGAAACAAAAGAGAGGATACAACATCTTATGAGGCAGCTAGAAAGATATTAGGTAATAATAAAAAGTCAAAAGGATATTTTTTTTGTTTTGCATGAGATGAATTGTGATAGTTTGATTTTTAATTTTTACATTGACTAAACTAACAAAAAGTTCTTTTGTATGTAGCGTTTTCTGGCACTTGCTGAATCTGGTGTTGGTGGTAGTGGGACACAAGGGCAAGAGATTGCCCAACAACCCTCTTGTACACCTTCTACTCCTTTAGGTGCCAGGCAAGAAACACACCCTGCCCAAGTAGACACCCAGCCAACCGCTGAACGTGTTGGCAATGATGAGGCTGATATGGCCAACTACATTATTGCGTTTCCTGGAGCTACACGTGTCAGCTCCACAGGGACCATTAATGGCATGTTGTTGGTGAACAATGAAGGTGTCCCTATAAAGCATGTACAACTCCCAGGTAAATTTTAATATTTTAACTATTTCATTTACTTTATCTAAAACATATTTATCATGATTTTTATTTTTAAATTAATGATAATATCTTCTTTTTCTTTTGGTTTTATTCTGTGTAGGAAACATTGAGTTCTACAGGATTCTGGAGAGCCATGCGTTGGTAATTTTTGGCCCAACCATACGTACAGGGTGGAATTCCCAGAATTCCAACCTGAAAAAAGAACTTCTAGATTATCTAGAAGCCCTTTTTGGGGTCGTCACATTTGACAGAAAAGCGGTGGCTCGGGTAGCCAACAAATATTTGAAATATACCAGGGACACCTATAGGACGCAATTGCAATTTAACCCTAGATATGAGCGTCCTCTCGCAGTTTCAGAGAGTGAGTGGAGAGCACTGATCCATGACGGAAAAGAGAAAAGGGCAAAGAAAGAAGGAAAAATGCCAACTGGACCCGCAAGGTAAATTACAACTTTAATTCAATAGCTTTAATTTTCTTTATGTCTAAAATAAAAGTGTGCTACGTCATATCTGACTTCAATATTTTGATGCTAGGTTTCCTGACACCTCAAAGCAACCAAAGCTAGGATTGAGAAAAAGGGCCATCACAAGCTAGGCTAGGTTGGCTACTTGAAATTAGCTACAATAATTGTAATTAAGTAGCTAAACATCTTATAATTAATTGTATCGCCTTCCAACGTTTTTGTAATCCTATCAAATATGATTAAAAATACACAATCATATGTAATGTAGGGTGATGACTTCGGAACAGAAACTACAGAGGAAGATAAAAATATCACTTTCCATTTCGGCTATCAAGCCGTAGTTGAATGTCGCAGAAGCTTGGGGCAGGTCCCAAGATCCAGAATGCCTGATAAGGTAAAACATTAACCTTTCAATATGTTTGTTTTCTTCCATAAATTTAATGTCTAACAACTTTGTTTAAATCAGGGGAGCAGCACTACCGACGAGGCAAATAACCCAGTTTTAGAGCCAGATGTAGATGATCCTCATGTGCAACCTGATCATTGTAGTGGGGACCAGGCCGACAATGCTACTATCAGTGAGGGCCGTGACGGTAATTAATTTCCACTTATATTTTTTTCTAATTATACCTTTATGGTTGTCCTTATAACGTTTTTTGTTTAAATGACAGAGAATGTTTCCCTTGAGGATCTTACCACCAGAGAGGAAGATAGGGCAACAGTCCCAACGGCGACAACTGGTGCACCAGGTAAATAATCTCATTGCAATTTTTTTTATTAATATTACCGAACTAGTTCAATGATATTTAAAAATGACAATTAAAATTTAATATTATCTGTTTTTGTAGGCGATGCCCCGTCACTGGATGAGACCAGACATCGTGACTACGCAACTAGGTCAGCGGCGACAACTGGTGCACCAGGTAAATAATCTCATTGCAATTTTTTTATTATTAATATTACCGAACTAGTTCAATGATATTTAAAAACTGACAATTAAAATTTAATATTATCTGTTTTTGTAGGCGATGCCCCGTCACTGGATGAGACCGGACATCGTGACTACACAACTAGGTCAGCGGCGACAACTGGTGCACCAGGTAAATAATCTCATTGCAATTTTTTTTATTAATATTACCGAACTAGTTCAATGATATTTAAAAACTCACAATTAAAATTTAATATTATCTGTTTTTGTAGGCGATGCCCCGTCACTGGATGAGACCAGACATCGTGACTACGCAACTAGGTCAGCAGTGCGGGTCGAAAGGCATGAAACGGGAGCAGAGCACGATGATATTGATGATGTAATTAGGAGCTTTAGAAATAGGAAGAAGAAAAAGAAATTTTGATAATGTAAAATATTGTATTATTATAAGACAAACGTTACCATACTTGGAACGTTTTTTGCATTATATAAAAAACTCATTTATCATACTATTTTTATGTCAAGAATTAATTGCAATGTTTCCTTGCATACTTTTTGTTGAATTGTTTTTTTATTAGTTATTGAATATTTTTTTTTATGCTCATGAAAGTAAAAAATGAAATATAGATTGGGTATTGGGGAATTGAGAGTGATGTGAGGGGGGGGGAGGGGCCATAAGAGCTTCCACCTTCCCGTGGTTGGCCCTGTTTAGTAGAGAATAATTTATTGGAGCGATTTAATCTTGGAGCAAACCTCCCTTGATCCAGCGTAGCAACAAAAAAGTCATTGTTGACTTAGTTGCTACTCTTTCAGATCGTGGGAGGCTTGTTCCAAGTTCATGCGACTCTAATAAATTGTTCTTGAAACGAAGAGGAGCTTATTCAGGTATGTTTTGACATTTTCAACATATGTTCTAACATTATCATAAGAATGCATCTTAGAGTAAAAATACTACATCAATTACTTGTATTTATTGTATAGATAATGATGGATTTTGATTGACTTGGCAGTGCAGGTACAAATCCTCTTGCATCATGAGCAATACAACTTGTCAACCAGGGTCATGTTCAGGATATTTTTGCTTGTGCGCTTGACCAAGTTCGTAATGTCGCATTTTGTAAGTTCCTTTACAGTTCATAATTCAATATTAAGCTTGTTCATGATTATTATCTAGGTTTTTTGTATGTGTTTTTTCATCTATTTGATTGTAAGCAACTCTGCATGTTTTCTGTTGTTCACTATGATTTCTCCCATTACCACTCCCAGGATGAATCCGACTTTATTGTTACATAGGTTACTTTATTGTTACTATGATTTCTCCATTTACGATTTCATAGGTTACATCATGTAAAGTTGTCAATCTCAGGTTGGTGATGAGCTTTAGTTCTCCAGATTTGGGGCTTTTCTGATATTTTCTCCCTCATGTCATTCCTGCATCACCTCGTTGTTTGAGCATGCCAATTTTCTACCACTTGTACCAATTGGCACATGTCAATCTCTTAGTGGTGCCACATTTCACCTATTTTCAGTGAGAGTTTAGGGTTTCTCTAACATAGCTTCAGAAATCCGATTCAGTGCCTGCTTGAATATCATCACATAATACTCATGGTTTGGATTGATGAGCATGTTTTGAATGGTTGGTTGATTCATAAGAACCACCCATATAGTCATCTTGAGATATTTCAGAATTTTTCTCGGGTTTCCTTTTTCATCGTTTCTAGTGGGTGGGATGGTGTGGGGTGATCCATCAATACTAGTGCTCTTGTAGTAGGGAATTTGTTTTTGGGGATATAAAGGAGCATTTGATGTAGATATCCCATTGGATACATTCATAGATGGGCACGAGAGGTCAAGAATTTAAATTAAAAATATGCAACCTCTAGCATGGCAACCTGAAGGCCGCGAGAGACACTGGTTAAAGATTGTTTTGTGCTGGCCTTAATATAGTCGTGATTTCTTTCTATTATCTTAATGCAAATATATAGTCCGGTCTCATTTAAATGAGGATTGTGGTTGTATTTCTCTTTGGTTGTTTCTCTCTTAATGCTCCATAAGTTGCCAAAAGTTGCGATAGTTGTTTAGTTTGCCTGTTACAACTTAAAAGTGGTTTTTAGCAATGGGAGTCATGTTTTTAAGGTTCATACTAATATGAAGATCTTGTAATTCTATATTCAGGATAAGAGAAGATGGCCTCTGCTTTGGGCAGTATGACAACAATTGCCACATCTACCTCATTGGGTAACAATGGAAAGGGGAAAAAGTTGGGTGCAACGTTTGATAATTATGGCAGACAATTGTCTTCTCTTTCAGTTTTTTCACCCATTTCCTTTAATCGCTCAAGCAGAAGAGGGACTCTGAGATTATGCGACAGAGAGAAGGTAGTTAATACAAGAGCTATGGAAAAGGAGTTGTACTTCAACAAGGATGGCTCAGTGACAAAAAAATTGCAGGTCAGAGAAAAAATTATGTTTAAAGGAAGGTCACCTGCACGTGAAACTTCACTGCGGTGGATCTTTCCTTGTCCACTTATATTCAATTTTAATGTGTTATTTTAATTTTTCATGGAGGGTTGTTTTGGCATATGGTATGGCATTCAATTGCACACTTACTGAAAGCATTGTCAATTTGTCTTGCAGGCGGTGTGAACAAACTTGCTGATCTTGTTGGAGTCACCCTTGGGGCGAAGGGAAAAATGTTGTCTTGGAGAGCAAGCATGGTTCTCCGAAAATAGTTATTGATGGTGTGACAATAGCTAAGGAGGTAATTTGTAGATGTGTGCTCTGGTTTTCTTTTTAACGTTGTATTAGTTCCCCCTCTTAAATGTCTTAGATTTGGTAGGCATAATTTGAAAACTCAAAGGTGAAAGGAAACATATTTGTTACCCAGTGGTCTACTTGGCCTATGGACTAGACACATTAGAGTAATGCATAAAGCTTTTCACAACAATAAAAGGAAAGGGTTATGGATGAGTCAAATTTTATTGTTATTGACAGTGTAATGAAATGTATCTCAATGCTATGGTTTTGGCCTTTTTATTGGTTGAATTAGAGGACCCAGTTGAAAATATTGAGGCCAAGTTGGTAAGGCAAGTTGCGGCAAAGACAAATGATTTAGCTGGGGATGGAACCACAACATCTGTTGTTCTTGCACATGTTGGAATATTGAAAAATTCCAGAACAATGAATGGAGAATAAATCTCCCTTCTTTTAACACAGAGAAAATAAAATTTTCTTTGACAGGAGACAGAGTTTCAATACTTTGAAAACAAACTTCTATTCCCTTCAATAACTCAAAAAAAAACTATTACACTTCTTCCTCACTGAGAGGGATTACAAAATTATGACTACTACAAAATGCAATGCATAAAACCAACTCACTGTCTGTTCAAAACAAACATACTCTGTCTCTAAAACACTCTGTTGTGTTTTTCACTTTCGCACTGCTGTGCATACACACTTAAAAAGTTACACTCAGTCTTTCACTTTTTACACATTGTTGTGTAATAAAAAATTTACGTACTGTCTATAAAAAAAACTACCAAGCTTTTTTGTCCTTTTTATTTTTATATGCCGTAACATATAAAACATATTATAATAAACCATCTTTTAAAAAAAATAAAATTAAAACTAAATTCTATGGCCCACCTTTCATTTCGCATATGATATATATATAACATATGTTTAAAACATATGTATATATTAAAGCATACATAAAATTAAATTATCAAAACATTAAAGAACCCTTTCCGTCGGACTTCAAAAGTCTGAATAGATTGAATTTCAAACCAAATTCGCATTCCAAAATGGGATGTTGACGTCTGCCTAATTTTAACTCGAATTCTCAATCCAATGTGCCCTATAAAAAATTCGGGTCCGGTTTTCAGGTTTTCAGATTCCCTTCAATTTCATGCGATCCAATATTAATGCTCCCCGTGTCCTCCTTTTGAATTTACAAAACTGTCGGGTAAATTTCTGTTTGTTTAATTTCTGGTTGGTGAATTGCGTTAATGCTGGCTGTTGTGTTTAAATACAATTCTGTACAGAAATATGGCTGTGGCCGTCTACAAAAAAAACTTGCGGGAATTTTAAATGCTGAATTAAATTTCTGGATGGCATGCAAGCAACCTCCAAAAAAAAATGTTGCTGCTGCATCCGTCCTTCTGCTGCAGCAGTTGAAGTTAAAATTCAACAGCACAGGGTTTAATAAGTGAGAGTGTAAAGGTAACTTTTTGTCGATAGTACTGGATTAAGATCATCTATTCATTTTTGTAGGGTCTTATGGTGTTTGGTTTTTTAGTTTTGGGTTGGGCTTATTGAGTCTAAGATAGTTTTTGAGTGAAAAAATTGCTATCGGGTATTAAAAAATTTTGGTTCTTTTGTCAAAATTTATGAGCTTGTTAGGAAATACAAAACTGACAATGGTTGTATCTTAAATTTGTGGAAAATAATTTGAAATGAAACCTTTTTGTTTAGGTTGTTGCAGCAGGTGCAAATCCCGTTCAAATTACTAGGGGCATTGACAAGACAATAAAGGCCCTTGTTTCGGAACTCAAAATTTTGTCAAAGGAGGTAAACGCTTGCCTTTGGAGTAGGCTGGTTTTCCTTTTTGCTGATGGTTTGGTGTATCTAATTGAATTAGTTGCCTAAGGTATTTTTGGTTGCAAACTCCTTTTCATTTTTCATACGGTATTGGCCTTGTGGAATACATTTGATTGTGTGGTCTTGTTAGATCTACAACATTTGTAGTTGTTTAGTCTTATGGCCGAGGTGCACTTTTATTATGGAAATAGTTGATGCAATATTGTCATTTAATCCTTACTGCAGGGTAGCATGTTGAGAAGTTTCTTGTGAAACATTTGGTATTCAAAATGACACTTGTTCCTATACAGCATCATGCACTTGACTTCAAAATTCATATTCAAAGTGTGCCAGACAATTCTTGCAAAATTTCAAATATTTATGTTGTTTTAAACCATTATCTTTTTCATGTATTGGATGCTGAAAATGAGAAAAAGACTTTGGTATGAAACCAATTGGTGAATAATTTCCAGCGAAACAACCACTTCCAAGACATGATTTAGAAGTAGAACATATGTACTTATGAAGCATATGTACTTAAGATTGCTTTTCTAAATAGTAACATTGTAGATAACCTTAAAAACATTTGTTAACTATTTTTGTTTGACCATTTGATTGTGTTTGATATGTAGAACTCATGGCAGCTAGTGTTTCTCCACTCATATTAAACAATTATTTCCAAAATTTTCTTGTTGCTATTACTTTAGGAAAACCATGAAGACTATGAATTTCTTTCACGGAAACTTCTGCCACTTGGCTTGTTGTTTATGTACTTTGAGCTCTACAAAAAAAATCTACAAAATTTGTCTATATAAATGACCACAAAAATGTAATACTTACCTTTATATTTCAGTAACCCTGTAATAAAGTCTATTGATATATCTTCTAGTCTTTTAATATGTATGTGGAATGGTTGAAGTAACCCTAGAGATTTTACTATCTCTCTTTTATTTATTATGCAAACCCGACCTTCTCTTACAAAATTTTGAATATCTTTCTTCATTCCTTCCAAAAATATATTTTTTGATCCTTTGAGATGTTTTAAGGAACCCTGCGTCCTACCATCAGAGAGACATGGGACTCCCTTAATATTTGTTTATTTAGATATGCTTGCGTGCATAAAAATATTCTACATTTGCACCAAAGTATATCTCTCTTTCACTCCCAATGCTCCATAGAGTTCATCCCATCCTTTATAAATTTTAGTTTTTGTTTAGTACTATTGTCATTTTTCCATTATGGCAAGCTTCTTCTAGCCCCCTAGGAATAGAAAATGTAATTGGATATAAATTTGAGGCCTCTTCTATTTTAGAAAGAGCATCATGTACTAAATTTTCCTTACCCTTTTTGCAGATTATCTCAAAATTAAAACTTTTCATTTTTCTCCTCATTTTTGTTAATCTTCCAATGAAATCCATAGCTTCAAAAAATACTTTATGCTATCATGGTATATCTTGACTTTAAAGTACCTCCCAGTGATATACTATCCCCATTTTTTATTTCATGTAATATTGCTTCCATTTATTTTCATACGTAGATTTCACCAAATATTTTCTTTGAATTCCTTGCTTTTAAAAGCCAATGATATCCCTTATTGTGTTAATGTTACGTAAATTCCTTGTCCTAGTGCCTCACACTCTACTATGAATGTTTTACCAAAACTAGGTGCAACCGATGTTGGTGTAGAAGACATGGCATCCATTAAAAGAGAGAATGCCAAAGTAGCCTCCTCATTCCATATAAATGATATTTTCTTCAAGAGATATGTGAGTGGACTTGAAATGCATGCATAATTCTTAAAAAATGATCAATAATATCATGTAAGTTTAAAAAATATTCTAAGAACCTTGATTTTCTTAGGAATAGGTCATTTTGTAATAGCTTCACTACTACATTTGGCGAAAATTCCGACACTTGGTTTCGACGCTTTTGACCAAATGTCGGAAATTTTCCCAAATTTTTTCCATCCCGCCCGAAACCGTCGCTATACCGACGTCTATAGAAAAGTGTCGCAATACCGACACTTAAACAAGTGTCGCAATTGCGATGTTTAAAGGAAGACGTCGCAATTGCGACACCATGGCCCAAAGCGTCGCTATTGAGACGACTCTAAACGTCGCAACTGCGACACAATGTCTAGGTGTCACCATTGCGACGTTTGGAGGCACCCGTCCTAATAGCGACGCCTTTTCCGCCGTCGGTATAGCGACAGTTATTTTCGCGCTACATAAAAATACCAAACTTATATGGGCCCTACATAAAAATTCGAAACTTATATGCGCGCTACATAAAAATGTTTCGTATTTGTCGCAATAGCTACGTTTGATATCACGCGTGCATTCGCCCTCTGCTCTTGCAGAACAACATTTTCCCTCAGCATTCGCGCTCAGCTCTTGCAGAACAGCATTTGCCCTCAGCATTCGCCCTCAGCGTTCGCCCTCAGCTCTTGCAGAACAGCATTCGCCCTCAGCTCTTGCAAAATGGTAAGTTCTTACTGCAGGCCCTTCCTCCTCTAGTAGGGTTGACTCTATTTGGGTTTTTTTGGTCAATTCCATTGGATTGTGTTAGGCTGTAGGGTTCTCTCTAGATGTCAAGAATCAAGATTCAATACCCTCTATTATCTTCATCACCCAATACAAGATTTAAATTTTTCCCAAAAAAACGCTTATTAATTTGGCAGCCATTATTTCTCCCTGCTTTAAAAACCCTACATTTAAATGAAAACAAGCATTGCATTTCAACTACAAAAATCTATTAGTGTTCAAATGTACATGTGTGCTACATTAACGTCTGATATCACGCGCGCATTCGCCCTCAGCTCTTGCAGAACACCATTCGCCCTCAGCATTCGCCCTCAGCTCTTGCAGAACAGCATTCGCCCTGAGCTCTTGCAGAACAGCATTCGCCCTCAGCATTCGCCCTGAGCTCTTGCAGAACAGCATTCGCCCTGGATTCGCCCTCAGCTCTTTCAGAACAACATTCGCCCTGCATTCGCCCTCAGCTCTTGCAGAACAACCTTTGCCCTCAGCATTCGCCCTCAGCGTTCGCCCTCAGCTCTTGCAGAACAACATTCGCCCTCAGCGTTCGCCCTCAGCTCTTGCAGAACAACATTCGCCCTCAGCTCTTGCAAAATGGTAAGTTCTTACTGCAGGCCCTTCCTCCTATAGTAGGGTTGACTCTATTTGGGTTTTTTGGTCAATTCTATTGGATTGTGTTAGGCTGTATGGTTCTCTCTAGATGTCAAGAATCAAGATTCAATACCCTCTATTATCTTCATCACCCAATACAAGATTTAAATTTTTCCCAAAGAAACGCTTATTAATTTGGCAGCCATTATTTCTCCCTGCTTTAAAAACCCTACATTTAAATGAAAACAAGCATTGCATTTCAGCTACAAAAATCTATTAGTGTTCAAATGTACATGTGTGCATCACTTGTGTAGGGTATTCCTTTTCCACTTTCACATTATCCAAGAATGTGTGCAGTATAGTTCATATTTTTGTGATTTAGATTATCTTGAAAAAGGAAAGGTAAATTATTTCCCATGGAAAAAGAAGGTTTTCCCTTTTTATAGGTTGTTTGGACTTACGTGGAAAAAATTATGGTATGCCTTTCATATTATGTAGTTTAAATTTGAATTAACATATTATTCTACATGAAAATATAATTACCTATGTGATCTCCTTCATCACTAATTAAAATTATAGGGTTTCAATTTCCTAGACTCTAACTCATCTGATGCTAAATTCTAGGTTCTCATTGGTGGATCACTCTTCCATTGATTTCCTTTCCCTCTGGATCTTGTCATACTTTAAAAGTCATCGATGATACATATATTATTTCAGGTATCCCAAAAGGCTTTATAGTAGAACATATTGTGAAGTTTTTTTGACACTTGAGGATTCTTTTTAGAACTGCAACGCGGTCTATGCTATTGAGTTATATATCAAGCAACTTGTCCTTAATAACCACACTATGAGGTAGGTTCAACCAGTTTGAACTTGTTGGGACATAGCATATGAAGTTGTGTGATGAGTCCATATCACAGGTCTATTATGGTGAAAAAAGTGAAGACAAGTAATGATAGTTATTATGTTAACATTACTAGAAACATTTTCAAAATTATCCATGCTATCAAGATGTCAAAATTCCAGGCATTAGGTGTCAATACTCGTAGCTAATAGATAATAATAATAATATAAAAAAATCACAGCTTTATTCTTGAAATATGATTGTTACACATTGGTAACCTAGTTCATGAGTTACTATCACCCAAAGATTGCAAAACAAACTTAAAATATAAATTAAACCAACATGAGAATCCAACTAAGGGTTTCTCGACAAAATCATGCCATAACCTGGCATTTTGAAACCAAAATTTGAATCCATCATAAGTAATACAATGCAAACTTAGATGGATTTTCAATGCATGTTTGCATGCTACACTTATTCTCTGTCTAGATATCATTTTTTAAATGGAACCATTAGTCAAGCCCACAGTCCTTTTTATGTGAAAAATTTCAGCTCTATTTGAGCTCTTTTTTGCTCCACCACCTCCATAAACCAGTGTTACATGGGGTCTCGCCCCCCACCTAGGGGTCTAGATTCCTCGCCCCCTCGCGCTCCGGGGTCTTGGGGACTTCTAGGGGATGTTTCCCTCATGCCCCCTCACGTCCCCTCACCGCCCCTTTTAGTTTATGGTTTCGTGTTAAAAGTTGATGTGCCACTTAGCATATTTGAGAATCCAAGTGATTCTGATTCAGATGGTGACATGGCTGATCTTGATATATTCGTGCAGAAGTTGGATGCAGAGACTAGTGGGGCATTAACTTGAGCATTTATGCTCATTTATCAGTATGATGATATCATTTGATATTCATATGTTATGTTTTATGTTTTATGTTTCGGACATAACTTATTTGCGTTTAAGTTTTATGTTTCAGACTTGAGTTGTAAACTTCAGTTTAAACTCTATTTTGAATCTTGATATAATATGTCATATGATATCTTAAACTTTATTTTCATTGTACATTGTTAGTAGTTACATTAATGATTATATAGTTACAAACTTACAAACTTACATGCATGATTGTATGATGTATGTTTAACTTTTAACTTTTAAATTTGTTTCAATTATATGATTCATCATTCATCGATTTGTAATTTTATCATTTATGATTTATCTTTCATGATGCAAGTGTATGATGACTGTATATACATTCCTTGCAAAAATATAGTTACATTTTAAATATTAAATTTTATAATTTTTATGACCCCGACGTCCCCCCACGTTTCCTGAAAATTGGTAGGGAGCTTTTGCATAGGCCGCTCCTGCGCTCCCTCGTCCCCTCGCTCCCACCTCCAGGGGACTTGGTGGAACATTGCCATAAACATATGCAAACATATATCATGATCTTGGAATTCCATTACATATGTATGTGCCAATGTTCCATAATCTTGCCCCATCATCAATTTAAGAAATTTCCATTGACTATCAAATTATGGAGGGGGGGAACTTTTTGCTGCAACATTTAGCTCAAAATCAGGGACCATCTTCGTATGAGGTGAATGAGAACTATAGATATTTGAAGAAGTAGATTAGTGCCTTTTCCTCTAGCCATGGAGTCATATACAATCATCCATCACAAAAATTTGTCTTTGTTCATTCTCACCTTGAAAGTTGCAAAAAATCATGCCCTAATTGAAACGACACTAAATTTGAAAGATATAATAAAAATGCAAGCTAGAATTGCCCTATTAATACAAAGGGAAAACCTTCCTACCTACCCTAACTGAGATAAATTTTGATTGAATAGGAAACATGATATTTCCTATGGAGTTGATCCAACAACTTGTTAAATGTATGGGACTAAATCATGCATTTGATTTCCGGGGAAACATGCGCATGAAGAGAAAAAGTGCAGAATTAATGGAAAATCCATACATGCCACTTATAAAAACTACACCGAAAGGTCAAAAAATACTTAAGGCCTTAACTTAATTTGAATCCAAAAATGACAAAACGGGATTAGTGAAAACACGAGAGTGGTGTGGGTGAACAACATAAATAAAAAGTGAAGATACCTTTCCCCAAGATGCCTTTGTCACCGTTGTATAAAACATGTTTCCCTTTCCCTTTATACATGCAAGTGAATGCATTATAGGTATGGTGTTTTCCCAGAATAGGAGAAGCCTACTTAAATATATCATTCGTGGATTGAATGTTTGGGTGCCTTAATGTGCAATGACATGTTTCCAGGACTGAATTCAGTGCAAGGCATATTTGAAACTCTAACTCTGTCTTCCGGTGTCTTATTAGAAATTATTTCAGTTTTCATTTTGTGTTTTCAAGTTAGATATTGTTTTCAAGTTTTTACATTTATAATTTTATTGCAATGTGGCGGACTGATCAGAGCAGTGCAGGAACAACCCCGAGACAGGATGATCGCGGAAAGAGGCCAGCGGAAGAACATGTAAAGTGCCAGCATTGCTCTATCTTTAGGTATTTTAGTTATTTACATAATTGAAATAATATTAATTTTGTTCAAATATGAAGACACCTAGCCATGCTACGCCTGATGATTCCCTCTTTGAGGAAGAGCTTTTTTCATCCCTATCTCCAGTGTTGTTGTTGCAAAAAAAGGCACGAGATGCAAGGTCGGAATTTAATGCTTTGATAGATGCGCCTCAAACACCTGAAACAGAAGAGAGGATACAACATCTTATGAAGCAGCTAAATAGATATCAGGTAATAATAAAAAGTCAAAAGGATATTTTTTTTGTTCTGCATGAGATGAATTGTGATAGTTTGATTTTTAATTTTTACATTGACTAAACTAACAAAAAGTTCTTTTGTATGTAGCGTCTTTTGGCATTTGCTGAACCCGGTGTTGGTGGTAGTGGGACACAAGGGCAAGAGATTGCCCAACAACCCTCTCGTACACCTTCTACTCCTTTAGGTGCTAGCCAAGAAACACACCTTGCCCAAGCTGACACCCAACCAACTGCTGAACGTGTTGGCAATGATGAGGCTGATATGGCCAGCTACATTATTGCGTTTCCTGGAGCTACACGTGTCAGCTCCACAGGGACCATTAATGGCACGTTGTTGGTGAACGATAAGGGTGTCCCTATAAAGAATGTACAACTCCCAGGTAAATTTTAATATTTTAACTATTTCATGTACTTTATCTAAAACATATTTATCATGATTTTTATTTTTAAATTAATGATAATATCTTCTTTTTCTTTTGGTTTTATTCTGTGTAGGAAACAATGAGTTCTACGGGATTCTGGAGAGCCATGCGTTGGTAATTTTTGGCCCAACCATACGTACAGGGTGGAATTCCCAGAATTCCAACCTGAAAAAAGAACTTCTAGATTATCTAGAAGCCCTTTTTGGGGTCGGCACATTTGACAGAAAAGCGGTGGCTCAGGTAGCCGGAAAATATTTGAAATATACCGGGGACACCTATAGGACGCAATTGCAATTTAACCCTAGATATGAGCGTCCTCTCGCAGTTTCAGAGAGTGAGTGGAGAGCACTCATCCATGACGGAAAAGAGAAAGGGGCAAAGAAAGAAGGAAAAATGCCAACTGGACCCGCAAGGTAAATTACAACTTTAATTCAATAGCTTTAATTTTCTTTATGTCTAAAATAAAAGTGTGCTACGTCATATCTGACTTCAATCTTTTGATGCTAGGTTGCCTGACACCTCAAAGGCAACCAAAGCTAGGATAGAGAAAGAGGGCCATCACAAGCTCGGCCAGGGTGGCTACTTGAAATTAGCTGCAAGAATTGTAATTAAGTAGCTAAACATCTTATAATTAATTGTATCGCCTTCCAATGTTTTTGTAATCCTATCAGATATGATTAAAAATACACAATCATATATAATGTAGGGTGATGACTTTGGAACAATAACTACAGAGGAAGATAAAAATATTTCTTTCCGTTTTGGCTATCAAGCTGTAGTTGAACGTCGCAGAAGCTTGGGGTAGGTCCCAAGATCTACAATGTCTGATAAGGTAAAACATTAACCTTTCAATATTTTTGTTTTCGTCCATAAATTTAATGTCTAACAACTTTGTTTAAATCAGGGGAGCAACACTACCGACGAGGTAAATAACCCAGTTTTAGAGCCGGATGTAGATGATCCTCTCGTGCAACCTGATCATTGTAGTGGGGACCAGGCCGACAATGCTGCTATCAGTGAGGGCCGTGACGGTAATTAATTTCCACTTATAATTTTTTCTAATTATACCTTGATGGTTGTCCTTATAACGTTTTTGTTTAAATGACAGAGAATGTTTCCCTTGAGGATCTTACCACCAGAGAGGAAGACAGGGCAACAGTCCCAACGGCGACAACTGGTGCACCAGGTAAATAATCTCATTACAATTTTTTTTATTAATATTACCGAACTAGTTCAATGATATTTAAAAACTGACAATTAAAATTTAATATTATTTGTTTTTGTAGGCGATGCCCCATCACTGGATGAGACCAGACATCGTGACTACACAACTAGACATCGTGACTACACAACTAGGTCAGTGGTGACAACAGGTGCACCAGGTAAATAATCTCATTGCAATTTTTTTTATTAATATTACCGAACTAGTTCAATGATATTTAAAAGCTGACAATTAAAATTTAATATTATCTGTTTTTGTAGGCGATGCCCCGTCACTGGATGAGACCAGACATCGTGACTACGCAACTAGGTCAGCAGTGCGGGTCGAAAGGCACGAAACAGGAGCAGAGCACGATGATATTGATGATGTAATTAGGAGCTTTAGAAATAGGAAGAAGAAAAGAAAATTTGATAATGTAAAATATTGTATTATTATAAGACAAACGTTACCATACTTGGAACGTTTTTTGCGTTATATAAAAAACTCATTTATCATACTATTTTTATGTCGAGCATTAATTGCAATGTTTCCTTGCGTACTTTTTGTTGAATTGTTTTTTTATTAGTTATTGAATATTTTTTTTTATGCTCATGAAAGTAAAAAATGAAATATAGATTGGGTATTGGGGAATTGAGAGTGATGTGAGGGGGGGGGAGGGGCCATAAGAGCTTCCACCTTCACATGGTTGGCCTTGTTTAGTAGAGAATAATTTATTGGAGTGATTTAATCTTGGAGCAAACCTCCCTCAATCCAGCATAGCAACAAAAAAGTCACTGTTGACTTAGTTGCTACTCTTTCAGATCGTGGGAGGCTTGTTCCAAGTTCATGCGACTCCAATAAATTGTTCTTGAAAAGAAGAGGAGCTTATTCAGGTATGTTTTGACATTTTCAACATATGTTCTAACATTATCATAAGAATGCATCTTAGAGTAAAAAATACTACATCAATTACTTATATTTATTGTATAGATAATGATGGATTTTGATTGACTTGGCAGTGCAGGTACAAATCCTCTTGCATCATGAGCAATACAACTTGTCAACCAGGGTCATGTCCAGGATATTTTTGCTTGTGCGCTTGACCGGGTTCGTAATGTCACATTTTGTAAGTTCCTTTACAGTTCATAATTCAATATTAAGCTTGTTCATGATTATTATCTAGGTTTTTTGTATGTGTTTTTCATCTATTTGATTGTAAGAAACTCTGCATGTTTCCTGTTGTTCACTATGATTTCTCCCATTACCACTCCCAGGATGAATCCGACTTTATTGTTACATAGGTTACTTTATTGTTACTCTGATTTCTCCATTTACGATTTCATAGGTTACATCATGTAAAGTTGTCAATCTCGGGTTGGTGATGAGCTTTAGTTCTCCAGATTTGGGGCTTTTCTGATATTTTCTCCCTCATGTCATTCCTGCATCACCTCGTTGTTTGAGCATGCCAATTGTCTACCACTTGTACCAATTGGCACATGTCAATCTCTGAGTGGTGCCACATTTCACCTATTTTCAGTGAGAGTTTGGGGTTTCTCTAACATAGCTTCAGAAATCCGATTGAGTGCCTGCTTGAATATTGTCACATAATACTTATGGTTTGGATTGATGAGCATGTTCTGAATGGTTGGTTGATTCATAAGAACCACCCATAAATCTCCTTTCCTCTAACACACAGAAAATAAAAATTTCTTTGACAGGAGACAGAGTTTCAATACTTTGAAAACAAACTTCTATTCCCTTCAATAACTCAAAAAAAAACTATTACACTACTTCCTCAGTGAGAGGGATTACAAAATTATGACTGCTACAAAACGCAGTGCATAAAACCAACTCACTGTCTGTTCAAAACAAACATACTCTGTCTCTAAGACACTCTGCTGTGTTTTTCCCTTTCACACTGTTGTGCATACACACTTAAAAAGTTACACTCGGTTTTTCACTTTTTACACACTGCTATGTAATAAAAAATTTACGTACTGTCTATAAAAAAAACTACCAAGCTTTTTCGACCTTTTTATTTTTATATGCCTGAACATATAAAACATATTATAATAAACCCTCTTTTAAAAAAAATAAAATTAAAACTAAATTCTATGGCCCACCTTTCATTTCGCATATGATATATATATAACATATGTTTAAAACATATGTATATATTAAACTATCAAAACATTAAAGAACCATTTCCGTCGGACTTCAAAAGTCTGAATAGATTGAATTTCAAACCAAATTCGCGTTCCAAAATGGGATGCTGACGTCTGCCTAATTTTAACTCGAATTCTCAATCCAATGTGCCCTATAAAAATTCGGGTCCGGTTTTCAGGTTTTCAGATTCCCTTCAATTTCATGCGATCCAATATTAATGCTCCACGTGTCCTCCTTTTGAATTTACAAAACTGTCGGGTAAATTTCTGTTTGTTTAATTTCTGGTTGGTGAATTGCGTTAATGCTGGCTGTTGTGTTTAAATACAATCCTGTACAGAAATATGGGTGTGGCCGTCTACAAAAAAAACTTGCAGGAATTTTAAATGCTGAATTAAATTTCTGGATGGCATGCAAGCAACCTCCAAAAAAAAATGTTGCTGCTGCATCCGTCCTTCTGCTGCAGCAGTTGAAGTTAAAATTCAACAGCACAGGGTTTAATAAGTGAGGGTGTAAAGGTAAATTTTTGTCGATAGTACTGGATTAAGATCATCTATTCATTTTGTAGGGTCTTATGGTGTTTGGTTTTTTAGTTTTGGGTTGGGCTTATTGAGTCTAAGATAGTTTTTGAGTGAAAAAATTGCTATCAGGTATTAAAAAATTTTGGTTCTTTTGTCAAAATTTATGAGCTTGTTAGGAAATACAAAACTGACAATGGTTGTATCTTAAATTTGTGGAAAATAATTTGAAATGAAACCTTTTTGTTTAGGTTGTTGCAGCAGGTGCAAACCCCATTGAAATTACTAGGGGAATTGACAAGACAATAAAGGCCCTTGTTTCAGAACTCAAAATTTTGTCAAAGGAGGTAAACGCTTGCCTTTTGAGTAGGCTGGTTTTCCTTTTTGCTGATGGTTTGGTGTATCTAATTGAATTAGTTGACTAAGGTATTTTTGGTTGCAAACTTCTTTTCATTTTTCATACAGTATTGGCCTTGTGGAATACATTTGATTGTGTGGTCTTGTTAGATCTACAACATTTGTAGTTGTTTAGTCTTATGGCCGAGGTGCACTTTTATTATGGAAATAGTTGATGCAATATTGTCATTTAATCCTTACTGCAGGGTAGCATGTTGAGAAGTTTTTGTGAAACATTTGGTATTCAAAATGACACTTGATCCTATACAGCATCATGCACTTGACTTCAAAATTTATATTCAAAGTGTGCCAGACAATTCTTGCAAAATTTCAAATATTTAGGTTGTTTTAAACCATTATCTTTTCCATGTATTGGATGCTGAAAATGTGAAAAAGACTTTGGTATGAAACCAACTGGTGAATAATTTCCAGCACAACAACCACTTCCAAGACATGATTTAGAAGTAGAACAAATGTGCTTATGAAGCATAGAAAGATATCCTTGATGCATTGTCAATGTTTGGCTAGGGTTATTTTTTGGAGAAAATAACTCCTTATTCCTAGAATAGTGATCTTCAATACAAGTAAATGCCAGAGAAGAGAGATCATCGTGTGACGCAAAAAAACTGAAATTGGACCCCCAAGGAGAGCTGGTGTGTCTACAATCGCTGTGTCAGCATTTTCCCTTGGTGTACCCCGTTCTTTTCCTCCAGCCTGAGTCTTAATTGACTTCTTCTTTCTTCGGGTTTATTTATCAAATTCGTAGAATTTGATAAATAAATACTATCCACAATGTTTGGAATTTAATTTATATTCCCGACTTTATATTATCTCTAATCCTTATAACCAATGTTTAACTTTCAACACTTTGTATTTATACTCCACGTTTATTTTTAAATAAATAACTTGTAATGAACTTTCGGCTCTATATTTCACCACCCATCCTTACAACAATCACGCTCCAGACTTATGCTAATTATCCGCCAATCGTTTAATTAAACAATTTCATTATACTCCGGCCCCACCTATATATATCAATAACCAATCAAACACTCGTATCGTACCTAGCTATCCTCCGCACACCTTAGTTAACCTCCGGGCAAGTTCAACGTGCGACCACCGTCCGATGGCCCTTCTCCAAATCAACAACTCTTGGCAATTTCGCTCGGCTTCCAACGTCGGGCTTTAACGTGCGATGGCGTGGGTTAAACGGTTGTTTTCCGGGGTCACTTCGCCACGTGTCGCATTCCATATGGAATCGCTCGCGAATAGGAAATACCGCCTACTCCGCAAAAGCGGTGCGATATGGGCAACCCGCTTTTGTGATTCCGCTCGTGGTTTTGGTAGAGGGCTTGACCACGGGTGCATGTCTGGTTCCGCTATCCTTTTGTTTGTTAACTCATGTCCAATCCTCGGGTCGGGTTCCGAAAGCACAACAATTTTGTCTCTTTATTAAGCGGGATTTTAATATGTGTATTATCAAAGAAAACCAACACAAATTTTATAAGAAAATTGTTCAAAAGTCGAGCCCGCCGGACTTCAAACGGCGATAAACCATAATTAAAACCAAATTCGCGTTCCAAAATAGCCTGCTGACGTCGGCCAATTTTGTGACGCGAATTTCTTATCAAATTCGCCCTAATATTTTACGGGTCCGGATTTCCACTGCGCGAGCGGCCCAAACAAGGATCCGTTCCAATCAATTTTTGCCACGTGTCCTCAATAAAAACTTGCTCTGCTCCTGGCTGCGGGTGCATTTGATGGTGTTTAAGGTGATGGGACATGGATGTGGCGATTTCATATCAATCGCATTAACATTTAACGCTGTTCAATTAAGTTTTCACATCAAATCTAGATTAATTAATTTTTAACACTGTTCAAGATCGGACCTCCACTCCTCTGAGCGATTCCGCACGCTCCAATTTGATCCGTCCTTCGGCTCTCATTATTAATGATCAGAGATTCATTATGACGGTCGTCCTTTGATTGCATTGCAGACGGGTCGACATAAAAAATGGCGTTTAGCCATGGTTTTTCAGACAAGCCGGTTGCTGGATTACACTGTCTGGTAACTGCGATGATAAGGAGAAGTGGCCGGCGGAACTTCTGCCTAGACTTTGCTGCATATTTCCATTTCTCTCGGTTCTGTCTCTGTCTGTCTTCCTCTGTTAATTGGAATTCTTCTTCTTCGTCTCTTGTGCCCACTGCGCCTGAGATTGCACCCATGCCTCGCGTGCATCATAGGATGCGTTGCCGCAGGGGGAGCACTAGAGGTCAATCCCGGCGCGCTCCCTCCAGCACCTCAACAGAGATGACTTCCGGCCAGTCCAGTGATTATTACTTAGGTCGATATCCAAATACTAGGAGTTGGCGGGGTCGGCTTGTAGCATCTGGCCACCGTATGGATTCCCCTGCTCCTGGCTTCCCCACCGCTAGTTCACCTTCTCCCACGACGCGCACTGCGCAATTTTCCTTTGATTGCACTCTCAACCGCCCGCGAATCACAGCTGTAGTCACTGTGGTCTTTCGCGAGGAGGCCCAAACGGAGGAAGAATGCACCCGTCCGGCGGGTCTGAGCTCGGAAAAAGCCGGCCAGCATTCGGGCCTTCAGGAGGGGAGCCGTGGCATGCATGTGGAGGTAGCACCTAGCGATCCTGGACCTTCCGAAGGATGGTGCCGAATCGTGGAGGAACCGGCGGAGGATTAGTTTGGTTAATTTGTTTTTCTTGCTTAGCAGGCCCAGTTAATTGGGCTGCTTTTAGTTTATTTTACTGTGCTGGACCTTTAAGTAATATTTTTGAATTCTGTAAATTAAACGTTCAAGACTGGTTTCCCCGTATGAGAGCAGTCTTCTTAATTTTTTGATTTTTTGATGACAAATTTGCCATGAGTATGGCCAGGCAATGTTTTTGACTTCGGTGTAATTTTATTCGCAATGTTAATAGATTAACTTTACTTTGAATTCTCACATGATTAACGTTTTTCTTGATCTGTTCAAGGATTTTGGGTACTTTAATTTGTATTTGGAACAATGGACGTCGGTACTCTATCTGTTGCTTTACTGTTCTACATACTACTATTTCACTTTCTTATAGATGCCTCGGGCATATTTGAATGCTTTCTCAGATTGTCGATAATCTCCATGTGGACCGTTACTGGATTTTATATCATGTCCTGTATGTGACATGGGGTATTTTTCTCTCATTGTCTGGGGTGGGACTTCCACTTTTCTGGATGGATATTTGGGTTCCAATCTTCAGATGTGAAAATGTAATGACTTCATGGACTGTTTTACTTCATATAATATATTCAAAATAGCGTTTTTTCTCTTCTGAAAAAAAATGATTAATGTTTATCATTATGCCTTCAAAACTAGCGATGCTGGTCTATGTTGCTGGTTTATTGATATGGTCTGATGGTCTTTTTATATTTTGGACATATCACACTCCTCACATGATTAGCGTTTTTCTCTATTCGAGGATTTTGGGTACTTTAATTTGTATTTGGAACAATGGACGTCGGTACTCTATCTGTTGCTTTACTATTCTACATACTGCTATTTCACTTTCTTATAGATGCCTCGGGCATATTTGGATGCTTTCTCAGATTGTCGATAATCTCCATGTGGACCGTTATTGGGTTTTATATCAAGTCGCTGTATGTGACATGGGGTATTTTTCTATCATTGTCTGGGGTGGGACTTCCACTTTTATGGATGGATATTTGGGTTCCAATCTTAAGATGTGAAAATGTAATGACTTCATGGACTGTTTTACTTCATACAATATATTGAAAACATCATTTTTTCTCTTGTGAAAAAAAAAATGATTAATGTTTATCACTCTGCCTTCAAAACTAGCGATGCTGGTCTATGTTGTTGGTTTATTGATATGGTCTGATGGTCTTTTTATATTTTGGACATATCACACTCCTCACATGATTAGCGTTTTTCTCTGTTGCGGGATTTTGGGTACTTTAATTTGTATTTGGAACAATGGACATCGGTACTCTATCTGTTGCTTTACTATTCTACATACTGCTATTTCACTTTCTTATAGATGCCTCGGGCATATTTGGATGCTTTCTCAGATTGTCGATAATCTCCATGTGGGCCGTTACTGGATTTTATATCATGTCCCTGTATGTGACATGGGGTATTTTTCTATCATTGTCTGGGGTGGGACTTCCACTTTTCTGGATGGATATTTGGGTTCCAATCTTAGGATGTGAAAATGTAATGACTTCATGGACTGTTTTACTTCATACAATATATTCAAAACATCATTTTTTCTCTTGTGAAAAAAAAAATGATTAATGTTTATCACTCTGCCTTCAAAACTAGCGATGCTGGTCTATGTTGCTGGTTTATTGATATGGTCTGATGGTCTTTTTATATTTTGGACATATCACACTCCTCACATGATTATGATTAGCTTTTTTCTCTGTTGCAGGGTTTTGGGTACTTTAATTTGTATTTGGAACAATGGACGTCGGTACTCTATCTGTTGCTTTACTATTCTACATACTGCTATTTCACTTTCATGGACTGTTTTACTTCATATAATATCTTCACTTTCATGGACTGTTTTACTTCACTGTTGTAGGGTTTTAGGTACTTTAATTTGTATTTGGAACAATGGACGTCGGTACTCTATCTGTTGCTTTACTATTCTACATACTGCTATTTCACTTTCATGGACTGTTTTACTTCATATAATATCTTCACTTTCATGGATTGTTTTACTTCACTGTTGTAGGGTTTTGGGTACTTTAATTTGTATTTGGAACAATGGACGTCGGTACTCTATCTGTTGCTTTACTATTCTACATACTGCTATTTCACTTTCATAGACTGTTTTACTTCACTGTTGTAGGGTTTTGGGTACTTTAATTTGTATTTGGAACAATGGACGTCGGTACTCTATCTGTTGCTTTACTATTCTACATACTGCTATTTCACTTTCATGGACTGTTTTACTTCATATAATATCTTCACTTTCATGGGTTGTTTTACTTCATATAATATCTTCACTTTCATGGTTTCCCACTTCAGCGTTGTAGGGTTTGGGTACTTTAATTTGTATTTGGAACAATGGACATCGGTACTCTATCTGTTGCTTTACTATTCTACATACTGCTATTTCACTTTCATGGATTGTTTTACTTCATATAATATATTCAAAACAACGTTTCTCGTCTTTTAAAATTTTAATTTTTAAAAAAAAAATTGAACCCTCCGTCGGTCTACCGACGCCTTGTAGACGTCGGAACTGCGACAACCCAGAAACGTCGGAAGAGAGACAGTATGAAAACGTCGGAAGAGCGACGTTCCAAACATCGGAAGAGTGACGTCTAAAACGTCGGACCACGTTTAGTCGGAATTGCGACAGTTTACAAGCGTCGGAAGAGAGACGCCAAAACGTCGGACCACGTTTAGTCGGAACTGCGACGGTTTATAAGCGTCGGAAGAGCGACGTCCAAAACGTCGGACCACGCTACGTCGGAATTGCGACGGTTTATAAGTGTCGGAAGAGCGACGTTCCAAACGTCGAACCACATTTCACCGGAAGTGCGACAGTTTACAAACGTCGGAGGCGCGACGGTTTGTGAGACGTCGGAAGAGTGACGCTTGTTCGGAATGACAGAAGAAGTGTCGATAGTGCGACACTTTTTACTTGCCTACACAGACCTCGCCTTCGGGTGGGGTGAGTTCACAGGGTTATCCAACAATTTACGGGAATTCAAAGACAGAAGAATGGAATTATCAGTACCCAATCGCCTCACAGTTAAACAATTCTTCACAATTAGCAGTTCGAGATAATTCAATGGCAACTAAGCTTGGAAATCATTTAACTGGAAACAATTGGTCACACACAGAGGTTTATTGCAGAAATCCCCTCTCTACTCTCCTCTTCCCTCTCTACTTTTATTCATCCGAGGAATTACAATTTATATACATAACATATGGCTCTTCGGTTCCTCCGAGAGGACCGTTCTAGAAATCAAAAGGTCTAATTATAATAATTCAACTAACTGAAACTGTTCGACTCCTACAACTCTAACTAGTCTAAGTAATACAATCAACTGAGGTATTGACACCTAGCTGTTACAACTCAAATGTTTTCGAACCCTCCTAGCCACAACATGTGGACAAAACCTCCTACATTGTTGGCTAGTGCCTAATGCCCCTGCATCATCGTGTGACATAAACCTATTAACAAAAGTGAATTCCTTGAATTTCACCAAATATTTTCTTTGAATTCCTTGTTTTTAAAAGCCAATGATATCCCTTATTGTGTTAATGTTACGTAAATTCCTTGTCCTAGTGCCTCACACTCTACTATGAATGTTTTACCAAAAGTAGGTGCAACTGATGTTGGTGTAGAAGACATGACATCCATTAAAAGAGAGAATGCCAAAGTAGCCTCATCATTCCATATAAATGATATTTTCTTCAAGAGATATGTGAGTGGACTTGAAATGCATGCATAATTCTTAACAAATTATCAATAATATCATGTAAGTCTAAAAAAATCTTCTAAGAACCTTGATTTTCTTAGGAATAGGTCATTTTGTAATAGCTTGCATCTTTTGAGGCTCCAACTTCACTCCTTCCTTTAAAACAATATGAACCAAATACTCGAATTTTTATTTCCCAAAAGCACATTTGGATATTTTTACATAAAAATGATTGTTATCAATAATTTATATAACTTTTCCACATGTTTAGTGTGGTATTCCCATGATTTATTATAAATATGTGTATTATCAAAGAAAACCAACACAAATTTTATAAGATGGGATCAAACAAAATTGTTCTAAAGTCGAGCCCGCCGGACTTCAAACGGCGATAAACCATAATTCAAACCAAATTCGCGTTCCAAAATAGCCTGCTGACGTCGGCCAATTTTGTGACGCGAAAACCAAATGAATTCCACCCTAATCTTTTTCGGGTCCAAAGTTGGGCTGGCATACAGAGGGAGAGTTGTGACGTGAATTTCTTATCAAATTTTCCCTAATATTTTTCAGGTCTGGATTTCCACTGCGCGAGCGGCCCAAACAAAGATCCACTGCAATCAATTTCTGCCACGTGTCCTCAATAAAAACTTGCCCTGCTCCGGGCTGTGGGTGCATTCGATGGCATTTAAGGCGATGGGACATGGATATGGCGATTTCATATCAATCGCATTAACATTTAACGCTGTTCAATTAATTTTTCACATCAAATCCGCATTAATTAATTTTTAACACTGTTCAAGATCGGACCTCCACTCCTCTTAGCGATTCCGCACGCTCCAATATGATCCGGCCTTCGGCTCTCATTATTAATGATCAGAGATTAATTATGATGGGCGTCCTTTGATTGCATTGCAGTCGGGTCGACAAAATGGCATTTAGCTATGGTTTTTCAGACGAGCCGGTTGCTGGATTACACTGCCTGCTAACTGTGACGATAAGGAGAAGTGGCCAGCTGAA